>CM053567.1:31119677-31135667 GCA_028646485.1 Cryptoprocta ferox
AGACCTGAAGTCAGACACTTACCCAACTAAACCACCCAGGCACCCCAAGAAATGGAGCATTTGTAACTTTCCCTGAATCAATGTAATTTCTCTCTTGAGTCTTATTTCTTCTATGTTGACCAGAGATTCAAGGTCAGCACATCTGGGATTCCTTCCTCCTTTTCCTGCACCCGTAGGTCAGGCCACATGCCATTCCAGGACATCCAGAGCCCCTATTTATTACATATCTGTGGTGATGAGATGCATCTCTCCCATTTGCATGGTGCCTTTAGGTCCTTCCTCCCTCCTGCCTGGGAGGGAAGAATCTTACAAGGATGGGTACTCTGTGCCTAAGTGCTTCTCTGTGCTGCCAGGCTTCTTTGGGTACCTGCTCTCACAACTCTGTAAGCCACAGACCCCCTTCTCCCTACAGTCCAGGGGAATACCTCTTACAGCCTGGAGAAATATTTCTCTCCTTCTTCCTTCTTCTTGGACACCCTACTTCCCCCTCCCATTTGCTTCCCACAAACTTTATAAGGTATTGGGTGGGGTTAGGCTATTGGAAACAACAGCCAAGATACAAACTACCTCTGCTTCTTGGCCCATCCACACCTCCCCAGAGGCAACAATAGGAGTCCCCTCTTTTCTACACCTGTGTTTCTCATTTAGATCAGCACAGTGTTTCAGGAACTGTTATAACTACTTTCTAATTCCTTTCCTCCCTTACTCCCTTCTTTCCTTCTTTCCTTCCTTCTTCTCTCCCTCCCTCCCTTCCTTCCTTCCTTCCTTCTCTTGTACACTAAAATACTCCATACATGGCCACCAAATAAATTACTCTTCCTTAAGACTGATCTTCCTTAAGATCTGATCTGATCTTCCTTGAGACTAGCTGTGATCTCTCATTCAAAAATCTTTCCTATTTTCCCATTACCAATAAAATTAAGTCCTCATACTCCAGGTACTTGAAAACTTCCATGTTAATCCTAACATAACTGTTAACATTTTCTCTCCCATGTGTCTCCTGTGTGTCCCTTATGCTCCAGCTGATCTGCAAAACAACTTAACACATACACTTCTCCCTTTTCTGTCTTGGTTCATGATGTTTCTTCTGCAAGAATGGCCCTCTTCTCCCTTCACACCAATTTCTACATGACCATGTTCCATCTGGGCAGTAAACATGCTTATCTTAATTGGTGGTCTCCAGATGAAATGGTGATGTTCTGAACCTAGCACCTATTATTTAGATATTATTATTATTTTAGCTGATCTGAATAGGATGACAGGTATAGAAAAGAGGGGACTCACTATTGTTGACTCCAGGGAGGCGTGGCTGGGCCAAGAAGCAGAGGTAGCCTACATCTTGGCTTTGATGTCCAGTAGCCTAACCCCACAGATTTCAAGGCCAGATGCCATGCTGTTTTTTTCAGGAAGCCTTCCCCTATTCTCAGAGAATACTAGCTGCAGGAAAAGAAATAACGAAACCAGAAACCAAAATTAGCTTATGGATGGTACCAAATGAGCAGAATGGAAAGTTGGTCTAGGAAAAAAGGCAAACATGTAAGGAGAAACCATTATCACATAACAGATATAGGATGTGAGTTGCTTTGGAAACTGAGTAAGATGTGACCCAAGACTGAATGGTGACTGAGCCCATCAGGGCCTCTATCTCTTTTGTGACACTAAAATTAATAATAAAACAAGGTCATTATTTATCTGTCCTATCTCCACTACTGGAGGATAGCCTCTCGAGGCAGGGCTCTCACCTCCTTCACCTTGGTGTCCACTAAATCACCTGGCACAGGACCCTACACATAATTCCTGGAATGTCCATTTTAAAAATGGAAGCATCTGGGCATCCGTATCCAGGATGATGTCAAAACCGTGAAAGCGTTAACACAACAGTGAATTCACAGACTGACAAGTCTAGTGCAATAAACATGCTTATCGTACTTGGTAGATCCTCCAGATGAAATGGTGATGTGCGGAAGTTACCAGATATTATTTATCAACATAGCACATGTCAATTAGCAAGTTCTAGTATGTCTTTTTTCAGTTCTGAGCATACCCGACACTGCAGATGTGTAAGTCAAGCCTGAGGGGATCATATCACCCAATGCCTGGAGATGTCATTGACGTGAAACAGGAATTTTCCATGAGACCCTTTAAGACATCCCAACACTAAGGATGAATATGGTCATTGTGTTCACCTTAGTGAAAGAAGAACAAGAGGGAAAAAATAGTATTGCTATCAATTACTGAAGGTACATTAAGTGGAGAAACCTTCCCCATCAGCTAACCTGTGAGCAATCTTGATTCACTTCATAAATGAGACATCTGGGATGGATCTGGACAGAAACAACAAGGTAAAGGGAGTCACTTTGTTAATCAAAAGACATGTTTATGGGGCGCCTGGGTGGCTCAGTTGGTTGAGTGTCCGACTTCAGCTCAGGTCATAATCTCGCAGTTTGTGGGTTTGTGGGTTCGAGCCCCGAGTCTGGCTCAGTGCTGACAGCTCAGAGCTTGGAGCCTGCTTTGGAATCTATGTCTCCCTGTCTCTGCCCCTCCCCTGCTCACGCTCTATCTCTCCCTGTCTTTCTCTCTCTCTCTCAAAAGTAATAAAAACATTTAAAGAATTTTTTAAAAAAATATGTATTTGTCTGTGTTCAATTTTCTTTCACTTATCTGTTGGCACTTTCCCTAACAGGGACACTCTGCCTCTTCCGAAAGGGAGACCTGGTCCCAAATCATTCAGGCATGTGATACCTTCTACTAGCCTTATTCGTGCTCCAGGGTCCTCCAAAGGAAGTCTTTCAAAGCACTTTTCTAGAAATGTCTCCTTCCTCACATGGGACCCTGAAAGGCACTGGGATTTAAATCTACTTTCATTCTGTCATCTTTCAGTAAAAAATTTTCCCCTCACTTGGGACTAAAATGTTCTAATGTTTCAGGGTCACATGGGACCCTGGGATTTAAATTTACTTTCCGTCTGTCATCTTTCAGTAAAATCTTTTCTCCTCACTTGGGAATAAAATGTTCCAATGTTTCGGGACATCGTGAATCCCAGCAGTTTTCATAGATCACTAGCACATCGGACTGAATTGAGCAATGAATGCTTCAATCCTGGAATAGTATGCCCTCTGCTTTATAACTCTGCTCCCCTGCCTGAAAGAATTAAGGGAAATGGAGAGGCTTGGAAAAAAGGGCGGACCAGTGATACATTGTTGCTTTCCTGCTTGCTCTTTGGCTAAATGCTACATTGATTGGTAACACTTCAGAGCCTCCACATTCAGTAACATGAGTTGTACATACATGATTTGATATTTAACTTGCAGGAAAGGAGCCTGGATCTTTCTTGTTCTTTTTTTCTCCCTGTGCGTTGCCTGAAATAGGAAGTGTCATAACCAGCTTGTCTGCTTACTCTCAGCTCATTGTTTTGGGAAGAATAAGGAGAAAACTGACTGGCATTCAGAAACAGCAGTCAGGAAAAGCACACATCTTTCTTCTTATATATCAACTTGTTTAATCAGAGCATTTGTACTTTGATGTATTATTATTATTTCTCTCTATGGGAATTGATTTGTAATGTTACCTAATCAGTGTGGTTCCAATTTTAATCTCGGAGCTGAGTAATAAATATAAGACATTAATTTCCATAAACCATATATATTTGAAAGCTTCATTTACATAGTGAGCAATTTAGGCCTATAAATTCTAATGTGTTTCTATTCTTTTTGGGTTACTGTTTGCATAACCTTTTTATAGCTCTGGCAAACCATACTGCTGCTCACTGCTGACAAATTTCTTGCTGTTGTCCAATGCATAAAAATGTGTTTTAAGTAACTCTCTAACACTCTCTCAGTAATTTTTCTTCTTTTTCACTCACCAGTGAGGGTAATTCCCTTTCAGGAGCTGAAAAATTCTATTTCTTTTCCCTACCAATTTCAGAGTCTCATTTGGCAGTTTTCTCTTGTCTGGTATATGGTTTTGATGTGGCCGATTCCAGCATAGCCCCATTTATCGCAGGCAGAGCGACTTGACTTTCACAAAAGCACAGACTCGGTGTGACCGATACCACCTTGTCTCTGTGAGCCTGGCTGGAACATGAGATCACATGTCACTGAGCACACTTAGCACACAACCTGAACATTTTTCAAGGTGTTATAAGAATGGATTGAAGATGTTAGAATGGAGGGGGGGGGGGGCCTGGGTGGCTCATTCGGTTAAGCATCCAACTCCTGACTTCAGCCCAGGTCATGAACTCAGTTTGTGAGTTCGAGCCCCACATTAGACTCTGCACTGGTAGCAAAGAACCTGCTTGGGATTCTGTCTCCCTCTCTCTCTCTCTCTCTCTGCCCCTCCCCTGCTTGCACGCTCTCTCACTCAAAAAAAAAGTGAAGATGTTAAAATGGGTCATCTCATTTCATAATAATGTGTGTATGAAAGAGAGAGACCAAGAGAAGAGACAGACAAAGAGAGAGAGAGGGAAACAGATAGAGACAGAGACAGACACATAGGGTGTGAGAGGTTTAACACAGACAAAATACATTCAGCTCCTGACCGTTCATCTCTAGTAGTTTCTACATGCTTAAAGCTTCAAACACTTATTATTATTATTAATCATTATTATTATTTTGCTTTTTATAGACAATTACATCGAGCCTAATCTAGTAACATCCTAGTATAGATAGCACTTTGCAGTTTGTAGCGCCCTTTTGCATATGTTACATCACATTTGATCTTTACAGTGTTTCTATGAGGTGTTGCTATATTCATGTCAAAAGTAAGGAAACTAAGGACCGGGCATCTTTACTATTATATTGTTATTCACACAAAGAGAAATTTATTGGGTTTATCTGGGTAAAGGAAGAACTAAAACACACACCTTTTATGCACAAATAGTCATGAAGATATTGACACCTTTTAATAAGACCACAGTAAATATTTCCCGGGCTTGCCAAGCTTCCTGAGCCTGGGGGAAGATGAATTTCAGCCAAATCAGAAGCACACTGGCTTATGCCCTGTGTTCTCCTGCGATTCTACCTACACAGCCTTCCCTGAATCTAGTCCAGTGGGTAGTGAACCAAAATCATTAGCTACTGTTCCATAAACAAGGTGAAATAAATCAGGGGTCTCAGCTCGGTTCCTAAAAAACAAGAGTTTATTTCACCCTTCCCACCTCTCTTCGGCAGTCTTAGTGGTCAGAGATTAATTGGTACGCAAGAAGGGTGTTCACTACTCTCCCTGGAGCCAGACATATGGTTGGACGCTGGCTCTGTCTTGGGGCTACAGCAGACAAAGTGCAGCTCAGAAGCGAGACAAAGGGTTTATGGGGAGGATGCTTAGTTCTACCCACAGCACCACCTACTGACTCTGTTTCTCCGGATAAGCCTGTGTGAGGGAAGCAGGGGGCTGGAGTCACACACCTGGATTACAATCTGTGCTGCCCCACTTAGCTGCAGCAGCAGTGGGAGCCAGCGAGTGTGGCTTCAGCCCTCTTGGCCTCCACATGGAGACCTGTTGGGTATTAAGTATGTACTAGTTTACTACTGCTGCAAAACAAATTGCCACCAATTTAACACCCGTTTATTATCTCGCAGTGTCTGTGGATCAAAAATCCGGGGGCACTTGGGTGGCTCAGTCGGTTATGCATGACTCTTGCTTTTGGCTCAGGTCATGGTCTCACAGCTCATGAGTTCAAGCCATGCGGCTGGCTCTGCGCTGAGAGCACAGAGCCTGATTAGGATCCTGTCTCCCTCTGTCTCTTCCCTTCCCCTGCTCACTCTCTGTCTCTCTCTCTTTCTCACTCTCTCTTTCAAAAATAAACAAACAAACAAACAAACAAACAAATCCAGGCACAGAATGGTTGGAAACTCTCTCTGCTCAGGGTTTCACAGGACTGAAACCAAGGTGTTGGTGACAACCGTGGTTTTCTTTTAAAATAATTTTTATTTTAATGTTTATTTATTATTGATACAGAGAGAAACAGAGCATGAGTAGGGGAGGGGCAGAGAGAGAGGGAGACACAGAATCTGTAGCAGGCTCCAGGCTCTGAGCTGTCAGCACAGAGCCCGACCTGGGGCTCGAAACCACACACCGTGAGATCATGACCTGAGTCGAAGTCGGACGCTCAACCGACTGAGCCACCCAGGCACCCCGAGGTCCGTGGTTTTCACCTGGCACTTACAGTCTTCTTCCAAGCTATGGGCAGACTTCATTTCCTTACAGTTGTAGCCTAGGGGGTCCTCATTTTCTTGCCAGCTTTTGGTCAGGAACTGCTTTCAGCAGCTAGACGCTGCCTGTAGTACCTCACCGTGAGGTTCCCACGGGCGATTCGCGAGATGGATGTTTGCATTTCTCCAGCCCAGACAGAACACATTTCCCGGACTTCCTCTTTTGCCACCAGCCAGAGAGAAGTCTCTGCTTTTAACTGGTGCTCCTGCTTAGGTCATGTTACGGCCAACTGTGCCATAAAACATAATCGTGGGAGTGAAATCTCTCGTATTCAGACCCACGATTATGCACAGCACGTACGTAAATCACTGAAAGGAAATCTTGGGGACACCTTAGCATTCAACCTATCACAAAGTGATACGGTTTATGTGAAAAGCACCCAGTTCCAGGCAAATACTTGGCATTCAATGGATGGTAATTCCTCCGTAGGATGGGGGCTGAGACTTGATAGATTTTAAAGGGTATGATAATTCTGGTAACTGTTTCATGCATCTGTCTCCCATTAAGAGAAAAATTCCATGTAAATTACAGGTGTTTTTTTTTAAATCAATCATACTGCCTTACTTACCACCAAACACATACGTACTTAATAAAGACTTGTTTAAATAACATGTGCTATATGGAGGGCTGAATCATCCTTTCATAATAAGGAAGTGTCTTGACATTTTGAAGACTGTGCACCATGAGTTAACACTCTCTCAGGGCATCCATATGCATACTTAAGGTTTTAACCAATATTCATTTATTAACAACTCACAAATTTTTATCTACAGACTTTACCGCTGTCAGCTCTTAGACCTTTATCTACAGCTACATACTGGTCATTTCCACTTGTGTGCTACTCATACATTCCAAATTAAACATTATGCAAATAATTTCCTCTTTTTATAAGTTCTATCTCAAAAAATGTACCACGTTCTCTCTAATCTCCAAAGCTGGAGACCGGAGAATCATTCATTTTAGACTCTTCTCAATCTCAACTCCTTTAATGACGAAATCATGGCAATTCTGTCTCTTGAGTGCTTTAATTATTCTTTCTTTTCTTAGTCTGTGCTAACCCCGCCCTTATTTTCTACCTGTGCTTCTGTAATAGTGGGTTCTTAATCAGGTTTCCTGTTCTCGGGCTCTCCAATCCATTCTGTACTCCATTGTCCAAGTTATTTTTCAAAGTTATAAATCTGATTCTGTCTCTCTCCAGTTTTCAAGGACTCTCAATTGATGGCTAAGAAAAAAATCTGTGTAGCTTCTATTTACACTACCTGGATATACATGAATTTTCATACCGTAGGACGTTTTCTTTTAAAAATATTTCTTGAAACATAATTTACAGATGATAAAACTCAGGTATTGTATATGTCTTGATGAGTTTGGGTGAATATATATATTTGTGAAGCCACCATCCAATTAAAATATAAAACATCAAAGTTATCTTTGTAAAACATAAACCGTGTTATGTTACTTGACAACTCTCTAAAGTTCCCATCACAGAATGAAATTCAATTCAATTCCCCCTCTCACTATATAATTGCATAGGTGGGACCCTGCCCACCTCTCGCACCTTCCTCCCAACACCCTCTTCATTCATACAGCTCAGACCTGTGATCGTTCCTAGCCATTTCAAATATCCCAAGCTCATCCTTGCCTCTGCTTAGAGCATTCTCATGTCTTTTCCCCTTACTTCCTCAGGTCTTTTAAATGCTACTTCTTCATAGTTCAATAAACCCTTGTTTGTTTGTTTGTTTTTTGTAAACAGTTCAAAAATTTTTAAATGTTTTACTTATTTTTTGAGAGAGAGTGTGAGTGGGAGAGGGGCAGAGAGAGAGAGGAGGACATAGGACCTAAAGCAGACTCTGCTGACAGACTGACAGCAGCAAGCCTGATGCAGGGCTTAAACTCATGTACTGTGAGATCATGACCTGAACCAAAATGGGACACAACCTACTGAGCCACCCGGGCGCCCCAATAAACCCTTGATTAAATGACTTCTGCTTTCAGGAGCTTTCTTGATTTTCCTATATATTTTTATCTTTTTGGGGGGTGAGGGGCAGAGAGAGAGGGAGTGAAAATCCACACTGAGCATGGAACCAGACCTGGGGCTCGATCGCACAGTCTTGGGATCATAAACTGAGCTGAAATCAAGAGTTGGATGCTCAACCAACTGAGCCACCCAGGTGCCTGGGTTGATCATCCCATTTAAAAACAACACCCCCATCTCAGTCCTTCCTCTCAAGTTACCACCATATGACACAATTATATACATTTGTTTGTTGATGCGTTTACACTGAAACGTAAAAGGACCATTGATGTCTTGTTTACTGCCATATTGCTGGTGTTTCAAATGGTGTCTGAGAACAGGCTCTCAATATTTGTGAATGGAGGGGATGGAATCTAAAGTCTACAGGGTGACATCAAAGGCCCTTCATGATCTGGCCCTTGCCTTATTTCTCACTTATATTTTCCAAGGCCCACAAGCATCGGTCAGTTGTAACTACTTTCAGTTCCCTAAGGACACCAGATTTCCTTTCACCACTGAGCACATATCCTTACTGTTCCTGGGATGTCGCTTCCTTTTTTGTACCTTTCAAGTGCTGTCCTTTCTCAGTTTGAGTTTCTTCCTCTGAGAATCTTCTTGCTCTGTGATTCCTCCTTCACGTACCCTCTCTTCTTAGAAGAGCTCCTAGCATGTCCAGAAAACAGTCATAATTCAGTGTTTTTCTGCCAATTCTTGGGTCCTTTGAGAATATTGATTATTTCTTTTCATCTTCATATCAGTAGTACTCAGCCAGCGTACTGTATAATTTGAGCACAGTCATTTTTTAAAATTTTTGTTAAAAGAAAGTAACAAGAAATAAAAGAGGAAAGAGAAAGAAGAGGTAGGTAAGAAGAGAGAAAGAGAAGGGAAAAGCTAGAAAGGAAAAACAAAATAGATGTTTAGATAATGGAATGTAAAGATTTGAATTCAGTCCCTCAAATGCAAAGAGTCCAAGGACCCAGTAAAATATTCTGGAGTTAATGCATGCTTATTTTCAGTTATCAAATCTGAGGCTTATTTACATTTGGGACTTCCAAATTCTTCTTCCTCCTTGTGTGTGTGTGTGTGTGTGTGTGTGTGTGTGTGTGAGAGAGAGAGAGAGAGAGAGAGAGAGAGAGAGAGAGAGAGAGAGAGACTGTGTTTCTGAAGGGAAAGAAGATTATATAAAAGATATATTAAGTAGTAGTTTACATAGAAAACAACAACACGTTTAAATACTAGCAAATGGTAGCATACATCTGTGTGATGTTTATTATACATGGAACCAATTTGTTAATATTTTATGTAATTGATGAGAAACACATCACAACATAGTCAAATGTGAAAATAATTGTCTTAGTATGACGCATGACATCCAATAAAACCCCTGATTTTTCATTGAAGTTTGGTTCCTTCCTTGACCAATCTTTCCTTTTGAAGTTGAACAAGCCAAGATGAAGAGAGAGAGAGAGAGAGAGCGAGAGAGAGAGAGAGAGCGCTTCAGGAGAGGTTGTATTAATCATGTTTTTATTTTCTATATTTTATGATGCTTGGACACCTTGGTGCCTTGCAGGCTGGGAGAGACTGCCCCTCCCAGAGCTAGTTGATTCCAAGACAGGAAATGGATCTCCTGGGAGGACAGTTTCTCTGTGTAAACCAATTAATCCAAAGCCCACTCCCTAATACCACCTTTATGTAACTCTCAAGGAGTTAATGCTTCCCCTGCCCTCAATCACCCCAAAGTCAGGTGCTGCATAATCACAGACCACCCTATAGCTGAGAGCCTGCTAACAGTGAATTGTCCAATCCTAAACTTGCTCAAGCTTGCCTACCCTATTTCCCCCATTCTTTCCCTAGAAACTGCAACAGAGCTCTGGAAAACACATTCTCCTTCACTTTTTTTGCCTCCTGCCCAAATTGCACGTTTCCCCATGTAGACCTGCAATGGTGTGGCATGCCCCCTTCTCTTGGGAACTATGAGTTATAAAGCTTCTTTAAATGGCATTGATGTCTCTGCATCATCTCCTCTGGAAATTAAAGTCAGTCTCTATGAATTAAATTCCAGGTACAATCATGGCAATGGTTCCATGTAGATAAAATAAGAACTAGTCGTGAATCCTTGAATAATTGGATTAATTCTAATTATCAGCACTCTGCATGCTCCTTTCCCCCAAGAATTGCCTGTACTTGTAATCATACTAGGGAACTCAAGAATTTCCTGTAATATTAATCACAGTAGAATGCAAGGAACTGTGAGGAAAAGAAATGGAGGAATTCCCTGGGAAGCACTGCGGTACATGTTCACGTCATTCTCTGGAACAATACTTGGGACAAAATCCATTTAACTTGTTCTCAGCCATCATGGTTGTTTTCCTTAATCACAAAATCCCTCTTATGAAATAAACCCTGACATCAACTTGATTAGTATGATCAAAAACCTCAACAGCAGCATGCAGGCTTTAAATTGCAGTTTTTTTAGGCCACAATTATAGATTCCATTATTTCCCCTACCTACTGAAGTAATTAGATATTATTTCAATTCAGCACCGATTGTTGGCAGTACTTTTTTTAATATGCATAAAAGAAATATTGGTTTAAAACCATGACACAAGGTTTTGGGGAGCTCAGTGGTAATGTAATAAGCAATAATTTTATTGATTAATTTTGGATGTAATTAAAATGAAACGAAACCTACACAGAGGTTTTGCTTATAAAGTTATATACCCCCATTTATTTATAACTTTGTTTGAGCCTTTATATGTATGGGCACATCTATATAATTTTTTTATTAAAAATTTTTAAATGTTTATTTTTTGAGAGAGAGAGAGAGAAAGGGAGAGAACATGAGCAGGGATGGGCAGAGAGAGAAGGAGACACAGAATCTGAAGCAGATTCCACCTCTGAGCTGTCAGTACAGAGCCCAACATAGGACTTGAACTCACGAGCCATGAGATCATGACTGAGCTGAAGTCAGAGGCTTAACTGACCAAACCACCCAAAAGCCCCTAACGTTTTTTTTAAGTTTATTTATTTATTTTGAGAGAGACAGAGACAGCATGAGTTGGGGAGGGGCAGAAAAAGAGGGAGACAGAATCCCAAGTAGGCTCCATGCTGCCAATGCAGAGCCCAATGTGAGGCTTGAACTCATAAAACCATGAGCTCATGACCTGAGCTGAAACCAAGTCAGACACTTAATCGACTGAGCCACTAAGGCACCTCTGGACAAATCTACACATATATAACTAATTACTTCTATTATTTGGATATGTTTTTAAAGGGAGTTTTCTATTGTAAATTTAAAGCTTTGTAGTGAAGACTTACTTAGACCACATTTATATAAATTTCATAAAATAAAATAGATATTCATCAATAGCCTGTGTTAAATGGATTGCTGCCAGAGGATGCTCTCTGGGCATTAGTGCAGAGATGGAGGCTTCGAATTCAGGCTTTTGTAACTGGCTTGGTCTTATTTATTTTATTTTTTAATATTTATTATTGAGAGAGCAAGACAGAGTGCGAGCAGGGAGGGGCAGAGAGAGAGGGAAACACAGAATCTGAGGCAGGCTGCAGGCTCTGAGCTGTCAGCACAGAGCCCAATGTGGGGCTCGAACCCACCAACCATGAGATCATGACCTGAGCCGAAGTGGGACCCTCAACTGACTGAGCCATCCAGGTGCCCTGGCTTGGTCTTATTTCTGAAGGTAAAGGAGCTTGCAGCCAATGACTGGGCACAGAAAATATCAGTGCTCAGAATTTCTGTTCCCAAGGAAATCCATCAACTTTACCCCTGAGTTTGGATTTCAGCGCTGCCAGTATTTAATTATGAGTGAAGTTGAATCTATCACTTGACTTCTATAATCCATAGTTTCATCATCTGTAAAGGGAGAGGTTGAAATTAGCAATCTCTTCACCTGCCAACACAACAAAAGTATAAATTTTAAAGAATTGTGTGACATAAATATCTAGATTGCATGTGTAAATACAGACAGAAGGTAACGGTGTCAATTACTGTGTTATTCATACACATTCATTCACTAATTCATCCCCTGAGTCACTTATTATTCCACACACTCTCGTTAAGTGTCTATTAGATAGAAAAAAATCAGGTGGACTTCTTGCTTCAGGGATGATCTCTCTCCATCTCCCCTTCAAGAGGGTCATTAAAGAAATACTGTTTTAATCTTTGCCATGGCCAAATTATTTGCTTTAAATCCTGGCTCCTCAGATAACATACGTAAATAAACTGTTGAATAGCTAGTCATCTTGGTGAGATTAGAAAAGCTGTGAATTGGTGTTAAAAATCATCCTTGCATTTTTGTCGCTCAACTTAATCTCCTTGGGAAGTGTGACCAGGAAAACTAAAGAGAAGACATGTTTCACAATTTGTTTTTATGTAGAATTGGTTTTGTGGTAAAGATAGCTGAACAGTTGAATCAGATTCCAAGCTAAATGATAATTTTTTTTTGAAGTTTCAAAGACAGACTTCATTGTCAGTGGTCTGAACTGGAGCTGACTCTCATAGAGGCTGTTAATATGAATTAAGTGGTCATGCTTAGAATAGTAATAATGATGACAATAATAATATGTATCCTGCTCCCTGGTACTCCACAGTTCAAAATCAGTTCAAAGATACAGCCATCTAACTAATGAATAGGACTAGGGAAGAGAACTAAAAACATCTTATTTATAGAGCACAAACAGAACCTCAGGAAATCCATTCTCATTCACTGAGAGAAGATATCCCTTAGTGAATCTCTCTAATGATTAAAAATCAAAGCTGAAATAACATGACACCAACCTTGTTCCTTGTCCATTCTTTTGGGACTCATTCTTCTATCACATTCCTTGACTGTTTACACACACACACACACACACACACACACACACAAATGATAAAGCAAGGTGCAAATCAAGCAGAGAGTGGCCCAACTGTTGCCCATTTACATATGACAAAGGACTGTAACACAATGCCCAGTGGGAAGAAGTCTAAGCTAAGATACTGACTAAATATTCACTGTGCTCCAAAATCTTGATTATCAGGACAAGAGCTGGAATAGCTAATGCACAAGCAGGCTCAATTAACCCTAATTAGCTCAGAGTCAGGCTACAAAAGACTTAATTAGCAGTTATTAGGTGCCGCTCAGAAACGGAGCATAAATAATGGTTGGTAGCAAGCTGTGTTTAAGGGTCTCCTGGCTGAGTGACACCAAAAAAAAAAAAAAAGTGAAATAAACATTCCTCCATTGGGGAGTAAGTATACAATAATAATATGGGTCTTGACTTAAGTTTCATTTATTTAGAGTGTAGCATTGATTTAATATTTTCCTGGATGACTCAGGTGCTTTAGGAGAAGAGTTTGAAAGTTTAATTCTAAGGGTGTGATGGCTAAAGCTCTACCACAAAGAGACTGGAACCAGCTCTGATTGGTCCAAGCCTGACTCCCGGATGCACATCACATGGGCTCCCTTTCATCCATCACAAATCCTCTTTCTTTTTTCCTTGCCTCATTTATTCACCAACACATTTCCCACAGGAGCTGAAAGTTAAGGAACCCTCTGTCTTTACAGTAAAATTACTTTCATCAAAAATACGACCAGAATAAGATAAAAACAAAAACAAAAACAAAACAAAAAAGATGTAGGGACTGCTGGGTGGCTCAGTCGGTTGAGTATAGGACTCTTGATTTTAGCTCAGGTCATGATCCCAGGGTTGTAGGATTGAGCCCTACATAGGAGCAGAGTATGCTTAAGATATTCTCTCTCTCTCTCTCTCTCTCTCTCTCTCTCTCTCTCTCTCCCTCTGCTCCTCTCCCCTGCTTGTGTTCTCTCTTTCAAATTAAAAAAATAAAAAAGAGGTAAAGGAATATAATATACCCCTCCCCCACCAGTCTTGTTCTCTCTCTCTCTCTCTACTATTTTTAGAATAAACATGACTGTCAGAGAGGTAGAAAATTATAATATTCTTCTTAAGTTTTATATCTTGCACAAAATATGGGCTTGACATGAGTGAGGCCAGGACTTTGTTTTAGAACACTATAGGATTCTTATATTTAATGCATATTTGATCATCTTTATTTAACATGACTATAAATGTTATGGCTCATTAAACTATTCAGCCTTGTCATAAATTATTTCATAGGAGAATGCTGTTTATAGGTGTATGTAAACACAGAAAAGCTGTATTTTAAGAGTCTACTTTAACCAACCATTAATTTCATGCAGTAACTGGCTTAAAATAGAAATAATGCCAAAGGACCACTTAGGGAGAATGGAGGTGTATTAGTTCTCTATTGCTGTGTAACAAATTACCACAAAGTGACCATCTTAAAGTAGTACCCCTTTATTAACTCACAGTTCTATATGTCAGAAGCCCAGTCTGATTTGGCTGAATTATCAGAAGGTCAAAATCAAAGTCAGGCTGAGCTTTCACCTGTAGACTGTTGGGGAAGAATCCTTTTCTCAGATCATGCAGGTTGTTTCCAGAATCCAGGTGCTTGTGGCTATAGGTCTGGTGTCCTGGTTTCCTTTCAGACTGTTAGGCAAGGCTATTCTTTGCTCCCAGAGGCACCTCCCCTGACTCCCTAACATTCCTTCTTGCTTGGTTCCTACCATTTACAATTTAGCAATGTTACACTAAGTCCTTCTCACACTTTGAAAGTCTCTGATTTCTCCTTCTGTTCCTAGCCAGAGAAAACTCACTGCTTTTAAAAGTCCCATGATAGGGGTGCCTGGGTGGCTCAGTTGGTAAAGTGTCTGACCTCAACTCAGGTCACAATCTCAAAGTTTGTAGGTTGACTTGGGCTCAGGTTATGATCTCACAGTTTGTGGGTTTGATCCCTGGGTTGGGCTCTGTGCTGATGGCTCAGAGCCTGGAAGCTGCTTCAGTTTCTGTGTCTCCCTCCCTCTCTGCTCCTCCCTTTCTCATTCTCTGTCTCTCTCTGTCTCTCAAAAAATAAATTAATTAATTAAAAATAAAAGTCCCATGAGATTAGATTGGGTCCACTTGAATGATCCCCCTTCTGATTAACTCAAGGTGAACCAATTAACATCTTTCATTTTCTCTCAAAATCCCTTTTGCCAGGTAGCATAACTTAATCAGAGCCACAATATCTCACTAGATTCATAGGGATTAGGGTTAAACCTTCCCTGCACCCACATCCAGGTCCCTACTAGGGGAAGAGGGTGGCATTGGTCACTGAGCAGATGCAGGAGAGGGAAGCCAGCATAGTACCCAAGTGCCAACGGGTGGGAAAGGAGACTGAGCACATATCCTAGAGACTTCAGGGACTGTGGGAGGGGGTACTGCATGTGTGCTGTGTCTCCAGGCCTCCAGCACATTCTCCATTGTCCTGTGCCACTGGGCTTTAGTTTAGTTTTGTTTTTTTTAGATTTATTTATTTTTGAGAGATAGAGTGAGACAGAGCATGAGCAGGGAGGGGCAGAGAGAGAAGGAGACATGGAATCTGAAGCAGGCTCCAGGCTCTGAGCAAGCATTCAGTACAGAGCCTGACACGGGGCTTAAACCCACAAACTGTGAGATCATGACCTGAGCCGAAGTCGGACACTTAACCGACTGAGCCACCCAGGTGCCCCGGGGCTTTAGAACCAAAGATAAGATTATGAAGAAGCTTAAGATGACAATTGCAGAATATTAAACGCCAGTGGAGGGTCTCCCTTCTGAACACTAGGAGGCTATGCTGACCAGATACACATGAAGCCTACCCTGGAAATAAGCAATATATTAAGTGTTTGCTGTTATTTTTTTAGTGA
>CM053567.1:31136167-31166926 GCA_028646485.1 Cryptoprocta ferox
AACCTTGTTGGCTGTGTGACTTCATAGAGTTTTCTCAACCTCCCTGCACCTCAATGACCTTGTCTGTAAAATGGAGATACTAATGGCATATATCCCTAGAAATTTTGTGAGGTTCTGCATGTGGAATACTTGGAGCAATACCTGGTACAAAGCAAATCCTCCATAAATGTGAGTTATTTTTGTTCAGGGCTTCGGAATGTTCCAATATATGTGCTAGAGATAAATCACTATCGCATCCGCCAGCACATTTCCACAATGCTGAACAGATTTTCAAGCTCCTGACTCAGATGTTGAATCTACATCTGGACACCAAGCCATTTTAGCAGTCAGCATTAGAGAGATTGAATTGCAAAAAGGCAGCACTGAAGGGAAAACCTTGCTAACAAGATGATTTGTGCTAACTCAGCAGTTTTGTCTGTTCACGTTGATGAAGGGGAGGCAGTGCAAAGTGGGAGATGTGGGACACTCTGAGGGAAGTCTTTGTGTTGCACATAATTTACTGCTGGCTTGGACAACTAGAAATGGCCAGATGGCAACTCACTGACCTTAGAAATTCTCTTCATAAAGAACAACTTATTTTCTAGCAGTCTGCTCTCTAGTTCTCTTCCTGAACTCCATGTGCCTCGCTCTCACGGAGACAAGCAGAGTTCTCTTGCCTCTGTGCCTTTGCTCATGTGGATCACTTATTCTAGAATGTCTCCTACCCAGTTGGTAATTTTCCTCTCCCACTTTTTGCAGTATGTTTAATAGAGTGCAGTTCATTTGATCGAGCACTGAGTATGTCCTGAACACTAGGATGAGCACTGAAGATACAAATTTGTACACATTTAGAATAAAGTGTGAAAGAGTGCACTTATCACACTTAGTTATGATTGTCTGCAATAGAGGTAGGCGCAGGTGTTTTTTGAGCATAGATAAGGTGTCTTATTCAGACTGGAGATATCGGCAACCACCTCCTGAATGGTTTAGTGAGTTGTAGTTAACTCTATAAATAAAGAGAAGAAACAAAGGCAATAATACATGCACAGGTCAGAGGGGAGAGTGCGGCATGTTCACTATGGTTGGAGAATAGGACACTTGGTGGGCAAGTGAGTAAAAATGAAGCTGAAAGGCACGAGTAGGTCAGATCATGAAGGAACTTAGAATGACAGGTGCCTTGCTAAAAAATTTGGATTTCACTGTGAAGATCACGGGAAAGGATTTTAAGCAGTACAAACATTTGACCGGATTTGCACTTCAGAAGGACCACTTGGACAGAAGTATGAAGAATGGATGGATTAAAAGAGTGAGGGCAAAATTTAGTGATTAATTTAGTTAGGGGGCTATTGTAACACACGAGTAGGGAAAACGAGGAGCTGAAGTGAGGCAGTGATGATGAGTAAGAAAAAAAAGGGATAAATTTGAGGGTCACTGAGGCAAGAAATCAGTGTTTCTTGAAATCTATCTGGATATGTGAGGTGTAGAGAGGGTAAGTTAGGATGACTCTCAAATTTTTGGCTTTGGTGCCTACAGAGATGCTCTTCTATGCCTGGGAAGACACATAAGAAGTTGAATAAGGTGATAAGACTGTATTTGAACATGTTAACTTTAAGATTCATTTATGTATTCACTTAAAAATGTTTGCAGAAAACCTACCTACTAGATACCAGACACTCCTCTTAGTGCTGGACATATGTAGTGAAGGAAACAAACAAATCCCTACCCCTGAGGAGCTTACATCTAGTGGGGCATCTATGGATCTCCCAGTAGATGATTGAATTGATGTTGGAACTTACATCAAACGTGTAGTCTAGAAATGTTGATGCAAGGGAGAACAGCTTAAAGGTAATAGTTGAAACTATGGCTATAACTCTAAGTTTCTGTACTGAAAAAAAAAAAGTTTTACTGCACACACACACACAAAGATGTAGTTGAGCAGAAACATTTAGTGTAGCAGAAGTAATTAGGCTAATATGGATCAAAAACTAATATAATCATCAAAAAAGTTAATGCTAATAGATATTGCATTAGTGGATTTATAGCCCTGGAATTCAGGAGGTGATGAGTACTCTGTACCTACAGAAGGCTGTAAGCCACACTTTAAGTGGGATAAACACAGACTGTAGGGCATTTAGGGAAGAGTGGCTGTGAGCTAGAAGAATTCAAACTGTGTCTAACGAGGAATGCTTAGATCAAATGGACATAGTGAGCCTGTAGAAGGTGATCATGGCAATTGTTTTCATATAATTAATTTTGTTACAGCCACAAGGAGAGTAGCTAGTATCAGTGGGAGGGAAGTTTCAGTAAGGTCTTTGCCATCTCATGCACATCCTAAGATACTTTTAGTGGTGTGCTAGTTAGTATCATACAGAGAAAGAGAACCAATAAGGAGTGTGTGTGTGTGTGTGTGTGTGTGTGTGTGTGTGTGTTTGTGTGTGTGTTTGGTTCATCTGATAAGGAGGCTGGAGAGTTTCAAGATCTACAGGGTGAGTTAGCAAGCTGGAGTCCTAGAAGAGCTAATGGTATATTCCAGTCCAAATGCCAGCAGGTACAAAATCCAAGAAGAGTTGATGTTTCAGTTTGAGTCTAAAGGCAGGTAAATTCTGATGCCTAGTTTGAAGACCATCAGGCAGAAGGAATTTTCTCTTACTTAGGGGAGGATCAGCTTTTTTGTTCTATTCAGGCCTCCAACTAATTAGATATGGCCCACACCCACATAAGGGATGGTAATCTGCTTTACTGAATCTACTGAGTTAAACATTAATCTCATCCCCCCCAAATTCTAACAGAAATATCCAGAATAATGGTACACTAAATATCTGGACACCCTGTGGCCTAATCAAGTTGACATGTAAAATTAATCATTATAAGTAAGAATTGTTTCTACCTAGAGATTGGTAGATCTCCACCTAGGAATGGACGGAATGGTCAGGATTTTTAGAACAACTAAACAAATTCACGTATAGGTGTTTATTCAAAGATTTAATTCAAACAACCTCGAGATTCTTAAAAATAAACGATAGTCTCAACAGGCTCACGGGTCTCTCTGTTATCCTCAAAGCATAATGAAGCCCAGGTGGCCATGCTCTTGACCCGAGTTAGAAATAGAGCGCTGCATTCCACAGTCTTGCCTCACCCATTTCCTGAACCAAGAATATCAGCCAAAGGCAAACTGTCCTCTCATCCATTCAAAATTCTACTTGCCTAGTCTGGGTCTCTCCTACTGTTTTTCTCAACCACCAAACCCAACCAACAGGAGAAAAGAGAATGTGAGCATGTAAAGTTTATTTTTAATTGGGAGATTTTGATCTGATCCAGAGCACTGTAGAACTGCAAGCTCTGACGGCGCCCTCATTTCCACTTAATCTTCATTTCTCCATTTCTCGTCAGCTGTGCGTGCAGATGCTGAAATCTTGTTTGTTTATCATGGGGCCAAGAAGATTTATGGTTGGGTGCATGTTCAGCTGCCTTGCCTGCTCTCTTGGCACAGCCTCTGAGCTGCACAGCATGGGGGACACTTCAACATGCTTAATAGGGAAGTCGTTCCCACATGTTCCCTGTAGTTCTCATCTGGTTATTTTTCAGCTTGTGCTTTGGTGGAAGTTAAGGTAATTACAAAGTTATTATTTGTCATTTCCATTATCTTTGGGGTCAAAAAGACATCTGTTGAAAGTTAGCATCATCTGTCATTGATGCCAGCTGGCGGTCAACACCTGAGTGGACGTAAAAAATGAGGGAAGACACTGGGTGTACGTGCTGGCTAGCTGTGTGTGTGTGTGTGTGTGTGTGTGTGTGTGTGTGTGTGCATAGACTAGAATCCAACCCTGGTGTGAAATCTCAGGAAGTCTGTACCTTGTGCCTTCTTGCAACACCAGTAATGATGAGCTAAAAGAAGCATGAATCCCTCTGTGCATGATATTCTCAGGGTTTTCAAGTCACTGATGGGGAGAAGTGTAGAGGTGTCAAATGAAGTATTCTGAATTTCCTTCCTGCTGGGCTATTTATTTCCTTCCCTAACATGCTGCACATAGTTTTGTTTGCAGAGTGAAAATGAGGAAATGGTCTAGGATTTGGAATCCTGCATTATTTAATGAAGAAATATGTGATGTATGTGATCAGTGCTGCAAACATTAATGTTTGCAAATCCGGAGTTATCAGCTGATCCTTTCTGGTCAGAGTTAGCAAATTTTCCAGGAAAGTGTCAGACAGGAAAATGTTTTAGGCTATAGGGACCATATGACATCTATTGTAACTACTAAAAGCTACTGAGATAGCACCAAAACAGCCATAGGCAAGGAGCACGGCTATGTTCCAATCAAACTTTATTTACAAAACCAGGCATTGGGCCAGATTTGGCTGATGGGCCATAGTTTGCCAATTCCTGCATTCATTGGCATGCCACTAAACACTTGCCCCTGAACAAATAGGCCATAGAATAGAGGCTTGGGAAGGGACTGCAGAGTCAGAAGGAAGTAGAGGAAGGAGTCCTATATGAAACTGTGTACTTCCCTGAGCATTGAGCCTGACACTCTGCCCCAAATGTTCTCTGAACAACATATTTACCCTCACTCCCTTTCCAAAACTTCTATCTACAGAGGCTGACCAACCTTCCTGTAGCATTATGTTCTACAGATCTCATTTTGTCTTACACGCTCTGGAGAAATAAAATTTTGGTAAATTTCTTCTTAGTTCCATGGCAGAATGGGTGATGCCCAAATTCTCTAGGGCTGAAAATTTGGATGGTCAGAATATCATTACAATCTCAGCTTCAGCCATGGATGGTTCTTGTTTTCAAGTCACATCATTTGCCAAAAGGAAAACAGGCAATTGTGGGATGTGTTAATATCCTGCTCCTTTGTTAGATGGGAAGAATTTCACTTAATCATCAAAGAGGAAAATGAAATATTTAAAGATCAGTGAAGTTCGTCCAAATGTCAGTTCAGAGAATGATAATACACCAAACCAAAGACCACAGCTTAGCCTTTAGTGTGCTGAGCACTCACCGGGATTTAGAATATTGGAGATTGACTTTAAGTTCAGTTTCACAAATGCCTTTACCTTTTCTCATAGGTTCATTTCAATTTAAGTTTAGGGGATCTTGTTACATTCTTCTGGATTTGTTCTACCAAAGAAGTTCTTAACAGGAATAGGAAGCCAGGACCAACTCGAACTTTCAGAAGGAAATTACACTAAAGCCAAAGAAGTGTACTTGGATTTTAAAAATCATGAGGCAAGAATTGAAAGAAGTGTTAAAAATTTGCTAAAATCCAAGAATAAAGTTAAGCAAGGCCCGTTTTCAGTATCTATTTTTCTGTTTTTGTGTTTGTTTTTTCATTGAGAAATCAGTACCGAGGAAACTTCTCTTCCTCTGAGGACAGAAAACAGGTAGCGTGTGAGACCTATGGTGAGATGTCCTTTACACAAAAAGCACCAGCCAGTGTGGACACACGCTGATCAGATTTTCCAGGTATGTGGAATGGTTGATGGTTTATGCAGACAAGCTGGAAAAGTTCCTTCAATGTCTTCATGTACATCTGCTACTGTCAAACTCAGCCGATCATTAAGAAGCCTGTGGACAGACGTGAAAGGGCTATAAAAGTAACAACGATCCTTGTCCATTTGGGATTGGGGATAAATTGCTTTGGATAGTATATAAATGCATTCAATTTATATGAATCAGGAAAAAAGAAGATATATGTGTATTTGGGGGCCTAAAAATCCCTTAACAAGCTCTTTGAAGATATTGCCTTTAACATCAATTAGCTTTATTTAGTACAAACCCTTATAAAATGATTTATGATCTAAAAAGTCTGAACTCTTATCTCTGACCATATTCCTTCAGATAATGTTCCAATAAATTACATACATAGACAGATACTGACAAGCCAATATAAATGTAAGTAAAAATGTGATTATTCTTACTACTGAGTGAGAGGCTTTGCCTGCATTAAACATTTGGTACTAGCAACTGGCTGATTACTACAGGAAGAGTAATTGGTATAAATGTCATACATTTGCATTAATTGCACTTGCATATAAAAATGTAGATTTAAAATAAAATTTAAGATAATAAAAAGGTAGAGAACCTTGATGTTTTGGTTTTGAACAATGTGCATAAATTTCAAAAGTATATAAAGTTCTTTCTTTTATATGTCAAAATTAAAATAATTTAGAGAATTGCTTCTAAGGGTGTGTATTTTAAATATAGTCCCTGTTTTAAGAAAAAAATAAATGAAGCCTGAGTGTGTAAGCTCTTCACTACTGGGGACAGTCTGACCAATAGGTGTGAGCATTCAGGAAAATGCTACTTCAGTACTGCTTCTCCACTTATGAGACTAATAAGAAAGGAAGTCTTCATGTAGTATGGGCTCAGTTGCTATTTTACATGGTTTATTGCCAAAAGTACAGACAGACATGAGGAGATAATCATTAAAAGCTTTTCTAGGAGCACCTTGGGGGCCCAGTTGGTTAAGTGATCAACATTTGATTTTGGTTCAGGTCATGATCTGAGTAATCAGAACTCACGGTCTGGGAGTTCAAGCACCCCCTCAATCTCTGCACTCAGAGTGTGGATTCTCTCTCTCCCCATTTCTCTCTGCCCCTCCCTTACATGTGCGTGCGTGCATGCATGCATGCGCGTGAGTGCTCTCTCTCTCTCCCTCTCTCTCTCTCTCAAAACAAATAAACACACTTTAACAAAAAAACCTTTCTGACACAGAATTCGCAACACTGACCAATTGCAATATAAATACTTGAATGAAACAACTGCTATTGAAAAATATAAAAGCCTAATATTATATGGATTGGCTACTAATTTGTTAAACAATGATTGCTTGCATAATGCTTATTATATATGCTATATTGTACTGGGAGCTAAAGAGGTCATCCTTAAAACATATTTTAGGGTACAATTTTATCATCAGGCTCTGGGACTCATTCATCTTTGCATCACCCATAATGGCTGTAACCATTGGTCATAACCAGCTGTAGTTATTAGCATTATTCACTACAAATGCATAGAATCGGCTGGAAACATCTTGTGTAAATAAAAAAAGAAAAAAGCCTAAGGCTTTAATACTAAAATGATCCATTGACCTTTAAAATATAGAACTGGGCTAAATAATATATATAATAAAATGATAGGGGATTTGATCCTTCTGGCACCAAAGAACATTGCCCAGGGTTTTAATGGGCTTTATGTACTAATTGATCACTAAATGCTGTACATCTCAAAGACCATGGGGAAATGTGCTATTTGTCACTTTCTAAAAGGAACAATATGCATTATTCTTCATTGTTTTACAATAGATTTCAAATTTCCAACTACAAGAGTTCCTTTTGCCCTTTATAGAGTTGTATGCAAGTATACATGCCCTGGGTCTGCATGGCTTTAAAGACAATTGTCTAAAAGGTTGTGACACACTGGTAAGGATCTGGGAAGTGATAGGCCATGCACACAAATATATCCCACAGCAGATTTTCCAAGCATAAAAAGACACACCTGATAGTCTCTGCGTAACTTAAACCTTACCTTACATAGGGAAATGGCCCTTCATTTTTCCTTTGTCCTTATTAAGATGACCGTATTTCTTAGGCTTTCATCTCTTCCGTGGCAAGACTTCAAAGTATTACGTAAATAACAATGCATGTAATTGTAGGACGCTAGATTACAGGGACAAAAGACACAGTTTTTCATTTGTATGCCCATGAGGGCTGCATGTCCTAGAATGTGACAGGAAAGAATGTGGTGTAATGGCCAGATCAGTGACCCAGGTGTTAAGATAATTGTGTCCTGGTGTTAGCTTTGCAACTAGTCACCTTTGGACCTTGAGCAAATCCCTTAACTTCTCTGAGCTTCAGTTATGTAATCTGTAAAATGACATGTTGGCCAGTGCTCAGATCTTCGTTTCTTTTTCCTTTTTTTAAAGTTTATTTATTTATTTTGAGAGAGAGAAAGAGAGCATGTGCATGAGCAGGGAGAGATAGAAAGATGGGGGGGGGGAGAGAGAATTCCAAGGAGGGGCTCAAACTCACAAAACTCTAGATCATGACCTGAGCAAAAGTCTGAGGCTCAATGGTCTGCGCCTCCATGAACCCCAGATCTTCATTTCTAATATCATTCTACTCCCCCACACTCCCAAGGAAGTGACTCCTTGAGCATAACTCCTTACCCCCTAAATGAGGGCAACACTTTGTGATTTGTTCTCAAAAAGTATAGCCTGGAAAGTAGAACAAAAAAAGTAACTTTACAGGAAAGGGGTGCCTGGGTGGCTCAGTTGGATAAGCATCTGACTCTTGATTTTGGCTCAGATCATGATCTTGTGGTTTGTGAGATAGAGCCCCACATCAGGCTGTGCACTGATAGTGCAGAGACTGCTTGGGATTCTCTCTATCCTTTCTCTGTCCCTCCACTGCTTGGGCACATACGTATGCTCTCCCTTTCTCTCAAAAAAATTTTTTTAAGTCACTTTACAGTTGAGAAACCTGGAAGACCCTGGAAGTTAGGACCCAGATCATATTAGTAGCATGTATCCTTGATGTGATATGATAACAGGACACTTCTGTAGTCTTTCTGCCCAAACTTTGTAATCCAAGCCTGACCATGAGGAAAACATCAGAGAAGCCCAAGTTGAGAGACATACTATACCTCACCAAAATTCCTCAAAACTGTCAGGGCCATGAAAAACAAGGCAAGTCTGAGAAACTGTCATAGTCAAGAGAAGCCTAAGAAGACATAACAGGTAACTGAAATGTGATATATTGGATGGGATCCCAGAACAGAAAAGCAGGTAGGGAAATGTTAATGAAATCCAGATAAAGAATAAATTTAGTGAATAATAATGTATCAATATTAGTTTATTATTTGTGACAAATGGACCACAATAATATACAAAGTTAATAGGAAAAAATTGGTGTGGGGTATATGGGAATGCCTATACTATTGTTGTGTCTTTTCTATAAATTTAACACTAACATAAAAAATTTATTTAGATATTTTTAAAATGACATGGTTAGACTAGATTTTACATATTAACTTTTTATTGTTCTTTTTAAAAAGTTTTTAAATGTTTATTCATTTTTTGAGAGACAGACAGACAGAACACTAGCAGGGGAGGGGCAGAGAGAGAGGGAGACACAGAATCTGAAGCAGGCTCCAGGCTCTGAGCTGTCAGTACAGAGCCCAACATGGGGCTCAAACTCACGGACTGCAAAATCATGACCTGAGCTGAAGTCAGATGCCCAATCAACTGAGCCACCCAGGTGCCCTATTGCTTTTTATTTTTCTATGGCTGGGTGTTGAAACATTATTCCTTTGTGAGTTTGGGCCAGAAGAAACCGATCTGTTATAGCATAGTTCATGATAGAAGAAGCTGAAAAATCTCACGTCCCCCACTGCCTTCATCAATTTCCCTGGCATCAAACACAGAACTCTCAATGCATGTTGATTACATAGGGGAAAAAAATGATCATGATTATCTTTCCCCCGATAAATACATAGAAACAAATCCTCACTCAGGAAAGAAGGTCTTATTTTTTCTACAAGTACAGTCTTTTTATTCTTAATAACCACACACCCCAAATAAGCAAATGTAAAATATTTGAATGTATAGTTAATAGTCTCACATGCTAAGTCTATTCATATTTTTTGCATTACAATAATTGGGTACCAGTACCCTGTACACAATAACTATAATTAACTGGCAGTGTCAAAAAAGTAAGCACATTAGGGGCACCTGGGTAGCTCAGTCAGTTGAGCATCTGACTTCAGCTCAGGTCATGATCACACAGTTCGTGAGTTCTGCTCCACATCAGACTCGCTGCTGTCAGTGCAGAGCCCACTTTGGATCCTCTGCCCCCCCCCTCTCTCCCCTGCCCTGCTCTCTCTCTTTCTCTCAAAAATAAATAAACATTTAGAAAGAAAGGTAAGCAAATTTGTTCACAGTCCTTTGGCATTTGAGTAGCTCAACCCAGCAAGTTGTGGTTTGTGAGGTATAAACTTTATGTAAATCCATAGACCAGCATTACTTCAAGAGTTAAACCAGGCTAGGTCTGCATTAGCAGAAGTGGATCTGCCAGTTTCCTTGGAACCAGAAACCCAAGAAGGGGGAAGGGCTTCTCAGATACTCTCCCACAAATCAATCCACCAAATAAAAAATGGTAAAATGTGAATCTCCCTTTCTATTCCTAAATGATGATGAATA
Source organism: Cryptoprocta ferox (assembly GCA_028646485.1). Taxonomy (NCBI): domain Eukaryota; kingdom Metazoa; phylum Chordata; class Mammalia; order Carnivora; family Eupleridae; genus Cryptoprocta; species Cryptoprocta ferox. Next base: position 31,146,349 of record CM053567.1, read on the forward strand.
GAAAGAGGATTCTAGAGGGAATATATTTATAAGTATAATTCGACCTTGAAAATATCTCAGCATTTCTGATTCCTTATGGTGGATTTGCTTTGTGACATTCCATTGTGCTGTCTTCCCCTGTCAACTCTTTATCCATATGGATCTCTGATTTCTCTACTCCAGGGCATGATTAGCCAAACTCTGTCTTCTCTCCTGAAGTGTTGCAAGGATGAGTAAGTGAGGAGCTGTCAGGGGCCTTGGGAGAGAATATCTATTTAAATATGAGGATATTACTGAAATCGTCACCACCTGGTCGGCGAAAGGCTAAATCTCAGAGCGGCAGCCATATTTGCCAATCATGTCAGAGAGATTGAAATGTGATGCCCAGTGAAGCAGGACACTTGCTTTAACTACAGAACGAGAGCAAGAAAAGAAATATGAAAAAGGGAAGCACTTCCCAGCTGATTTTGGAAGCCAACTGTATTTTTTCGGAAAGATAAAAGGGGTATTTAAGGCACATATTTGATTATCTGTTTATTCTTTCTTTCATGACATCTCTTGTCACCAATTTTTTTTAAAGTTTATTTATTTTGACAGAGATTGAGAGAGAGAGAGAGAGAGAGAGAGAGAGAGAGAGAGAGAGAGAGAGAGATGAAGGGGCAGAAAGGGAGAGAGAGAATCCCAAGCAGGCTCCATGTTGTCAGCACAGAGCCCCAAGCAGGGCTGGAACTCATGAAACATGAGATCATGACTTGAGCTGAAACCAAGAGACAATGGCTTCACTGACTGAACCACCCAGGTGCCCGTTTTGTTTTGAGTTAATAGTTTTCTTTGGTAAAGTTGTTAAATCATACTACATTGACTCAGAATTGGTGACAAATGGAGTAAGACTAGCTTTAATTTACCTTGATATTGTCTCCATTTTATAATTTGCTTAAAAAAGTCTGTATATATTTATTAAATTGTACCAAAAGGTCCAAACTTTAAGAGAATAAGATTTTTATAAGAGGTATCAAATGCTTTTTAAATTCCCAGTACTAATCTGAATTTCAGTATGTTATTTTGAATTGTTGAAGCTTTAAAGATTTTCCTTTTGTTCCTGTATTCCAAATTGTTATAAGTATTAATACATAATAGCAATTTGAATATATCCTAAAAGGCAGCCTTTTTAAAGCTTCAAATTCACCTTGTCCAGAAGTATTTGTATTTGCCTATGTGTGTGTGTGTGTGTGTGTGTGTGTGTGTGTGTCTGTGAGTATTTGTGTGTTAAATGCTAGGATACTACTCACATGGTTATGTTTTGCCCCTTTGGAACTCTTAGGGTTTTGTGTTGTAATGGTTGGTGTGGGAGTAGCCAAAAAAGTTTTACTGCAACAGAGACCATTCTTATGGTTGAAATGAACATTCCTTTTCCTGCTTGAGAATCCAGTCTACCGGATGTCATCACTTGACTCTCCACGGAATTGTTTGTGTTAGTCAAAGAAAGGGTGAAAGCAACAGTTGGGTCTCTAATGATGAGGCTCTATTGGCTTGGACCAATAGAAGTTGGTTGTGAAGATCCTTAGTAGTCACCTCCCTCTTCGTTTTACTGATGACAAAATTGAGCTCAAAAACAAAACAAAACAAAACAAATAACATGTTCAAACTCCTGGACCATGGAAAGTGGAACAAAAGAGTACCAGTCAGGGGTGCCTGGGTTGCTCAGTCAGTTAAGCATCTGACTTTGGCTCAGATCATGATCTCAGTTTGTGAGTTTGAGCTCCATGTTGGGCTCTGTGCTGACAGCTTAGTGTCTGGAACCAGCTTTGGATTCTATGTCTCCATCACTCTCTCTGCCTCTCTCTCTCTCTCTCTCTCTCTCAAAAATAGACATTAAAAATTTTTAAAAAATACCACTCAGGTGCATCTGAACCCAGGTTTCCACAAATATCCCCCTGTGCTATTGGTGCCACTCATGAACTTGGTGGGGGCCATCCCTAAGCTCTTTCTTGCCGTTCATTAATGATGTCACTGTTTAAAAAGTACCCATCAAGGGTAAGTTGCTCTCAGAGAATGACACTTCTCTCTGGAGTCTCCTAAAAGAGTGAGAAGTTCTATTGTTTAATAGTAGGGAGATTAAAGTCATTTAAACTTAAGTTGCCCTCCCACCCAGAATGAACACATGAAAAAAGTTGTCCTGTTACTTCCGCCCCTGGGTTCCCCTATAGAGCTACTCTCATGGGGCTACTCCAACCTTTGGTAAAACCTTTTCTTTCTCAAGGTAGGAACAGAAGCAGAAGAGAAATCAAGACATATTCATATCAGAACAATTTTTTCCAATTGAACCATGTCCTCGTTGTGCTCATGAAGGAAATAGGTCAGAAATATAGTGTCCAAAATTCATCTTTGTTGCTTTTTGAGACAAGCAAAAGATTGAGACCTCACTTCTTTCTCTCCCCAATTTTATTTTATTTTTTTATTTTATTTTTATTCTCAATTTAGTCAACATACAGTGTAGTCTTGGCTTCAGGAGTAGAACCAGTGATTCATCACATACATACAACACCCAGTGCTCATCCCAACAAGCGCCCTTCTTAATGCCCATCATCCATTTTCCCCACCCCCATCAACCTCAGTTTGTTCTCTGCATTTAAGAGTCTCTTATGGTTTACCTCCCTCTCAGTTTTTATCTTTTTCCCCCTTCTTTTCCCCTATGATCATCTATTAGGTTTCTCAAATTCCACATATGAGTGAGAGCATATATCTGTCTTTTTCTGAACTGACTTATTTTGCTTAGCATAATACCCTCCAGTTGCATCCACATTGTTGCAAATGGCAAGATTTCATTCTTTTTCATTGCTGAGTAGTATTCCTGATTAAGATGATATAGATATAAATGATATAGATATATAGATATAGATATAGATATAGATATAGATATAGATACTACATTGTCTTAATCCATTCATCAGTTGATGGACATTTGGGCTCTTTCCATAATTTGGCCATTCTAACCCTGAGGAAAGTAAGGTCCAGAGAATTTGGGTCACTTTTATACATCTCTGCTGTTGTCTAGAAAGTATCTCTTTAGTTCACTTTAAAAAGATGAACTTTGAATCTTTGAAGTTAGATTATAAGAAATATTGTTACCTAAAGAAACCTATTTTAAAAGATATCGTCAAATTTCCCTAATTTAGACTAAACTCATTGTGAAAATCTGGATTTTCAAAATAAAGAATCTATACACTCAGGAGTCTTATGTTATGGCTAACCCCCTAGGTGTCATACTGCACAATTCACCCAGTGAGCCACTGTCTTCTCTTCATTCTCCATGATTTTCCCTCCCAAAGTTGAGAGCTTAGATAAAGATGGTAGACTTTTCTTTATGGAGAAGAACCATATATAGTTAGGAATATAAATGCGGGTTCATTCCCCTTCTAAAGCCTACACATCAGTATCTAAATGCTATTTATTAAAGTTCATAGGAAACAAATTAGAGCTGAGAATCTTTTAGATCTATGTTAATATAGTCAATTCTCATTTATAAGTGTGGTAAACTTATAAACTTTGAGAAGGGGTGGAAAATAATTCTATTTGAAATATATATTTTCCAATTTTCTAATAGCACACTTTAAACTATTCACCAACTTTTTGTTTCTTTCCCATAGACAGTACTGCAATATGGCCAAGTGAATTCTACTCAAACGTTATGCAAGTTTATGTCCAGGTTACCAACTATCTTCCCCAGGTTTCCACAAATATCCGCCTGAGCTGCTTAGCTATGCAGCGGTTTATAGCAGTTCTGAGAGTGTAGCCTGCAGCCTTGTGTTTGCTGAGTGGCTACTTTATTACCTTTTAAATGAAATAAAGATTAGAAAACATTGATTTACATAGCATGGTGGCTCCCAGATAAAGAAGCAGTAAAACACAATCATCATTGGCATAAAAATTGAACTTATAGATCATGTTGGAAAAGAGCCGGAGCATGAACAGAAGCCACATGCTCCAATTTCATGAAAGCATAGTCATGGAAATTGGCGATAATAGCACAGGATTAAAGACAAAAATTAAGTCTGGGACATCATCATGCCATGAACTTACACCCAAATATTTCTGTAGTGAGGACAATATTTCGGAAATATTTTATCGATTACCAATTCGTGTTTTTCTTTCCTCTGGTTTGTTCCCACCATTAAAGCTAGCGTATGAAGATTGTGGACCCAAGGAAATGGATAACGATTTTTTTTAAAAAAGGTCTATAATTAGAGAAGATGAAAATCTGATAGAACCAGAGGTCTGGTTATGCAGGAAGAGGAAAAAAAAAATCTAGTAATGAGAGGGGAAGTGGGGAAAGAGCATAAGGAGCAAGAGGTCAGACTTGAGTTCTCTGCTTTCCTCTTGAGATCAAACTCCTTTGGAATAAAGGAAATAGAATATCTAGGTTGTCCTGAGAAAGTTCCAGTGGACGATCTTACTTCTCACTTCTTGGGGCATATGGGATTGAGAACAAGATTAAATCAGCCCTGCAGTATAGTTTCATCCTCATCACTGTCATCACTATTTTCATGAGTGGAAGGGCATTCATTTCAACTTGCTACATTCCTGCAATAGGTACGAAAAAACAAACAGCATAGCTAATGATTTTAGGCTAATACCTCATTTGGATATTAACAGTGAAATTTTTTGGCTTATTTCATGGACACTTTAAAAATATATATCTGGGCCACCTGGGTGGCTCAGTCAACGGCCAACTCTTGATTTAGGTTCAAGTCATAACCTCATGGTTCATGGGTTCAAGACCCGTGTTGGGCCCTGCTCTGACAGTGAGGAGCCTGCTTGGGACTCTGTCTCCGTCTCTCTCTGCCTCTCCTCTGCTCTCTCTCTCTCTCTCTCTCAAAAATAATTAAATATTAAAAATATACATAAAAATAAAAATATATATCTACTTTTCTTCTCAAAAACAATTTATGTACTCTACAAATTAACAAGTTCAATGGCAAAATTAAACACACACACATACACACACACACAACTTATATGTTTAACTTGATGACATGATCTTTGGGTTTTTTTCTTCATTTTATTTAAGCATTTGTGAAGTGCTTGCCATTTTTCAAAGTTCTAACTAGCACATGGATTGAGAGCTAAGTGTACATATAAGCACTTTTCAATTAATGCACCTATTATGGAGAGCAGCCAAAGCAGGGGATCCACCAGAGAATCTCTTTATAACCTGAGGCTCTGCCAAAAGGGGGGGCCTGACATTTCGTTTATGCTCTGACATCTGTTCATCCACTGGCTAGCTTGGTGCTATCATACACCGGGGACAGGAGGCCTGGAGGTACTTGAGGAGAAAGGAAGCAAGAGATGGGGGTTGTGGTTGGATACATGTAATGCATATATCAGAGAAACAGCATGGGAGAGCACAAACTTCTTCCAGGTGTCACTGGCTCCACCAGTTCATCCTCTTGGGTCTGAAGGGGTGTATTTTTGAATCAGTTATGATAATAGTGGTTTTTTTAAATGAGTAGAATGACTGTTTTATTTTTATTTCTATTTTGAGAAAGTGGATGCATGTGAGCAAAGGAGGGCCAGAGGGAGGGATTGTTAGAGAGAGAGAGAGTCCAGGTAGGTTCTACACTCCCAGCGAAGGGCTAGATCTCATGATCATGAGATCATGACTGGAGCCATGATAAAGAATTGGATGCATGGGGCACCTGGGTAGTTCAGTAGGTTAATCGTCGACTCTTGACTTCAGCTCCAGTCATGATCTCACAGTTTGGTTCATGCGCTCGAACTCTGTGATGTGCTCTGTGGTGACAGTGCAGAGCCTGCTTGGGATTCTCTCTCTCCCTCTTTCTCTGTCCCTCTCCTGCTCATTCATGTGCTCTCTCTCTCTCTCTCTGTCTCTCTGTCTCAAAATAAATAAATAAATAAATAAATAAACATTAAAAAATAAAGAGTTGGGCGCTTAACCTAGAAAGCCACCCAGGAGCCCCTAGAACTACTGTTTTAATAACTAAACATAATTGAAGATTATGAAATAAGATTTCATTTTCATAAACCTTATATTTTTCAATAAGTGGGAGTGGGAAGTCAGCAAAGCAGAACTGATAACAGTGGATAAACAAAACAGTTTCATGTTTTTACCCCAATCAGTTGAACACCCTCACTATTTGAAAGCAGCTGTTCTTGATAAGATTAGATCTTGATAAGATAAGAACTTGAATCTTTTGTTCACAGTGTTAATTTACTAAGAAAAAAGCATCTTTTCACAATGGTCTCAATGAAACTTCAACCCAACCTGTACATAAAATTTTAGATTACTGTTAGTGGAATCCAAAATTATAAAGATTTACTGTGAAGCAATATAAAACCCAAGCTCAATCCAAACTGAAAGAGTCCATTATCATATTCAAAGTAATAGTTTTAACTGGGTGTTTTGTCCATATAATTATCTAACAGTGTAGACTTGTAATAATTCTCTAAGCGGTGAATATTAAAAATAAAAAATATTTAAAAAACACCTTCTATAATTTCCTTCTTCCTCTTGCCCTTTCTTTCACTCAGGAAATAAGTGAATTAAATATGCGAAAATACACATCACAAATTCCTTCCCACCCCATGAGCTCAGGTGTGGCTATTCTCAAAAATCATTGCCTTCCGTTGTTTTTTTTTTTTTTTTTTTTTTTTACATGCACTGATAAACAGAGCTACTCTGAACTGACATTGGATGGAGAGGAGGAAAACTTCAGGTTCAAAGGCATTTTTTTTAAGGAGCAATTAAGTGTCTCTGCTTAATAAGCTTTAAAGAGACAACACTTGGGGCACCTGGATGACTCAGTCTGTTAAGCATCCGACTTGGCGCAGGTCATGATCTTGTGGTTCGTGAGTTTGAGCCCCGCATTGGACTCTCTGCTGAGAGCATCTAGCCCACTTCTGATTCTCTGTCTCCCTCTCCCTTCGCCCCTCCCCTACTGGAGTGTGCATGCCCACGAATGCTCTCTCCCTCTCAAAAATAAACATTAAAAAAAATAAAGGTACAACGCCTGAGCAGTATATTTTGTGAGCTTGTGTTAATGGTTTTGCAAATGGAATCTATTATGATGCATTACAACTTCCCAGACCAAGGAATAATGTCCTTTCTATTATTCTTTGAGGTCTCAAGGACGTTTTTATTAAAGCCTACCCGCTAAGAATGACCCTACAGATGCACAAAGGAGGGAATCTTTGGCCTGTCAGAGGCATTGATGAAGGTTTTGTCTGTTTCACTGTGGATGCCGTGGAAACATTCTATTGATTTCAGGGGATGTTCAGCTGCCTTTTAGTTCAGATAAATTTGACCTAAATGTTTTCACTCAGAAAAAGTAAAGAAAGGAAGAGAGAATGAAAGAACATGGGGGTTACCTCTATTTTGTCCTTGGTAAAACCAATGAAGGACATCTCTATAAGCCCATCACCCTTCTACTGTCTTTTGGTTTGATCCAGAGCAGTAAATGTGAGGTATGTTAACTGTCAAGAGGAACAAAACAACACGGGACATGGAGCTCAGGACTTTAGTACTGTTCCTATCGAGATCCAAGGCAGACCAAAAGAATTATTGGAAAGAAAATACTGATTTTGGAAGGTAAATTCTAGAAAGGATGTCACATGAGATGGGAAGAGGGCTGGTCCACAATTGGATCCTGGAACAGAAAAAAAAAATGATATTAATGGAAAAACTGCTAGTATTAAATAAAATCTGCAGTTCAGTTAATGTATCTGTGTTAGTTCCTTAGTTTGGACAAATGTGCCATAGTAATGTATGATCACATCAGGAGAAAATGCAACTAGGCGAGCAGTACACAGGGACTCAGTACTATCTTTGCAACTTTTCTGTAAGTCAAAAATTACCACAAACAAAATGCTTACTCTGAATTATTCCAAATAAATATTCCATTTAACCAAAAGCAGAAGCTTCCAGATACCATTACCCGATCTCCTACAGCGCTAATGCTCCGGGGCACTTTGAAATTCTGTCTTGGAAAAATAATGCTCAGTGATCTGTTAGGTCCTTAAATGAGTAGACTGGGCAACAAGCCATAGCCTTCTATTTTGTTTGAAAATGAAACAAACAAAGCTGTCTTGTTCTAATGGTGTGGATCGTAAGAGTGACAAATGCAGTGGGGATGGTCAGAGTCTGGAATGTTTACAACTGCAGGCCTGTGCCTTTGGAGCTGGACACTGAGACTATAATATTCCAGTCAATGAGGCAGAGATACTGGAATAATAGCCCTATAGAAACTAGCCTGCTTGAATCCCAGTAGAAAAGTAGCCTCCATGTCCTGACAGAGTTTCAGTGAACTCAGAAAAATCTGCTGAGATTCTAGGGAAAACACTAGCCTATTCTGTGCTTCAGTTTCCCCAGCCATTAAAGAGAGCAGAGTATGTTGTCCAAAGATGCTTTTCAGAATGAGCCCACTTAAACAAGCTGTGATAGATGTGACCTCCTCAATGTCATCTGCTTGCCCTCTAGCTACTGAGACATTCCAGCCTCCTGGATAAGCTCTGTATCGTATGGAGATAGAATGGACGATTACCCAGGCAGATGATCTGAAGGAAGGCAAAAGCCTAGGAGATTCAGAAGCACTGTCCTGCTAAAGCTAGAAAGTCCTCGTAATTCTCATCACTCACTCCTAGACAGTATCTTTTAAAATGTTGCTTTAGTGGAACAATGTGTCTGCAAACAAACCATTGATGTCCCACTAATAGGGCAAGATTAAGAAAGATTGAGAATCTCAAATCAGTTTTGATTCATGGAGGGTAGGAAAGGGGACAACCTGAAGCTCAGGACATTTATGACTCATTTCTCCATCTGCCTTTCCGGTGTCATTTCATCACTTTCTCAGACCTCTGCACATACCCAGTTCTCATTCACTGTGAGTTTGGGATTGAGGGCAGAAATAGTTCCAGGTAAGATCTAGTACCAGAAAGGTCCTGAAAAAGGTCTCAGGTGGAACATTTGGAACTGTTAAGAGAAGGTTTCAAATAACACTGTGTGGATCTGCCTAGGGTTCTGTACCCTTCTTTCCAAAAATGGATTCCATTTTCCTGGGGAGGGACTTTTCTCTCCAATCACTACACAGACAGAACACAATAGTAGGGAACCATCAGATCTGTAGTCTAACTCAGGAGGATGTAGTTGGTTTTTCCCCCTGAGCTGTCCTCATCATCTGTCAAGGAATAAAAGACTTCAAGACAAAGTCCAAAACTGGTTAATTAGAATACTTGTATGTCTAATTAAAATTGAGAATGGCTCCTAATTATCGATTTCATTAGCATTAATTATTATTTCAAGTGGATAACCATAGATTATTGTCATAGATTAAAGTGCATTTTAAGGTCAATTAAAAAAGGTATTTTTTTTTCTTACACAAAAGCACAGAGGGCTTGCTAGTAGGTACCCATCTTATTCAGGGTTCAACACGCTCCCATTGGAAATTATCATTTTCCACCTATAGTGAAATGATTTTAAAATTCCAATAGCTTTCCCAAGGGCAGAATATTGATATTTACCTCTCTTGGAAAGACATGCTTCACCCTGGGAGTGCTTACAAATGTTGCCTAAATTAGCTATCTTTATAATGAAGCTGACAGAGTCAAAATTGATCATGCTGAACAATACCTATAAGTAGCAATGACAATTTTGATCTTCCCCTACAGTTTTTCCATGGCATGACAGCATCGCCCTCTCTCTCTCAAATTTCAAAACGCCACTAAATAATCAACCAGCAATCAAGGGCCTTTAAAAAAGAAAAAAAATGGAAGAATGTACTAAATCTTGATCTAGGTGGTAGTTATGAGGAAATACACAAATGTAAACATGTGGCGTGTGGTACAAATAAGATTTGTGTGGTCTATTATATCTACATTATAATTCACAAAAATGAAGGCAACATAAGTGTAAGAGTAGAAGAGATGCACATACACAAAAAATAGAGCATTCTCTTAAGAATTTCAATTTAAGCATGTCCATCTTTTCCCCAAAATTTTCAAAATTCCGATATGCAAATTTATTTGCCTTTATATGTATGTATTTTTGGAAGATGGGAATTTAGTAGGTTGCTGAGGTAAGGGTACATGCTTTGCCATCCTTAGCCACTCATCTGGTAATTTTTCCCAAGTCTCTTATATTCTGTTTCTTTAGAACCCTGTGATATACCTGTTATCTCACATACCATATTATGTGGCAATTGCTAAATTTGTTGTCTATCTCTCCGACTAGATAGTGAAAGAAGGGACTGTAGTTGGTGTTGATTGATTGATTGATTGATTGATTTCCGATATCTAGCACAAGGTCTGGCACATAAGAAAAGGTTGATTTTGATCATTGAAATAAATCATTTTATGGAGATAAAATTTACGTGCCATAAAAATGATGAGTTTGAGAACTGCTTCAGATATGTAAGCATCACCACCACTGAGATACAGAAAAGTTCCTTTAGTCTAAAAATGTCCCCTACTGGGGTGCCTGGGTGGCTCAGTTGATTGAATGTCTGACTTTGGCTCAGGTCATGATCTCACAGCTCATGGGTTCAAGCCCCGCGTTGGGCTCTGTGCTGACAGCTCAGAGCCTGGATCCTGCTTCTGATTTTGTGTGTCCCTCTCTCTCTGCCCCTCCCCTGATCATCATCTGTATCTGTCTCTCAAAAATAAATAAATGTTAAAACATTTTTTAAAGAAATAAAAAAAAAATGTCTCTTACTGTCCTGTGCAGTCAACTGCTTCCTCCCAGGTCATCGCCCTGGCAACCACCAGTCTACCTTCTGCCACTAGGTTTTAACTTTCCAGGATTTTATGTAAATGGAATCATGAAGCATGTAAATTCTCTCCCTATCTTCTCTCATTTAGAATAATGCTTTTGTGATCCATCCATGTTGTTGAATGTATCAATAGTTCACTATTTCTTATTACTGAATTCTTAGTCTATTGTAAGGTTATACCACAATCGGTTTACCCATTCAACATTTGATGGGGATTTGCATTGTTTAGATTGTTTCCAGCTTTTTTCGTTTTTTAAAACCTACTTTGAATCTGGACATCTGGGTGGCTCAGACGGTTAAGCATCTGACTCTTGATTTGGGCTCAGGTCATGATCTCATAGTTTGTGACTTTGAGCCCTGGAGTTGGGCTTTGCGCTGACAGTGGGGAGCCTGCTTGGCATTCTCTCTCCCTCTCTCTCTGCCCCTCCCCTGCTCATGCTCTTTCACAAAATAAATAAATAAACTTAAAAAATCTACTTTGAACAAACAAATCTATGTGGATATATGTCTTAATTTCTCTGGGTTAATTTCATGGGGGTGTGGTGGCTGTGTTGAATGGGTATGGGTATGCTTAAATCTGTAAGAAGCAACCAAACTGTTTTCCAAAATGGCTCTGCTATTTTGTATTCCCATAAACAACATGTGAGAATACAAATTTCTCCTTATACCTCACTGGTGTTTGGCCATTCTAAGCAATGTGTAATAGTACCTCATTTTGGTTTTACTTCTATTGCTTTACTTTAATATATATATATATATATATATATATATATATATATATATATAAATTTGAGAGAGAGAGAGAGAGAGAGAGAGAGAGAGAGAAAGCATGAGTGGGGGAGAGGGTGAGAGAGAGAGAATCTTAAGCAGGATCAAAGCTCAGCACCCAGCCAGACTTGGGGCTCGATCCCATGACCCTGGGATGATGACCTGAGCTGAAATCACGAGTCAAGATGCTCAACTCTCTGAGCCACACAAGCGTCCCTATTGCTTTACATACTTGAGTTAACTTTCATTTTCTTAATGAAGAGTAATGATGAACTTTCTGTGTTCTTTTTGTCATTTGTTTATCTTTACTGGTAATATATCTATTCAAATCTTTAGCCTATTTTAAAATTTGGGTTGTTGGTCTTATTATTATTGAGCTGTACAAGTTCTTTGTGTATTTTGGATATAAACCCTTTATCAGATATGTTTTATATTTTCTTCTAGTCTGTGGTTTGCCTTTTAATTCTTTTGACAAAGGGGTCACCTGGGTGGCTCTTTTGACAAAGGAGTCATTTAAGCAACTGACTCTTGATTTCAGCTCAGATCATCGTCCCAGTGTCGTGGGATCAAGCCTTACATCTGGCTCCATGCTTAGAGTGAGTGAAGGCTGCTTAAGATTTCCTCTCTCCCTCTCTCTGTGCTCCTCCCCTGCTTGTATGCTCTCTCTCTCTCAAAATAAATTATAATAAACATTAAAAAAAAGATTTTCTCTCCCTCTACCCCTCCCTGATTTGATGTGTACACACTCTCTCTCTCAGAAAATAATTCTTTGACAATGGCTTTCAAATGATTTTTTTTTATTTTGATGAGTCTAATTTATAATTTTCTATGATTCATGCTTTATCATAGCTATCATGCTGCACTGGTTTCCTATTTGTCCAGTTGTCCTTTTTTTTTTCCTTTTCCCTCTGTTGTGCCTTCTGTTTTAACAATTGAGTGATTTGTGTGGTTTTATTTCCACTGTTGATTTACTAGATATACTATTTTGCTTTTTCATTGTTACTTTATGATTCACAATTTACATTTTTAACTTCTCATACCTGAAGGATAGCAAAGGTAAAAGTAGTCTTTTCTGACTTCCTTTCTTTGAATAAAAGCTAAGCCTTCAGAGAGTTGAGTTAAGGCAGCTTCATAGCCAGGTGGGAGATTCATGGGTTATACTGGGATGTTGCATAATCAAATGTCATCACAAACTGTCATACCTTCTATGTTTTTACAGAAATCCCCCTTGTTTTCCCATAGGAATCCATAGGATTCATTTCTCCCTCTTTCCTTTTCCCTATTAGGTTGGCATATAAACCCCACCTTCATCACAGTCCTCCCACATGTATATGTAAGTGAATTTTGTCTTATCTTCTGTTAATCTATTGCCAGTTAACTTGTAGGTCCCCAACTACTGAACCTAAGTTGGTAGAGGATGGGTCTTTCCTCCAAACACAGCCTACTTTCAACTAATATTGTAGCATTTTACAAATAATGTAAGAACCTTTGAAAAGTATGTTTTTTCTTCTTCTATACTTTGTCTTATTGTCAAGTATTTTATTTCTAGATATTATAAACCTGGCCTATTTTTATTATGTTGGCCCTAAGCAGACAATTATCTTTTAAAAAGATTTTGCAATGAGAAAAATATATATTTACTCAGCTCATTTTTGTTATCAGCAATATTCATTGCTTTGTGTATGTGATTCTGCCTGAAAACTTTTCTTTAACATTTCATGTAGAGCAAGTCTGCTGGGAATGGCTTTTCTCAGCTTTTATTTGTCTGAAAGTATTTCACTTTCATTTCTAAAAAAAATATTTTCACTGGATAAAAAAAAAAATTCTAGGTAGACAGGCTTCTTTTTTCTTTAAATATTTAGAAATGTTTCTCTATTGTCTCTAACTTGCATAGTTTCTTATGAGCAATACGTCATCACTTTTGCTTTTTAAAAAATGTATTTATTTAAATTCAAATTAGTTAACATACAGTGTGGTATTGGTTTCAGGAGTAGAACCCAGTGATTCATCACTTACATATAACACCCAGTGTTCATCCCAACAAGTGCCCTCCTTAATGCCCATCATCCATTTTCTCTACCCCCATCAACCCTCAGTTTGTTCTCTGTGTTAATTATGGTTTGACTTCCTCTCTGTTTTTATCATATTTTTTCCTTTCCTTCACCTATGTTCATCTGTTGTGTTTCTTAAATTCCACATTTGAGTGAAATCATATAATATTTGTCTTTCTCTGATTGAGTTATTTTGCCCATCACCTGCTTACCCCATTCCCCCACCCACCTCCCTTCCAGCAACCTCAGTTTGTTCTCTGTATTTAAGAGTCTTTTAATGGTTTGCCTCCCTTTCTGTTTTTACCTTATTTTTCCTTCCCTTCCCCTATGTTTACCTTAAATTCTGTATATGAGTGAAATCATATATTTGTCTTTCTCCAACTGACTTATTTCGCTTAACATAATACATTACAGTTACAATCACATTGTTGCAAATGAGGGGATTTCATTCCTTTTGATTGCTGATCACTCTTGCTTTTTAAATTTTGTATGTAATATGTCTTTTCTCCTCTGTTTTTAATATTTATCTCTTTATCACTGGTTTTCCACAATTTAATTATGATACTCTTGGTGGGTGTTCTTTTTTTTTTTTAAACGTTTATTCCTCAGGGAATTTGTAGAACTTCTTGAATCTATGAGTTTGCAGTTGCTGGGTTTTTTTCTTTAATTCAAATTTGGAGTATTTTCAACATCTGTATCTGCAAATCTTTATTCTTCCCTTTCTGGAGATCACATTACACATGTTAGATTTTTATGGTATTGTCCTACAAGTCATTGATCCCTTTTCTTTGTTATTTTTCTTTTCTTTTTTACTCTATACTCCATTTTGCACAGTTTTTTATTGCTATGTTTTCAGGTTTGCCCATCTTCTCTTTTGTATTATCTAATTTGGTCTTAAATACATCAAGTATATGATCTACTATTAATCCTACCCAGTGTGTTTGTCATTTCAAATATTGTATTTCTCATCTTCAGAAGTTTCATTTTGATCTTTTTTGTATCATTTGTGTCTCTCCCAGTCATATCCACATGTTCCATTCTTGAACACATTGAGCATATTTATGATAGCTGATTTATGTCTACTAAATTTATTACCACTACCATTTCTGACTCAGTTTATATTGATTGATGTTTCTACTGTATCTTATTTTCCTACTTGTTGGAACACCTAGTAATTTTCTGTTGGATATCAGTGCAATATTATGATTTATAAGAAATGTGTATGTCATTATTCAGATGACCAAATATGATAAATATATATTTGGTCTTCACTCATAGTTCCTGTCTCACAGCTACCAAACCCTTGGAATTTCTTGAGCAATAAAAGAAATGGGTGCATCTTTTGTTATAAATTCAGTCTCTTGTCTTCAGTTCCTGAAATCATTTCAGAGCCGTAAAGTTGAAATAGGTGTCTTGTTATCTGTAACAAGCCCCTTTCCACTGCAACCAGGTTTATGTTAATGAGGTGACTTTAAAATCACCTAAGGATGGGGCCTGGTTTCCTAGAAAATCAACCATGAATTGAGGGTTGGATCTTTTAGCTCCACCCCCTGATTTTCAGGGAGGGCAAATGAGCTGAAGGTTAAATCAATCATCAATGGCTAATGATTTAATCAATCGTGCCTATGTAATGAAGTCTCCATTTTAAAAAGTGGCAGGGCAGGTTGGTGGGGGAGGAGGGTGTGGGGAACTTCCAGAGAACTTCCAGGTTGGGGAACAGAATATTTTCTTGTGCTGCCAAACTTGGCCCCAAACCCCACAAGGACAGAAGCTCCTTTGTGTGGGACCTCGCCTTATGTGTCTCCTTATCTGGCTATTGATTTGTGTCCTTTAATATCCTTTGTAATATACTTGTAATCTGGGGAGTAAACAAGTTTCCTGAATTTTGTGAGCTGCCTTAGCAAATCAAATGAGCCCAATAAGGATGTTATGGGGACCTCTGATTTATAACCAGTTGGTCAGAAGCACAGATAACAACCTGGACTTGTGATTGATATCTAAAATGGAAGGTAGTTTCTTGAGATTGAGCCCCTACCCTGTGGAATCTGATGTTATCTCAGGACACATGGTGTCAGAATTGAGCTGAATTCTAAGACATTCAGGTGCTATCTGGAGACTCATTTGTTGGTGTGGGAACCCCCATCTTCTCTCCCCACCCTCATGGTGCAGTTCGGTACAGAACCTAAACAGTCAGTCATTGTGAGTTGTATATTTTTGGGTTCTGGACTTCATTTTATTCCTTTAAGTGGTAATGAACTTTATCCAGGCATGAGGTTAAGTTATTGGTGTCAGTTTGATCATTTCAAGACTTGTTCTTAAGGTTTGTGAGAGAGGGTCCAATTTAGTCTTTAGTCTTAGTCTAATTTAATTCCATCCCAAAGGTGATATCCTCTCAGGACATTAAATGTAGACCTGTGTATTAAGAGATCATTCCATCTGTCTGGTGGAATTGTAAAAGACTCCCAGTCTTATGTGAGCTTGAGAATTATTTTTCTTACTGCTTTCCATGGTTCTTTCCATGACCTTGGAGAGTTACTCCCCATATGTGCCAAAGATTGGAGGGAACTTCCTACCTATGCACATTTCTGGACTTCTCTGTGCAGTCCCTCCTCTCTGCAAATGTGTTTCACCCATTCCAGGGGTTTTATTTTGCCTTCAACTCTGATCTCAATCTCTTCAACTTAATAGGGTCATTGGGTTGCAACCAGGTATCCCCTCCTTATGTTGCAATCTCAAAGCTTAATCTAGGCAATACTTTGGGGTGATATTTGAGCTTATCCCATTTGTTTCTTTTCTTTCAGAAACCACATTTCTGAACTGTGTATAGTTCAAGGCCTGACAACCATTGTTTCACACATTCTCCCCTAGTTTTCTCATTGTTTAAGGTATGAGGATATGAGGATAAAGCCGATCCCTATTATTTACTCATGTCTGAAGTCATTCTTGCTCTTGATAACTTTTTAAATGAAATAAAGGACACAAAAGATGATCATTTAATGTTCAAATTACATAAATTTGAGGGGAATTGCTAAGAAATTTAACAATAGAAAAAGCATTTAAGGTTATCCTATTACAATAAAAATGGGAAATCAAAATTTTACTGGTTAATATCAACTCCAGCATTTAGGCTCAATTAAATCAATTATTTAGTGCAAATACAAGAGGGAATGAGACATGGGAACTCTGGTTTCAGAGAAGTTTATGTAAAACTATTTCAGAGCTTTTAATTCTTTTAGAAAAGTTCTGTGTAGGGTGATTTATCAAGATTATTTTTTAATGTGGTATTCAAAAAAAGGCCTTCATAGAAATATGCATCCAGATTAAGGGAGTTATGATCATCACTATGTAATTTTATATTTTCCTGCTTACAACCCAATTTTATAAATAAGCCCTATTACTTCTATGTGGGTCATTGATACTAAATATTTCTGGTTGAAGAAAATCATGGTCTACAGTAATAGGCTAATGTAGTATTTTTCCAATCACCACAGAGTGATCCAGAAAACAAAGTTTTACCACTTCACACCATATTCTCCATGTCCTCATCTGCAACAGTTGTCTGTGCCTATATGTGATTTATATGTCCTATATACCACTTTCTCTTCCTGTAAGGGAACATGGCTCTTTGCCAAGGATTTAATACATCCTTAGTGTAGAGGGGCTGAAACTAACTCTCTTCTCAGTTAAAAATTCCAGCAAAGGAAACTGATTGTCTTGGTTTGGGTTCCAATGCTCCTTTGTGTCAATCAACAATCAATAGTGATTAGAAGGTCAGGCTCTCTCTGGTATCCTGTGTGTGTGTGTGTGTGTGTGTGTGTGTGTGTGTGTATTTTGTGTGCATGCTCACCATTATACACACATATGGAATCCCTCCTCCATCTATTTAATATATTTAATTTTATTTCTTAGGATAATTCTATGAGGTGGATCCCAGTATTTCCATTTCAGAAGGAAATTGACACATAGAGATGTTAAAATATATTATGAAGTTCACATAGCTAAAATGTTGGTGCCAGATTTTAAATTGTGTTTGTCAAGGCTTTGCTCTTTTCCTTAAACAACACCTCTTCTTTTATCATTTCCTTTCCTAAAAATTTTAGTGCTGCCTCACTCCCATATCAGTATATTAGAATGCTTCTAATTTTTCTCGACAAAACATTTTCTGAACCCAACTTAACACATATTTGTCTCTGAAATCTAAATAAATGGATATTCCCTCTCAAATCCTGGGCTTTCATTATGACACTTTACACGTTAGCTCTTTTTAGCTCCACACCACTAGTTCTCTGCTTTTCTTGAGGCATTCTAATGTCTAATTTTCAACAGTTTCCCTCCAAATGGAAATCACTATTGGTATGGTAAGCATTTGGAGCTTTATTATTGATTTATGCCTTGGGTGAAGAGGTTAATTAAATGTGAATTTTAAGCCGACAACATGATTAGGAGAGTGAAGCAAGCGGAATTCATGAATACTTCCAGAGCCATTAAAACTATTTAAAATGAACAATGACCGAAGGTGGCAGAAAGGAGGTGGGGTGGGGAGATAGACCAGCCCTCTGTTATTTGTGCCTGGATTAATGAAATTCTGAGGAACAACGGACTCTTTCCAAGGCTTTTTATTTTGCATTTATATTGACATTAGCACGGAATAGAACACATCCCTAATAAACCTCTCTTCTCTATTGTCGTTGTTTCTTCTGTTTTGGGTTGCGACATAGAGCTCTGAGGTAACCAAATCAACAGGCCAGACTGGAAGAAGGCAGGATTCATGGGTTACAGATCCTTAATTAAAGAGTCCTTAGGACAACTTTCTAAAGCTTGAGAAGGATACACACACTCAACATGTCATTCTCCTTGTTTTTCAGGAAGACCTTTTGGAGGTCATGATTTGAAAAACTGAATCACGGGGGGATCTTATCCCAAAAAGTTGCAGGAAAATCATTACACAGAAATCAATGATATGAGATAATGGGGAATCTGGGTTTGGTTTCAACTGAGATTGTAATTCCCCCAAATTCAAACAATCGTGAATTTTATACACCTTTTATGTTTAAAACCTCCCTCCTCTAAACCCCAGGCATGTAGTGGACAATCAGTTCTGGTGAATGATAAATCAAGTTCTCTGACTCTAAGGGATTTCAAAAAATAAATAACAATGACTGCATAAACATAATCATTGCTATAAAGAACACAAGCAAACTGTTCCAATTACGTCGGGTAGTTATTCAAGAAAATGGAAAATTACAAAGGATGCCATATTTAGAAATTAAATACTTATATGACTATAGAAAAGGCATCTATTATTTTATAAGCAAAGCAAATGATTTTTTGATGCTTGGTGCTGTAGCAAAATGGATCCTCACCACAATAAATGTTGTAATAATATTTATTGCATTTTAGTTTGCAGTGGGCATAGTCTTGTTCACAAATAAATTGGTAACTCTAATCCAACATGCAGAAATGATGCAATGTGCTAAATGGCACAGTAACACTTCAGAATCAATCTTCAAACACTAAAGAAAGCTATTGTCATTGTGATTCCATCCAAGCAAATATCTATTGTGCCAAGATAACAGAAAATAGATGGACATGTATACTGAGTTGGAATCTAAGACTCAGCAAAATGGAAGTTAAAAATCAGCCTTAAGAATCCGATATTTCAGTTGCAAGGATTAAAAACCCTGACAAATGCTAAACGTAGAGCTAGATAAAGCCAAGGAAGAAAAGATTGAAACATTTTCCTGTTAGAGACCATAGGCCATATAGTAAAGCATGGAGGAAAGGTCCTGTGTTCCACATGCGCAGCTCCGAGGCCACAGCAGGGCTCTGAACAATGAGGTACTGACATTTTGCCTTAAGAGGTGGAGCAAATCAATGTCGAGGGCAATAATGGATATCCACGTCAAGGTTGCTTGCCTCAAAGTGGTGTAGGACTCTGGAATCCGAATGAATCTACTGTCTGGAGAGGCTAGCAGGTGACATCTCATGTTTCTCAGGGTCACCAGAATGATAGAAATACCTCAGTTCTCCTTTCAAGTTTTCCCCTCCACTCCAGGAGATGCCACTGTGGCCCCAGTGAGTGTCACACAGATGCCTCTGATATGGTGCTCATCACCGCCTCTGCAACACACTTTACTTGGCCCCAGGTGGCCAGTCTTGCTTTCACACATGGGCCAGGGTCTGCACATGCTAAAGGTCTGAGGCAGCAGGCATAACCTCAGAGCAGGGGTTCTGAGTCTTGGCTATGATGACATTTGGGGCCAGCAAATTCTTTGCTTTGAAAGGCTTTCCTGTGTATTCCGGTATGTTTAGCATCATCACGAGATCTGATAGCACCTCCAATTATACAATACTCATGTCTTCACACATTACCAAATGATGCCTGGAGGGGTGAGAGTAGTTTGAGCTGGCTGAGAACCACTGCTTTAAAGGTTTATACCTTTAATATACTCCCTTGGGAGTCTAACTTTTACCTAGCTAAGCCTAGATTGTATACTTATCAAGGGAATAAAGGCATCTAAAGATGAAAGAAGATTCTAATGCATAAAAAGTTTCAACTGTCTATGGGTCATGGCTGTTCTCAGGACTCAGAAGCCCATCCCCTTCGAGTCTGTAACAGGGCGGTCTTTAGGTGGCTACAGAGCAACCTCATTGCCCAACTAGAGGGGTGTTTTCTTGCAGAGCTCACTGCTACCCAGGAGTATGCTTAAACTTCTCTGTATTTCTAGCAGATTAGTCTCGATGGAGTCAGGGCTAGAGAAAATAAGATTTTCTCCTTATCTTCTATGTCATACATGTTTTTTTCCTGAGGCTCCAATTCATATCAAGAACGTTCACAGTCTGAATCTCCACTTTCTTCTGGGGAAACCCTGCTCTATACCCATGTGTGTGGCCTTGCTGTATGTCCTTAACAGAAAGTTGCTTCATAATATAATAGCATGACAGACACAAATCAAGCTGCAAGTGGGTAGTTTTTAAGTATCTCTTTCTTCTGGGGTG
>CM053567.1:31167426-31197190 GCA_028646485.1 Cryptoprocta ferox
TGTGTGTGTGTGTGTGTGTGTGTGAATGAATTCATATCATAAGGGTAATCAACCAGGTGGAAACCATGAGTAATTTTTAAAACTTTTTATTAAAGTAATTATAGCAATAGTGTAAAAAATTGTCAAATTACTGCAAAGCCATGGCTCTACAAAATACATTTTAGTGTGGAGCTTAGCAAAGTGCCTCTCATTGTCTCTCCTCTACCAGAGGAATGCCTGTACTCCTCACCAGTTAGACCCACAAGAATAGCACCACCTCCTTCTGCCAAAAGGCTGCCCAGAGAAAGGAGAGGTGAGAGACAGCCTAGCCTGCTTAGTGTCCATAACCATGACCTCTGCATCTATAAGGAGGCTGTGAGACTGAAGGATTCGGGTAAAGGAGAGGAGGAAGTAGGAGGGAGCATGCTGCTAGGAGCTTAATGATGAAGGAGGGAAGGATGTGGAAGACAAGGAAAAATTCCAAGAAGGGATTTAATTCGTATTTGGTTTGGCTCTTGCCTGAGTTCATGGCCCGAAAGGTAGAACACTATGTTATTTTTCCAACCATTCCTCCCACCCCACCACAGGTTACCTTTTCTTCATCTCAGAGCCCAGGAATGAACTTGGGTTTCTTGAGCCATATCTGCAAATCTTTACAACAGTGCACTACGGAAATCAGCAATAAGATGTTGCTTTTTCTCTTGGCTCTGGGCAGAATGTACATTGGCACCTCAACAACATTGAGAGCAGTGCCTGAACCATTTCCATCCTATAATATGCCATTGATATTTGTTTTCTGGTGACTATAGGGAAAAAAAAAAACATGTGGGTTTTTGGTTGGTTTTCTTTTTTTTTGGCTTTGTTGATTTTTCAGCCTCAAGAATATTTATTTATCTGTTGAAAGGGTAGATTCAGAAAGAGCAAGTTTCCTGGAATACCTCCTTACAAGATAACTGGAAAGAAGCACACAGCAGATTAATAATCAGAATTTTTAAAGCCTTTAAGAGGGAAAACGCAGAAGGAAAATTGCTTTTTGTGTCCTTTTTATCTACACTATACCTAGGAATGCTTTTCATTTTGCCCCTGACTGACAGCGCTAAACAAAGAGAAAATCTCATGGTTCTACATAGCTTATGATAGCCCAGTTGAACAGTTCAGGCCCAGAACTCCATTTCCATGCCTGAATTATTGAATTATTTGCAATGGATTTCTGCAAACCAGTAACCACATAATTACTAAATGTCCCTATTTTCTTGGCCACCAGTGTACATACAGTTGCAGAATTGGATTAACTCAAGCAAAGGGAGATGTTTAGTAAACAATCACTTGAAGGGCAAAGTGGGTAATACAAAGGCCAGATTACAAGGTCTCTGAACTAAAGAAAATTTTCCCTCTTAGGCTCATCACAAAGTAAGGAAAACCCTGACAGAAGATTTTACTTAATGGTGACAATAACATCTCATTAGGTTAGCCTGTGATGACTGGGAGATTTTGCTGTTTCAGAGCGAGGGCCGGACTACGTGTCATGTCTGATAGACTGACAAAAACATGTTTCTTTTCCAGGGCCACCTAGGAAGCCACCTGGTCATTCATTCAAAATGTGTTATTGGATAACCACGCGTTTTGTACTCCTTTTTTAAAAACTGTCATCAGAGCTTCCAACAGGATACTTCTGAAAATTCTCAATTATGATAGCTCTGGATGATTTTGCTCATTTCTGAAAAAGGAAACCTTATCCTCAAAAAATGAAATTTACATTTGATAACCAACGTGGGAGTTCAGTCCACTTTTGGCCAACTTTACCATGAGGCAATGAGACTCATTATTTTAGCCAGGATTTTGTAAGTAAAACAGGACGATTAATCCACTAACCTTGTTAAAATACCTTCATCGTGATCAGTTCATGTGGAGTTTATTTTTTGGTTTGTTTAACACACACACACACACACACACACACACACACACAACATCTATTCATTGTTGGATTGAAAGAAAAGATCAACTTTCCTTGGCTTCTTCCATTGGTACGTTGGTATCCATTCTTCCAGATACAGGAAAGAGATTTATTATGCACATTATTCGAACATGTTTTTAAGGGACTAAGTTTAAAGTAAATTAAAGCCAAAATTCTTCAATCGGCCAAATTTAATTACAGAGTAGCTGTCAATTCTCTTATACACAATTTGTAGGAAATTGCTGCTCACAGGGCTTGTGCACAACTCTACTTCCTTGCATTGAGGTAGATGCATAAATACCCCATCCACCCAACCGCATTTCAAATTATCAGAGAACAAGAATTGCATTATGGAGTTTTGGTCTATTTTTATTTTCTCCCAGCTTAGTGACTGGGACTTAGAAGTTGCTCAATAAATTTCATACATATAGTTTCATACTGGTTCTAAATTCAAAGGAAGTCTAAAAATATTTTTAAGATTTTTAAGGATCTGTGGCATGAATAGAATAAACTCCTGACTTTCCAAAGGTACTTCTGTAAAACATGTGTATGCATTATCTATCCATTGACAATGAACCATATGATGTCACTTACCTGCCAATAAATAAGCAAGTCTATTTTTTAGCTACATCTCCTGCGATGTCTTTTAACAACAGAAACTTAAAAAGGAGATAGCAGGCCCTCCATGCAGGCACCGGTGCTAAACCCAAACTCAGCAAATCAAGACTTAATGCCTAACCTAAGTGTAGTTTTCAACTCCCCAGGAAGGTAACCTTTAGCCAATCAACCTGGAATTACCTGGTCTGCAGCAGCGAGGTCATCTGTGCAATAGACCCTTCTGTCCCCTTTAGGAGGGCGGCCTTGCCTGAAACAATGCATTCTTTGCCACCAACTTCCTTTCTCTTCTCCGTTCCACCTTTAAAAACCTCTCCTTCTCTGCAGCTCAGGAGAGCTCCTTCTACGTGGAGGGGATGCTGCTCGATTCATGAATGATTCAATAAAGCCAATTAGATCTTTAAAATTAGCTCCATTGAATTTTTGTTATTTAACAAAACAAATGTGTTCTTTGGCACATGTAATCTGCTCTGTGGGACTCATCGGCTCACAACTGAATTTCAATTTGAGCTCTCTTGCTCAGTAGTTGTATAAACTTGAGCATTTTACTGAACCTTCCCAAACCTCAGTTTTCTCATCTGTAAAAAAGGAGATATTAAATATGTTTTAGAATTAAATTAAATGTAAACATAATTCAATTAAGTTCAATTAAGTTCAATTAAAAGAGGTAACATATGTAAATTATCGAACAGAGTTCATAACATAACCTCGTGAATATTAGCTCCTTGCCTTCAATCAAAATGCATTTTGAAAGACCTGCCATTGTATTCCTATAAAGACTGAAAGCTATTGGGACAGATTCCTCTGTTCATTATAGCAGATTTAGTCATCCCTCTTACTGAAAACACCCTTCCATCAAAGTTACTGTATGCAGCTGAAAGTTATAAAACTGTATTTGCTTTATCAACATCCATAATTTTGGCTTACTTTTTGTATGCATTTTATTTTGGCCTCCATATGTCTAATATTCTCTGTGTAATTTCAGGTGATTTGCTGCTGCCGTATTTGGTGGTGTACTTCATCTCCTACCAATCACTCCGAGTCGAGGAGGTTTTCTGAAATTAGAATGGAAACTCTCTGAGGTCTTCTGTTTGCTTGGTCAGAACCATATTCATGAGCTGCTATGTGAATCCAGGCAGGATAATAATTCTGGCAGTGGCTGCCAGGGCTGACAGAATGCTGAGCTGAGCGCTGCGGTTTAAAATGTGTATCCCGAGTTGTCAAGGTTGTTAGATTTAATGTGTTTGACTTTGGGAAGGATTTGGACTGAGTTTGATAGACAACTCCTAACCCAGACCTGGAACTCAATTCAAAGGTCTCATTTCCTTTCTTGTCCCTCCCCCATCCCTTCTTCCTCAACCTCATTTCTTCACGTGGTCTGAGGACCAATCACCCAGGAGACAAATAGTACATTGGGAATGTGCACAAGGCGAGCTGAATCAGGAGAAATGCCCCTTCTCTGGTGGAGGTGCGGCTTCCATTCCATTTCAAGCTGGACTTGAAATCAATATGTCATTATAAACAAATATGGTGCAGGGAGAGACAGGAAGTGGATGGCCCACCCAGGATAAAGTAATTTGGAAACATTAGTTACTTTGATATGTGCTGCACACCAAGGAGACATGAACATTTCACAGTGGATTTCTCTGCCTCAATCAATGTCCTTTCTTTTTCTCACTTGAAGTGGTTTTATAGACAAGCAAGGTTACTTGCTTGGGGAAAGTTCAAATTCCAGTATAAATTTCTGACTGCTTGTCCAGCTCCCAAGTTCTAATTGTTTACTTTGACCTACAACCTACCTCATTTGCCTTGGAGAGAAAATCCCTGATAAATTTAAAAAAAAGGAGGGGAAGGAAATGTGTGTTTCAATGCATTCTACAAATAATGGTGTTTGTCACTCAACTGGTGTTCGGTAGCAGAACTGTCTTGATAGTGAGCCCTTTGATAATCTTTCCACTCCTATTACCCTCTCAAAAATGCAACACACTAGTATGACAAGAAGGCAGTGATATATAGAATTGCGAAAGGGGCCAGAGCAGGATTTACAAAATTCTCCTCTACTTGTACATACCATTCAGTCTTCCATAGTTCTTCCTCAAAATACTTTTCTACTTCTACTCAAGCTATGTAGAATCATCCCATCCCTATTTTACAACTTCTGAACTTCCTCTGGGGACACAGCCATACAACTCCCTGTTCACCTGTAGAGAAGTCCTTTTCTGCTCCCCAAGATTTCTGTACTCCTCTATATTCAAACATACCCCCAATTAAACAAGCTGTGTCTTTTGTAACCTGATGGCCATTCTGACCCTCTTTACATAAGGGAAGTATTTTGCTTTATTTTCTAAGAATAAGGATGTATTTGGGCTGATCCAGCTTCACTCTCTCACTTGATTGGGGACTACAGTTTAGACTTTGGAACTTGAATGGAGTCCAGCTAACCGGTCAATGTGGGGACTGAGTATGTAACCCCAATCTCATTAACATCATGTTCCAACTAATTGATTGACCTGGTCGTAATCCAGGCTGGTTCCATTCTGCATTCGACTCCCAGCCTCACTTCTAATATATTTTTAAGGGCTTAGTGGATGAATATATTTAGGTCTTTTATGGAAAAATATTTTAAGAATAAATGCCACTATTTATAGAACCTGCTTTTAAAAGATTTGCATTACAAATGCCTGTTGAGACACTGCTAACCTGGGGTTGTTAATTCTCCGGTCTCCATATAGAAACAAACATTTAAAACATAAACTGTGTAGTAAAGATGAGCTAGGCCCCAAACAGACTTTCCAATCCTTTATCCTTGTTAGTTCGTACAGTTGCTTGCTATATCAATTTAGTCAACTAGGAATAGGAGGTTTGGCTATCCAAATGGATCTAATACTAAATGCAAAATGTAAGACACACTATTCTATTTTGTTTATCTCATTTAGCCAATTTAGAAGTCCACATGTTTAAAGAAATGGACAGCTTTGCAAATCTCCAAAGATGGGTTTTTCATTCCAATTTGCTCTTGCATCATGATTTTCACCTCTGCTTTCATTCATTCCATATTCATTGAGTAATTACAATATGGATGGTACTAGGCTGTGGACCAAGTGAATGACTCCACGGAATGGATTCCTTTACCCATTATATAAACAAAACGAATTTTGACAGACCCCAAGAGGAGGGAAAGGAGAGAAAACTATGTGAATGGGCCAGAGGGCAGAAGACCCTGGTAGGAATTGGGCTGACTGGTTTGGTGTGGGTAAAGTATATAAAGAAGTAATTGGAGATAAACGTCCAAATAAGCAATAGATTAATGAGTCTTAAAAATCAGATTATGTTTTTTTGGGGAATGTAATAGAAAACAATTTAAAAGAATTTGTGAAATTATTTATTTTATTTGCTTTTTAGCAAGAAAAGAATCTATATGGAGATTAAAAAATTAAGACACTGTTGGCCTCAAAAACACTTTTAATAGGTTGAGGTGAAAAATAAAGAGGTTCTGAATGAGGTAGCACAGTGGAAGCAAAAAGGAAGGAACAAATTAAGACATGGTATAACTGAAATAGCGAAGAGAGTGTAGATCAGCTTTTGAACTACAACCTACCTCATTTGCCTTGGAGAGAAAATCCCTGATAAATTTAAAAAAAAAGGAGGGGAAGGAAATGTGTGTTCAAGAGGTAAGCTCCATATTGTTTATAAAGTAGCACAAAGGAAAAAAACAGAGAAAAATGGGGAGGAAAATTAGATTCAATGCTCTCTCATTCATATAACCCTCCAATAGAGGTTATATGGTCCGTTCTTAGATCATTCAAATGTATTAAATTGCTTTCGAGTGAAAGACCATTGACTCTGAAGTCTGATTGCTTCAATATGAAACCTGACCATCCACTGGAGCAAAGGATGTCCACCTGGCCCCATGGCGAGCTTTAATAAAGGTCAATCAAAGGCACTCTGGTACTTGCAGCTTCATTGCAATGTTCAAGTTATGGCTTACAGGCTTTACAGAGCTGGGTATTATAAATCATATTTACCCAAGAACTCTATGCATAAGACCTGTACTAGATTCTAGTCTCTGCCTCCCAAAAGCTCATGAACCAATAGGGAAAGAAGCCATCTTTCCTTCACTTTATTTCACTTCCTCACTACCTACCCAGTCTGTAATCCTTTGAACTCGATGTTCTCCCCAGTATTCGGCTGAAACACATTTTAAGTTATGTCAATATAGTCCCCACTTTGAACAGCTTCTACTCGATTCTCATTTCCTTCCCTTTCTCTGTGATATTTGCAATTACTGATCACCTTCCTAGCCTCAGATCTACTTTCTCCCTCACTCACCACTGCTCCCCTGCACTTTCAGGGCAAGCAGACACAAAATGAACACATACACTTAGTTTTTTCCTTTGCTCTCCCATTGATCTCTGTGACATTTTTCTCTACTAATTTTTCTTATAATTATCTTTTCCTTTCCCATTCTTTCTCTGCCCTTCATCCTCTCTTTAATTCCTATAATGTAGGTTTCTGCCAGGGTTTTACTCTGAGTCCTTTTATCTCCTATTAAAATGCTCATTTCTTTGTTGACGTCATCTACCCTTACCGATGAATGCTCTTGTCCCTCTCAGCATTACTGACATAAAACATTGTGTAAGTTTAAGGTATACAAGGTAATGATTTGATACTTGAATATATTGCAAAAATTATTACCACAACAAGGTCAGTTAACACATCCCTCACCTCACATAATTACCACTTTTTGGTGGTTGTTTCGGTGGTGAGAACATTTCAGATCCAATATCTTAGCAAGTTTCAAGTACACGATACAGGATTGTTAACTATAGTCACAGGATGCAACTATTAAGCATCTTACAGAAACAAAAGAGCAGTGGAGCTCTTGGTTAATCAAAAGTAGTTTGTGGAAGACTGAAAGTCCTGGATGGAAGATGAAGATAGGCAGGACCAGACCCTGTGAGAACTTCTATGTCAGAATAAAGTAGGTAAAGGAGAACAATTAAAACATTATCAGCAGGGTGGTGACAGCATTTCATATTTTTGTTTGTTTGTTTTAGAAGGACCACACTGCAGCAGAGTGGGGAATATACAATGCAAGGACAAATAGTTTTTAACCAGTATTCAACCTCCATTAGTGGGCACTGTGTTGAGAAGGATTCTGAGGCTATATTCAGGCTAAGCTGGAAAAAGGCCATAATTATGTACTCAGGGGTGACCATTATTCCAGGCACAACTTCCAAAAGACATGGCTCCTGTCACTGCATCACTTCCAAAAAACGACATCTGACTTCACCACTCAGTGTCTAGGAAATGCGGGGTGTATTGTGGATTTAACAGAAATATAAGTCAGTGGAAGATTCAGCTTCCAAAAGAAATATTTTTCTCCACTGTTAAAAATGACTGTGGTTGTCAAGGGCACAGTATGGAGAAATGCAGATGATGTGCCTTATATCTGCCATCAGATTGATGGCAAGTGAAGCAAAACCAAGAGAGCAATGGGGGGAGGCAGTTAGGAGGCTGTTGCTGCAATCCAAAGGAGCAATGATGAGCTTTTAAATTAAGTTAACGTCAGTGGTACAGGAGAGAAGAGGAAGGGTTTGGGGTGATATTAGGGATGCTGCTGAAGTCACCAACAGCACCACGGGATCACAATCATTTAATTGGCAGGTGAAAGAAGAAGGGCTCATTAAGAAAACAGAGAGTGAAGGGCTTACCTGCGCTCCTGAGAAAAACTCAGAAAGAGTGGGTGTCACAAAAGGCCAATTCCAACTCAGGAAGAATGAAAAATGCTGCAAAGTGTGAGGCATGATAGGACTGAAAGATGTCCAGTGAATGTAGCTCCTAGGATAATTGACCCTGGAAAGGACGATTTCAGCATCCAAGAGGGGGAGGGGAAGCCAAGTTAATTTTTATTTTCTCACCTCCCATTCACCCCTTACCAGAAGCTATGCTCTAAAAGCAAAGAAAGTGAGGCTATGGTAAACTTAAGGTCATGTCCCCTTTTTGCTGCGTTTTTGAGTGGGAGACATTTGAGCATGTTCGTAGACAAAGGAGAGATCTGTTTGGGAGGGGGATGTGGAAGTGACGGGTGAGAGGTAACTGAACTGGAGAAGAAGAATGATCTTGGAGATAAAGGAAGGAAAAGGTAAGTGGAAGCAGGTGCAGGTCAATGTGTAGGTAGCTGAGGTAAGTCAAGTATCACAGGCTCGTTTTGTTTGGTCAACCGTGTTCAGTTTCTGAGAGAGCGGTGGGACAGAGGATTTCAGAAGTTATTTTTTTGTACTGAATATTCTTTTGTACTTGATGTTTGTACTGAATGCTATGGGTAATTGGTGACTAGAAATAAGTAGAGGGTCACTTGAGTATTTCTGAAGACTGAGTTGTGGTTTTCAGAGGGTGTTGGTAGAGCTTACCCTTGGTGGTTCTCTTAGTGTGATAAAACCTGTACTTGGCTACAATTAAAACAGTGCTAGCAAGAGAGGCCTGCTTTACCCCCTCATTCTTGGGTTTGATGCCTCTGGGAGCAAGGAGATGGGGAGTGGGGGCCAATGCCCAGGGCATCAAGTGAAACTAGTTATTTCTTAATGAATCCCTGAAGGATGTCTTGGGAACTTAGTCCACGATGATGATTCTTCTAACTGTATGTAGTTCTTAGATCTCCCCTAATTATCCTACCAGATTCCTCTAGAGCCTAAATATGTGGTATACTCCACTGGCTCAATAGCATCCAATCTCTATAACCAGCTTTGACTTTCCATTTTATCCTACAAAGCTATATTTTCAGTAGGTGCCTTTAGATGAAAATTTTTAATCTTTGGGTTGGTCCTGTTCTCATTCACTATGAACATCTTTCCCCAGTAAAAATCCATGGGTTTCTTCTTCATCTGATTAATATCAGTGAGCAATTCCACCCTAAGACAGAAAGCCAATAGGCTGTTCCCAATAAATAACTCAGTATGCTCTCTTCTGGATGTGAAGAGATTGGATGCTAGCCTCCGTGAGTTGTTGAACCACGGCTGTGGTTTAAAGATACGAAACGACAGGGCAGTGCCAATGGTTGTGAAGTTTGTTTGACAGCCTGAGATGTGCAGACCAGGGAATCTATGGTTATTGATTACTCTTATGGAATGTGTCTGGTTGATTCTTTAAAGTATAGGTTCCAATGGGTTGGCATTTCAAATACACATGCAGATATATGTGTGTGATATATGTATGTATGTATGCATGTAGAACACATGCAATGAGAAATTCAGCTTTTAGAAAAGTTATTAGCTCATGTATAAGAATTGTTCTTAGAGGTAAGGGGACCAGATTTACGTTGAGATGAGAGAGTGGTCTAATCGCTGGGGCCACCACTATTGATTACTCTGAGTGGAGTCTGTTGCTTTAGGTCTTGATGTGGTTTGCTGGAAGTTTGAGTCAATATAGATCCACATGCCCTTATCAATTATTATGAAATCTCAGAAGCTCTTATAAGTATGGGTATATTCAGTTAGTGACAAAACCTGATTTCAGCAGATGTGATTTTATCTATAGTGTTAATTTCCTCACTTAGTGTGAATGATTTCCTACAGACATATTAGTTTTGTGGCTACATATTAGTTTGTGGCTACAGTCCTGATCAAGGACTTACATGTTAAGTATATTACTATATAACTTCTAAAATATGAAAAATTCTGAATAGTAAAATTTGTCCATCCCTGATGATTTCAGATAAGGAATGGAGAGTCTGTACCTATGTTCATCTTGTCAAAATGTGAGTACCATTCTGACTCCCACCCTCGAATATTCTGACTTCATTAAGAGGGGGTATGACCTGGGGGTCAGCATTAAAAGCTGCTTAGGTGATTCCAGTGTGCAACAAAATCTGGAGACCGTTTTTCCCTATCCCAGAGTTCTTTCTGGGGATGTGAATGTCATTGGAGCTGAGCCTGGACCTTTTGAGGAATGCTCTATGACACTTGAATTAAATTTGACTGCATAGACACTGCTCCTGTGTTACAGCCCCACAATAACATTTTGTTGCGTGGTGGGTTTTGTTTTTGTTCTTTCGCACGTGGGTTTTCTTTTTGGTACTAGAGTCAAGTCACCATTTTATATCACCGCAGCACAAAGACCTTCAATGTTCCACCCTAATTATATATTTGCTAGTCGTGTAATTCAGACAAAGCAGCGTAATAACCGGATGTATTACCCATAGCCTCAAAATAATCGTTCAACAATCAACTGGTATTTCATTACATGACAACTGATTTTTGTCCTCTAAATTAAACAATTGTTATGAACGCAGCATGTTTTTATAATGTTGCCCCATTAGTGTCCTAGCTATTACAAACAAAGCATATTATTTTCTATTATATCCTCACCCCACCGCATCCAATCTAGGTCGTGAGTACTTACAAATGAGAAATAGATAAATAAATTTAAAAAATAAATAAATAAGGAAAGACTTCCCAGAAAGCCTGGAGGTCAGTTTGATTACCAACTGGTTCCTAATTCTCTCTGATTTATTTACTTGGACAAACTTAATAACTTCAGCGTCAGCACCTTCCCAGGTGTACGTAACTTAGGCCAACTTTATAAAGATAAAGGAAGCTGTGATTAAGAGACGCATCTAAACAACACTGGATTTTCAGAAGGAAACCACCTTTTCAGGGTGAAAAATGGGAATAGGAAAACACACAGATTCTTACATAGCAAAGAATACGGAGAAATGTAAATGTTTTCCATCTGATGCAGAAGGAAAATACTCCTCGTTGGTGATTGAGTTATAATGTAGCAAATTCACTTTCACTTATGGAAAGTGTTTTTTATTGTTAAAGGAGGCAAATGAATGAGTGATAAGCTTTGTCAGCAGGAAGTCTGTGGCAGTGTCTTCTCAAGGGAAGAACGACTAAAAAGTATACATTTAGTATTTGTTACAACTGAAAAGAAAATAACTTGCTTTTACCACTAACTAGGTGGCTAGTTCTGTAACCCAGAGCTTCAAAAGCTAGAATTTGTCTCCATAAGCAGATGTTGTTTTTCTCAGCATTTTGCATTGCTAGCCACCCAAATAGCAATTAAGGTACAGCCAGCTTCTTTGTGAGACAGCAAGAAGCATACCTGTAGCGAGCCAGTATTCTCCAAGAGGTGTTTTTTTTTTGGGGGGGGAGGGGGTGGAGCAGGTGGTGGAGGGTGGTTGTTTGTTTGTTTTTTTTTAACCTGGGGTCCTAACTGCAATTGTCAATTGGAAGCCATCAAGAAGAGAGGAAAAAATGTATAATAATTGGGGAGAATCTTTTATTTGGGCTAGCAAAAACAAGCACACAGCATTGCTTGATAACAGGTCCATACTGTGGAGAGAACCATTAGGTTAACTATAAAGTATACTGAGGAATAATTACGGGTTTACAACTGCAAATGGTATGCTTGTGACTCCAGTGTTAGTATCAAATCCTGCCTCATTAAGAGAGAGAAATGCTATTATTTATGTTCTGGGACTATTTGGACCCTGAATTGCTTTCATAGTTATGGTCTTGACCTTTCTGCTCATCTTCCTCTGTGCCCCTAAGCTTGTTTCCTTGTACTGAGGCTTCTTGACCATTTTTAGGGAATTCTGTCTCTGCAGGTGCCAGTAGCATTGTATCACTATTCACACCACATCAACTATTTCTGTATCTACAGCTTCTGTCACTTCTTTAGTTTTTAAGTGTATTTTTTTTTTATTTTGAGAAAGAGAGAGAGAGAAAGACAAATCAAGGAGAAGGGGCAGAGAGACACAGAGAGAAAGAATCTCAAGCACGCTCCATGGTCAGCACAGACCCTGACATGGGTCTTGATCCCACAGACCATGAAATCTTGAGCCGATCAAGAATCGGACCCTTAACTGACCGAGGCACCCAGACGCCCCCAGCTACTGCCACATCTAATACCTATTAAATAGATTCAAGCAATACTGAAAGCTAAAGTCTGATTTTTTTCTTTTCTATATGCACAGTCTATCCCGGAAATGACTTCTTTCTCCCCATAGCTTGTGCTGTAGTCTTCAGGGCTTGGCCCATCACTCACCTGCACCCCATCCTACCCTGAGCTGGATCACTATGAGGTGAGAACTCTTTTACATCTCTCTCTGGGGGCGATGTGTGGCCAGGGGTAGAAGAACAGGGAATTGCCATTCTCTGTAGGATATATTTTTCAGGAAGATTCCCCTACTGTCCATGGTAACACTATAGCACCCTCAAATATAATACCACCCCCCCTCCATGCCAGCATGTGGCAAACCAACAGCATCAAGTATAAAGCAATTCAGGATTTGAGGCTTGTTGATTTAATCATTTCCTTCTGATGCTGTGTGAAAAAGAGTAGAGTAGGACAGACAATAGATTCTAAGGATGGAAAATGTCAGTATCCAGATGTGGAGTTTGGAGCCCCGTGTTTTAAAGTTTAGCCAGGAGCATTTCCTCTGTTACTGAATTAGGAAACATTTGGGACCAGGCATCTTTCAGTTGCTGGGAAATAAAGGTGTCTAACTAAGGTGCTCTCCCTGCTACCAGGGGGGTCTCCCTCAGGGGGCCCACCTTCTATTTTGATCTAAGCTCCATTTCCAGCTGTGTGCCTCCTTATGTAGTCAGACAAAACTCTCTTTTTCAGACAGGGTCATAATCAAGAGTGTCTACCATTTGGCTGTGGTGCAGTAAGTAACCCGGAACCTAAAACTCCCATACACTAAAAGTAGTTAGCAGCTCCAAATTCCTGGGTCCCAGCTTCTAGAAAAAAAGACATTTACCAATACATTCATCAAAGGGAAATTTGGTTTCCTCTATTATTTTTAAAGCCACTTTTTTAATTTGAGAGAGAGAGAGAGTGAGCGAGAGCTTGCAAGCAGGGAAGAGGGGCAGAGGGAGAGAGAGAATCCCAAGCAAGCTCCATGCTCAGTGCCAAGCCTGATACAAGTCTCAATCCATGATCTTGGGATTGTGACCTGAGTCGAAATCAAGAGTCGGATGCTCAACTGACTGAGTCACCCAGGTGCCTCTATTTCTTTTTTTTTTTTTTTTAACAAGAAAGAAGTCTGACTG
This sequence comes from Cryptoprocta ferox, assembly GCA_028646485.1. Classification (NCBI taxonomy): domain Eukaryota; kingdom Metazoa; phylum Chordata; class Mammalia; order Carnivora; family Eupleridae; genus Cryptoprocta; species Cryptoprocta ferox. The sequence goes on from CM053567.1 coordinate 31,181,035, forward strand.
GGGAGGCAATCTGGCAGTACTCTTTTTCTTGAAAGCAAAGAAAGGAAATAAAGAAAATATGAATAATATTACATAACCCCCGTGCAGCATTCTGTGCATGGTAGGTATATAACAGATGTTGAATTAAATTAATTTTATTAAGAATGAACCCCTGAGTGGTCCTGTGTGCATTGTGAAATATTCCCACCAAGGAAGGAGAGGCTGGTTAATTGATAATAAGGATTTCTTTCTAGATGTTCTTAAACATATTGAGTTGTTTACTCATATGAGCTTCAACATTGAAGGCTCTTTGGTCAGATTATATAGTTTTAAGACCAGATCCATGAGTAGTCTGTACCATTACTGTATGTCTATAGCAATATTTCACTCCATCTCTTACCAGAATAAAAATGTGGGCGTATTCAAGATCAGTCATGACAGTATGGCTACAACTCAGTAATAAAAGATGTGAACGCTGGTATCCAGGTCCTTATTGTAACCCAGGATCACATGCCAAGCCTGCTTCAGAGTTGAGGGAAATGTTCTGAGTGAAATAGAACTTTGCAATGATGTCTATTTGATTCTAATTCTCCACAGCTCCTTAATAACATCCTTATATCTAAATATCGTACAAGACAAGACGACAGAAAGGCAGGGCAAAAATTGACACTAGGGGTTAGTATTTTCCTATAAGGTTTTGTGGAATTTTTGCTTAACGTAACAATGACAACCCTAAGCAAAGTGTTTCCTTGGGATTTAATGGCTAGATGGGGCTAAGTGAGGATGGGTAGATGAGCTAGTGACCAAGCACTAAAACACATTATATGCCAGGATCACGATGGATTTGACGATTATCCAAAAGAATTAGAAAACGTCAAGCATTTATGTTAAGAACTAGATGTCTCACAGGAAGCCGATTCAACACATAACTGATAGGTAAGTTACTGAAAACTCTGTACTACGTACTGTTCTAGAAAATTCCTGATTCTGGTGGAGTCAGAGCACCCACTTAACTAATCCATATTAATAGGGCAGTACACCTCTTAACCAGGAATGCCCTTCCTGGCTCATTGCCTTCCCCCCCACAAGTTAAGTAAAAGTTCTCAGCAAGGTTTACGCCCCTTCTCTCAATGAGGTCAGAAGCATGGAATCCCTTTTCTGTCTCTATCTGTATCAGTTTTTGGGAGTGCTGGAAAAACACACCACACACTTCGTGGCTAAAACAACAGAAACTTATCCCCTCCTAGCTCTGGAAGCCGGAAGTCTGAGATAAGGTGTCAGTAGAATTGGCTCTTTCTGGGGTATGTGAGGGAGAATCTGCTCTGTGCCTCTCTTCTAGCTTCTGGTGCTCTACTGACAGTCTTGGGATTTCTTGCTTTGTAGATGCATCACAATTTTCTCTACCTTCATCTTCATGTGGTGTCCACAGTGTGTGTATGTCTATGTCCCCATTTCCCCTATTTATAAGGATACCAGTTATATTGGATCAGGACCACCCTAATGACTTTATTTTAACTTCATTGCCTCTCTAAAAGCCCTGTGTATAAATAAGGTCATATTCTGAGATACTGGGCTTATGACTTCAACATATGTTTTGTTTTTGTTTAATTTTTGTGGGGAGCAAAATTCAACCATGACACCATGCATCCACCATGTCTAGTTTCTGTCCTCCTTCTGATCTGATCTCCCTCATGTTAGGTCATAGGTAGAATATTAATGTGAAATGATTTGATCCCATGGGTCCCTGTGGGAAAAGGAATTAGCTAATTAGTGGCTGAACTGTGCTTTCTTCTTCCCTCTCATCGGGTAAGAACATCCTTAGAAGATGCAGGACAAAGCAGTACTTGATTTCTCCCATAGATAAAGCTTGTGCATGTGGGCATGTATAACACCTACAACACACTCACATACACACAGACACACATCTAAGGAATCTGTGTTAAAATAAATACCCAGGGCAAACCCTGAAAAGAAATAGTGACATGCCATGCATGCTATATACAAAAGAAAAGCTTCTTGTCAGTAGGGCCTACTTGTTATATAAGTTTCATAGCTGAAAGCCTGTCTCTTTTTGTATACAAGCTGGCAGATTCACCTCCTATTTCGCTGACTGCATTTCTCTAATGATCTAGCCCTGGAAGCATCTTAAGAAACTCTTTAGTTAGTTGGACCCACAAGGTAACTACATGCAATTATGACAGTCCCTTCTTCACGCTGACAGTTTGGGGGGAGGCTCATGTATGCCTACCTTCAGAATGCAGCAGTTAGAAAGCTGAGAAGAATATCAGAGCAAATGTAGAGTTATTATTGCTGGTTTGGTTTTCTTTCAAATGCAAAAGTTCCAACAGAAAAATCTTTAAGAATACCAAAGTCTGCTAATAAATTAGCCACCTCTGTACCAAAGGTAATGAGTGGGATATGCATGGAAATTAAGTTTTTCCCTGAGGTGGAAATTACATTTTAAAAGAAGAGCTGGTAATCTTTTATAAGTAGTGATCCATGAGCTGTGTTTTCAGAAGGTATGTTCTTTGAAATGGCTGTTATGCCCACATTGCACACACACAGGGAAGCAACTTTTTGAAGCTGTCTCTCTGCCTGCTTTGTTATGCTCTGTAACTGGCCCTGCAGGCCTTTACAGTAGGTGGCCTTCCCTTGCATTGTGCTTACTCGTTAGACATCGCCACATCCTCATATTTTATCAGAACGCTGCTGAAAATGGCTGAACTTGAGGAGACACCTGGTGGAGAATGGAGGCATTTGTCTCTCTGGGTAAGGCATGCTTCTTTCTTCTTTTCCAATAATGTTTCTGATGCTAAGAGATCAAGGTAATGTCACAGAATCCTTGTATTTGCTTTTTAGCAGTCTAGAGATGTGGAGCGAGTATACAAGCAGTGAAAAAGATGCTGCGCTAATTTAACCTCCATATAGTACAGTTTATATACTGTGAGTTTAGTTATTATTTATTTATTCACTCATCTATGTATGATAGATGCACCCAGGAAGCAGAGATCTTGGTCCCTGTGGGGAGCTTATGTTGAGCTGTGGAGGCAGAACATATAGTCATCAAGAGCAGGGATTAGAGGCAAAGTTGCATGGGCTTGAGACCACAAACGAATGCTAAGTGACAGGTAAGTAAAGAATAGGTGAATAGGGGACAGCTCATAAATGAATGGACTGGAAGTGAAGTGTTAAATAAGTAAAAGGTGTAGTTGGGCAGGGAAGAAGGGGTAGTGACCACTAGCAATTAGTATACGGAGAAAGAAAGAGAACATGTGAGCATAGCTGGTGGAAAGGGGGGTCACCTGGGTGACTCCGTTGGTTAAGTGTCCAACTCTTGGTTCCAGTTCAGGTCATGATCTCATGGTTCAAGAGTTCGAGCCCTGCATTGGGCTCTATGATGACAGCTCAGAGCCTGCTTGAGATTTTCTCTCTCTCTCTCTCTCTCTCTCTCTGCCCCTCTCCCACTCATGCACACTTTTCTCTCAAAAATAAATAAATAAATTTAAAAACAAGAATAGCTGGTAGAAGAACACAAGCATATTTACAGCAGAGAAGTATGTTAGGGGATAATGACAGGTATATTGGACTAGCTTGTAGGGTACAGTGCACTAGAAGAAAGTGTCTTAGCCTCAAAACCAAGAAGCTGTCTAGACTCAGATGTTCTGTACACCTCTGGCATCATGGAATGTCAGTGGTTTTGGAGTCAAAAGTAATGACTGATCCCTGACTCTTCTCCTAACCAGCTATGTGGTTTTGGCAATGTGTCAGCTATTACTACTAAACCCAGCCCAAACTCAGTGGCTTAAAACACCAATCATTTATTATTTCCCATGAGTCTGTTGGCCAGCTGATCTAGCCTGGGCTTAACCATGGTGGTTCTGATCCTCACGCCTCTCTTTTCTCTCCAGGGACCCACCCGCTATCCTGGGCAGGTTCTTCTCATGTTGTTGATGGAGGGTCAGTGAGTAAATGTAAACATACAAGATCTCTTGGGCTGACACTCAACAATTGGCACACCACCGCTTCCCTCTTGTTCTGTTGGGTGACGCAAGTGATAAAGACAAAGCCAGAGTCAAGGGGTAGCAAATAGTCTCCACTCCTTTTGTGGGAGGAACTTAAAGTCGCTTGGCAAAAGGGATTGATGCAAGGAGGGGTGAGGAATTTGGCCAATGAATACAATTTACCACAGGCAATTCCTATAAATGTCCACCTATATAGTCTTCATTTCCAAAACAGTGTAATAATCTCGGTCCCTTCACCTCAAGAATTATGAAAATGAATACAATAATTAATGTATGTTTAAGGTTTTACTCAGCAGTAAAGCATGATGCAAAGTAAGGAGTAATTATTTTGCACCTGTTTATATTCTCTCCTTTCAGCAAAAAATGTAAAATTATTTTAACTCTAATGCCATCCCCTAACCTCTAACATAAGACTCGATATAGAATGTCCTTCCAGAAAAAAGGTAAGATGAAAATTTCTACAGTGGCCTTGAATATATCCAGAGGAATCACTGGAAAAACAAAACTTGCATGTTGCTCCTGTTTTCCTCATAAATTTTCAGACAATGCAGGAGATACACTATCCATCAGAAAAGTCCTCATAACCACTCTTTCCCTGGAGTGACAGTGTTCTTACACTGCTCATGCCACATCCCCTCATCACTTCTCCTTTAGCATGAGTGGATAAGAGAGTGAGTGGCCTGAGTTCCAGGAGAGACAAACGGAAGGACGCAAACTAGGACCGATATAGAATCTTCATCTTTTCAGCATTATGCTCTAGTCAAAAGTGAGTTAACCTTTTGGACATGTTCAGAGTTAGCCACATGCATGCGTAGACTTATTAATCCATTCAAAACTTATTGACTCCTGAGGATAAATAGCATAGAACTCAGCATTATTTAGGATAAAAAGTAATATGTTACTTTCACATTCGAGCTTCTTCAAATCCAGGGAATGAACGATATTTCTTAAGAAAGCAAATTAGGTGATTTCAGTGGTTTTTAGTCATCTGGATTAATTTAAGGGAAGAGAATGAGTTTTCCTGATTTTCTGTAGCAAGGCATAAGTTCATACGAGTTAATCAGGATCAGCTTTAAAAAGAAGTTAGCCAGATGACAATGTTGGCTATTCCAATAGGGAAAGTGAGGGAGGGAACAGAGTCTCGTAGATCCTCACTCAGAGCTCCAGTTCCTAACTTCACGGTTAATTCTCCAGAGGTTATTTTGGCAGAGATTTTAATGGGGAGAGTTGTGGGTATTAATATAATCACAGATTTGAACAAATGAAAGAAGTGACCGAGATGATTCAGAAATGTAGTCTGTTCAAAGCCCAAGCCCTGCAGAGGAGCTCATGCACTGAGAATAAAAGAGGAAACAGCAACTAGAGAGTGACATGTTTTGTCACTTGCCATGATACTTTTCTACTCCTAGAGACTAAATTCTAAAGACAAGTCCATGTTAAGCTTCAGAATGGTGTGTTTCTGGTGGAAAATTGTAGCTAAATTCCTTTGAAGGCAGAGGTACCATTCAGGCTGGTTTGGATTAATTTGGATTGGATTGGATTAAATCTAATCCAAATTTGATTGGATTAAAAATAAAGCTTTTGGAGACAGATCTGTTTACAAAGCCCATGGAACCCTCCAGATATGTGTGGTTCCCCCTCTGCCTAGCACCTTTTGTCTTTGAAAGGCAGTGCTTTGCAGCTCCTTTTTCCAAGATAGAGAAAAAAGAAACAAATCAACAACAGTCCAGAACTCAAGAACAACCCAGCAGTAACACATCAGTCTGTGTGTGTGGCAGAAGACAGAAAAGCAGCTATCATTGCAGACTTCCACGGGTTAATGATAAGGAACAGTGCATAAAACATGGTTGGAAAAAGGTTAGGAAACCACCAATTCCATGCAGAGTTATGAAGACCTTAGAATTTTTATGCAGTTGACTTGCATCCACGTTCTCTTTGTGGCCAGTTCCGCTATCCTCCTCATATCACTGACACGGAACACATCTACCCATCTCTTTACGGTAGCATGGGGGCACAGGACCAGTCAGTTAAGAGAGATGAGGCAGCCACTGTAGATGCCTGAGTTGGAGTTCTCTGAGTGAGTGGCCAAAGGGAAGGTTTTGTAGCAAACAATGAAATAAATGCAAGTTTCTTGCAGGCAATGGAAACAACCTAACCCTGGAAGTCAAATAGCTGTGGTTTGTTTATTTTTTAATCCACTTTATTGAGGTATGCTTGCTATATGAAAAGCTGTATCTGTTGGATGTATGTAGTTTGATGCGTTTGATGGTAGCATATATCCTTGAAACCATCACCGCAGTCTAATATCGTAACATAGTCATCACCTTCAAAAGTTTTCTCCTGCTCTCTTTATGTATTCTTCTTTTTATTATTATCTGTGTATGCATGATAAGAACACTTAACATAAATATGCCCTCTTAGCAAATTTTAAGTGTACAAGATAGTATTAGCAGCTATAGGCCCTATGCAGTACCGTAGCTCTCTAGGATCAATTAATCTTGCCTAATAGAAACTTTGTAGCTGTGATTTCTAATCCAGGCTTACTAGCATGGCCTTAGACTAGTGTCTGAACTCCTCTGTGTCTGTTTTCTCATATGTGGAAAATAAAGAAATTAATTATTAGTGCAAATATATTGCGAGAATTACATCAGGCAACGTACATAAATAACCTAGCAGGATGGCTTGGGCAAAGTAGGCATCTATTTCCCAAGCTCTGGATATGATATTAGGAAAATAGAAGGCAATCTTTAATGTATTAATTATTCATAGGAGGATTTAGAGCCTAGTAAAGGCAAGAGTGCCACATGGATTTGAGTGCCAACTCTAGAGTGACTGGCAGTATCTGCCTGGGGAATTGGGATGAGAATGTTTTTGACAAAGGGTACAGTAGGAAGTTATGTGGTGGTGGGCTTTTGTGCTCTGTGGTATGTGAAGAGAGAGAGAAAGAGGGCTAACATGCCACGCGCTTACTATTTCTGGGTAAGGACTAACAGACAAATAAAAACAAATAAAAATAACACACATGTCTCATCTTCAAGAATCACACAACCTAATGGGAGATATATGAATATATTAATTGTTACAAAAGCTACTGTGCTCTCTAGTACCCTAATAATCTGGGCAGATGTCTCTTAGTGTGCTTATTCCAGAAGGGGGTATCACTGAAAATTTCCCTAAGGCATGATTCTTGAGCTCTGATAAATAGTGGCTGGCCAGGCAGAGGGTAGGGGAAAACAAGCATGTATCTCTGCAAGAGGGAACAACACAAAGACAGTCATGAAAAACCACAGCATGACGATGAAGAGCATGGAGGCTTATAAATTTGAAAACAGCACTTGAATGAAGAAATGGCTAAACGTGATGGTTGAGGTAGGCAGGCTGTGTACGATGTTAAGCTCTATTGAGACACTACATTGACTTGACTTGAGGGTGGTGGTGTGTGATACAATTCATAGAGCCACAAAATTCCCATTCATATACATCAAACAAAATTCCTTTGACATGTTGAAACTTAAAGACTGATGAGATGCCATAAATTTATTTTATAGTTTCATTCTCTTGCCATGATCTGTGTCATCCCCATGATGGGGTAGGTCCCAAGATGAAATAAAATTGTATGTGCTTAGAGTTTATTGTTCAGACAGATGGGTTTTGCCAGTAGCATAGGCAAAAACAACAATGGGAAGTAAGGGTTTCTAGCAGACAGAATCTGTTCATGTTTGGTTGGTTGGCTTGCTCTGTCCTTTCTTCCTTACAAATTATTCTCCAATGCCCTTGGGAAGCCAGTACCAATTTCCCCTCAAAGAATTAACCAGTCCTTTCTCTGTGTACCCAAAGCATATTGCTTACATCTCTTTCATGGTCTTTATTCTATTCAGCAAGAATCATATTCGTCTTTTTTCAGATGCTAGAAGACTGTCAGATCTGTTGTATAAACTTCTAGAAGGCAAGGACTAGAGCTTATGAGTCATCGTTCCTCTCACAGGACTCAGCCCTGTGCTTAGCACACAGCAGGTGCTCAATAAACGTGTGTCCAAGTATATTGAATGGTGATTGCTATATGAAGTCTGAAATTTAATCATCATTATAGTGGAATTGGTCATCTACCATGCTTTCACTATAGTTCATAAAGCTGTGTGTCTAAATAGTTACCATGTTATCAAGGTATTTGTATTCCAAAAATGGATTAAGGGACTAAGGCCATGATAAGCTTAAATTGAATTTATCTGGCTCATAAAAATTAAACATAATGCAACTTATGGTTATAATTTTAGTTACAATTGTAGCACAATAATACATTGAACTAACTTAACCTCCAAGAGACACATTAAGATTGTTAGTTTGTGGAGTAAAAGTCTCCTGATTATATAACAAACATGTATCTTCTGAATTGACATCAGAGAATAACAGTGCCTTATTTTAACCATACAGGGGGGATGGTTAAATATAGGGGAATTGTCTAGGTCTATGAGAACTAAAAAACCATGGAGAAAAGGGATGCCTAATGAGACTCAGTAGTAATTCTCTGGCAAGTCCAAGAAGAGCTATAGGAAAAGCAAACTGTGATGATGACAGTCATCATGGGCAGGAGAAAGGAGAGGTAACATTGCAAGAGGGAAGCAATTATCATTCCCTACACTGTAGAGGGGTACAGAGGAATCTTGAAGAACCAAGATAAATTTAGGGGACAGGAAAGATGGTGGCACTCCCCCGTGGTTTTGGGAAGGGCTGCAGTTATTAGGATTCACTCAGATTATGGAGGATGATGACCCCAGAACAGGTACAAAAACTATTCATGTGGATGAGGTGTCATCCAAAGATTTGATTTTAGACAATGACACATTTTGGTCTTACGTAAAATGCAAATGTAATTCTTTTTCATATTTATTTATTTTGAGAGAGAGAAGGGGAGAGATCCTAAGCAGGCTCCATGATGCCAGCTCAGAGCACCATATGGGGCTCGAAGCCACAGACCATGAAATCATGACTTGAGCTAAAACCAAGAGAAGGATGCTTAACCGACTGAGCCACCCAGTTGCCCCGCAAATGTAACTTCATTACATGCTATTTTGTCATGTTACAAATTTCTACTGAGATAACAATACAATTAGATAATCAGTCATGAATTTTAGATGTTTCCAGGAATTCTGCTGGGTAGAATGGTTTGGAAAAGAAGATGAGAAAGCAATTTCAGTATTCTCTGAAAATAATTCTCAAGGAATTGATGTTCATATGTATGGACACAATGGTGTGTTAGTTCTGTAGAACACTATGGCTATGTAGAAGAAACCACCCCAGTTTTGAAGAGGTCTGACTTTATTTTGGTGCTCCTTAATTTCCAAATGTGCTTTCATTTGTCTAGCAGATATTTTCTCTTTGTCTTATAGTTCAGTCAGATGTTCTCCATGAGTGCTGTGCTCATACCTTTAGATAAGTAATTCCACATCCCTGTGGACATAATTTTTATTCATTATTGGGGTATTTCCTAAGCAAAGGAGTAAGAAACACCCAAAGGTCATCACAAATTGGCTAAAACTCTAAATAAAGCCAGCAAAGTGTATCCTGGACGCTCTTTATTCCATTTCATTCTCCCTTGGCTTTCAGGAGTCACTTCTTTATCCCAGCAACTCTTACTCTCAGAGTAGGATCTAGAATTAGTTAGACTTTGATATGAGTTTGAGACCATGTTCGTGGATATCACTGACCTTCAGATCTTAAAATGATTGTAAGTAGACATTAGTCCAATCTCCATGTATTAGGTATAAGGAAACCATATCCTACGGAGAAATCTCAAGTGCCAGGGCAAGTTAATGGCAGACCAAGGATCCTTGTGCTCAGGTTAAAGAGAAGAGCTGTTTCATCATTAAAGGTGTCTTTGGTTGCAAACAAAAGAAAGTTCAATCCAAATTTGCTTAAGGAAAGAGAAAGAGAAGTATGTGGGGGTGGAGCCGGCAAAGGCTCATATAGCTGGCCCTTCCGGGGGAGGTTCTGGACACCACATGGTTTTCCTCTTTCCAATTTTCAACTTTTCTCCCCTGAGTCAGTTCCATTTCCACATTGGCACTCTTCTTGTGCTTACAGGATAGCTGCCAGGACCTCCGGAGTTGCCTGCCTCCTCATTGACATTCAGGAGGAGAAGACCATTTTCCTCTCTGTATTCTCAGTGAAATCCTCTAGTCCATATGAACTGGACCAGCTTAGATCACTGCCAACCCTGAACCAGTCACTGTGGCCAAGTGGGTGGAGCTTTGAATGGCTTAGCTTAGGTTACTGTCTCATCCTTACCCATGGAACTGGTAGGGGAGCCGGATTCCTTGTGACCTTGTGCACCACCACCACCACCTCCACCACCACCTCCAATAACAACAATAAAAGGAAGAGCTTCGGGGAAGAAGGAAGTAACAATGAATGCCAGGGAAGCCACAAGAAATTGCTTCATGGTACAATTGATTTATAAACTAGTTAAGTTCCAGAAATACAAGCTTTGGTGACCATAATAGCACTTTCTCCATATTTTTTTCTCCTGTTTGCATACAGTCCTGGATAAGATGGTTATTATGTTTCCTCGCTGTGGCTCAGGATCAGGTATAGAGGGAAGTACAGCCAGTGATTTTCATTCTGAGTTTTTCTGTGTATTTGTTGGCTAATTCTCAAATGGACTGGATTTTGAGCCTAAATATACCATCCCTGTCTTCATTTTTATGCTCACAGTGCCTGGCCCCAAACAGATCATCAAGCAGCTGATGTTTATAAAATGGAGGTGACTGCCTCACTCTACTGGACATCCAGACTTTGATGTTTGTATTTAATTCCCATTTTCTAGGCCATCCTCATCTGGAGGATGAAACTCCTGTCACTCACAGAGACCTCTCCCATTTATTAAATCTCACCTAAGAGCCTGCTTTCTGCTTCCTGATCTCCTAAATAATGATTCTATCCATGGCTACCAACCCTAGTGCTCTTTGCTCTCTATATCAGGGTTACTTGATGAACATCAACGACAGCCCCCCTCCCTGTGACGTTTTGTGTGCTGAGTCATAGAACTGAGTTCTGTGCCCTCCCCTTAGCCCCTTGGTCAAGTTGCTACAGTGGTTTCCCATTCTCCTTCCAAATTCCCCCTCCTTTCTATCCTGTAAGTAAAGGCCAGAGTGACATCTAAAGCAGCAATGTCCTTGCTGGGACCTCTTAGTCCCTGGCTTTTTCTGGACTTTTCACAACTGCCTGAATCCTGACTCGGTGCTTCTTTAGAATTTTGTTTACACAGCTGCTATAGACTTGGAACTCCTCACTTGGAACTCACAGGGCTTGAAATTACACATGAAGGGATCTGCAAAGTCCTAACCCTTCTGTCTGTTCCAAAAGACTCTGGCTTTCCCCTTATCCAGGTTTCCCCACAATTCTGTCCTTTGTTACCACAATCTGTGCTTCCAAATCTTCTCCTGGGACTCACTTCTTTGAGGTACAGATTTCCTGCATTATTGTTATGGTCACCCACCTAAGGATGATGAAGCCCATGGAAGTTGGGTGACTTTTATAAGGTCACATGGCTAATATGTGGCACAGTTTGAATATGTCTTTTAATGCTAAATGTTAATTTTTTTAAAAAAGGAAACAATTGTTAAATTAAGAAAACCACTTAAAGACAGCATGTACTGATAACTTTGATTGAAGCAGTACTCAAAATAACCTTCAACTTCACAACTTAAGGCAGTAGAGGAGAAGCGGTACAAGTTAGTCACAATGAGGAGTGCCTGGGTGGCCTAGTCAGTTGTGCGGTAATCATGAGGTCGAACCCTACATCAAGCTCTGTGTTGACAGTGCGGGGCCTGCTTGGGATTCTCTCTCTCCTCTCTCTTTACCTCTCCTCCCTCTGGTGCTCTCTCTCTCTCTCTCTCTCTCTCTCAAAATAAATAAACATTTAAAAAAGGAAGTTATTCGCAATGATGTAAAACGAGAGGGCTGATCTATTATCCTGAGCTTTTCCCTTTCAGGGAAACGGTCATAAAGTCAGAAAATTACATAAATGTTATGAGAGTATAACTCAAAGTATTCTTCCTTAAACTTAATAATACAACAATCAATTATGCATCTCTGGATTCTCATTTGTTTTCCTGCTTCAAGGACAAAGTGAATAGTACATCTTCAGGGAAATGTTCTTTATTAGACGAAATTGGCAAAAATTTCCTGGTGAGTTAACTGGTCCTATTGTAAACATGTTCTTACCTAAGGGAATGCGTGTCAATGAAGACAGCACTCTACTGATGCAGGAACCCCATTGCCTAACCATTTTAACTAAATGACAAATACTGTTTTAAAAAATATGTTTTCTGGGGTGCCTGAGTGGTTGAGCATCTGACTTCAACCCAACTCATGATCTTTTGGTTTGTGAGTTCAAGTCCTGCATCAGGATCACTGCTGTCAGCATGGAGCCTGCTTTGGATCCTCTGTCCCCCTCTCTCTCCACCCCTCCCCTGTTCACACACTTTCTATCAAAAATAAATAAGCCTTTAAAATAATGTGTTTCCTAACCCTGAGTTTAGTATTTGGGAATTTAAACTTTCTTAGTTTTGATTTCAAGAAAGGGAGTTTCATAGAGACCTGTAAAATATCTTACTGGAGAGATCCGAAAGTGACCTCTTCAAACTTAATTCGTTTTATTCAAGTTGAATACTGGAAAAATGATTTAGGTGAAGAAATGGCCCTGGTTAATGATGGCATCCCCTTCTACTCTGATTCAATCCAAGTTTTCAAATAAGAACTGATCTTTGGGAGCTTATCAGAACCACTTGAAATTTTTTTCCCTCCTGCACTTGGGTTTTAAATCTTTCTTAATGACACAATGTGGTTGATTAGCTGATATTTAGTGATTCTTAAAGTTTTGACTTGAAAGATGCTAATTGCTAGCATAATACTACCATGAGTTTAACAGAAGAAAAATAAAGTCAAAACACTTTGCTTTGACTTTTTCTAGAATACTATTTTTTCCTCTTTGGCAAAGCCTTTCAAGTCCTTTGCTTCAAGCTGATCTCAGTAATTAAAAGAATGATTTCAAAAACTCTCTAAAAGGATTCTGCATATTAAAATTCATTAAAATGCAATATTCACAAAACAGTATATTTTATCATAAGTATACAAGAGAAGAAAATGGGAAGGAAATTAGGTGCTTCCTCCATATGCATTGCCCATGTGTGTTTACTACAGTTTACTTGTATAACTGAGAACCTGACACATTAATAAGTAGTTGCATGGCTATTAGCTCATTTCTTTCTAGACACTTGAGGAAAGGAAGGGAGAATGAAAGTGAAGAAGAAGAAAAACCGTACTTCCTAAGCTGTCCACTAGAACAGTGGCCATTTAATTCCCACAGACATGGTGTGTTCACAGCTAATAGAGCTAGTTCACTGTGGAACAAAACTAGGTTATTGGCATGATATGGTACAAACCCATTTACCTCAGAAATAAGGACTATATCTCTAAGCTTACATGAGGTCATCGCAGTCAAACAAGTGAGGAAGTCATTCACATAAGTCACTAAGCATTATGAAAATATAGCAAACCCACCAGACTGGGGTGTTGTCATGGAGACACAACCAAAGTGAGCCTTGCAATAAGCTTGGCAGGGAACATCCTTGCTAAGCCAAGCTGCCAAAGCTCGGGTGCCACTTGTGTGTAGCCAACCCTGGGGGATGGTCAGATAGATAAGAAGTTCTCACTGTGACCTATTTCAGAAAAACTCTGAATAAGAGTAACTGCAAGAAGAAAGAGGAATTAGCAAGTGTTGTTACAGGCATTCCAAGATACCTGATTTTTAAAAAATACTCCAGAGTACATGGCATGTTACCCAGTAACATAAGCCAGAACCACTTTCATAATCAATTTATCATTTCTCCTAGTTAATATGAGTAATCATTGTAACAAAGAAATTAAAGGTTCAAAAATTTCCTTTTGATTTCAAACCAAGCCATTTAACAATGTCCTAGTTTTTAACATATCTTAGCACTTTGCCTTAATAAATGGGATACTTGCATTGTTGGTTAACATTTTTGGCTCTTTATGTCTTGCCCTTCCAAATTGGCTAATATTATCCAAAAGGTAAGGATTCCATATGACCCTTCTTTTACCTGCAATCTATTTTTTTCTACCTGTAGGGTCAGTATTTGCTATTTAATTAGGTCTCATAGTATGGGGCATTTTGGACACATCTATCTGTTGAGTAGCTTTTCCTCTCCATGGCACACACTCCTGACTTTCCAATTGCCTCAGCTGCCTTCAGCTGCCACATTCTTACCAATCACCCCTTTACAACTAGAATCTGGTCCAGACCCCAATATAGTGGCTGAACTCCTGCTGCCTTTTGCAGAATTTGCTGGTGATGATCCCACCTCTAAGAGTCACTTGCCCTGATTTTTTTTTCTTCAGTTTATGGATCCATCATTCAACTGAAAGACACTCCTCCCTTTGGACTTGACTTGTTCCATAGACAGTTCATAAATGGCTTATCCACTGGCTCCTGGAAAGGTAAGATAAACATCTTTACAAGGATGGGAATTCCTATAGTGCCTACATTCCTGTATACCCACTACTGCCATAGTTAAGTGAGGAGACAGCAAAAGTTTAGTGGATGTAGCCACTGGAGCTACATTCAGTTGATGGGGTGGATCTGGAGTTGATTTTACCTACTCGCAAACCCTCACTGAGCTGGTCCAAATTTTCTCAGTCCACATTAGATGCTGCTTTTGGCAATAGAGTGATATTTAAGAGCAGATTTTAAAATGCTCCATTTCTTTTTAATTATTAACTAGTTGCCTCAAGACGTATGACAGAAATCCATCTTATAAGAATGTCATTGACAAGAAATTTCCAGATAAAATTTTCCCTCATTAGAATTTGTGTGTATGAGAGAGAGAGAGAGCTTCCAAAGACATGAGCAAATTATTGAGCTAGGTACTTATGATATTTGATGAAGGCATCAAATTGAACACTGTAAGAAACATTCACCATATTTACTCTTTATCTTAAGTTCATATAAAGAGTGCTGAGGGACTGGATCATGGAGCATACATGTTAGCAGTGTCATACTCTCAGCTCAGGGAGATAAAGTCTGCACTGCATGAAAATCCAGATTCTGGGGAGGGACTGGATGTGTATTGATGGAGACACATCAAAAGGTAAAAGAAGGTAATCAAAGGACAACCCCTATAGATTTCACACTTTAGGTCCAAGCCTTTCATGAGTAGTCCTTAGAACTTTATTGCTGCCTATACCACTAACTAGATCTCCTCAAAATTATTGTCCTTCCCTTGAACCATGCTGGGCCCTTTTAGAATGGGCATTGAGGTTGACTTTAGCCATAGAAGTCAATTTCAAGATGCAGCAAGACCAGAAAAAGATTAGAAAACAGCAACAATATTTCACCTTGACTCTTCATAGACTGAACACCTAGTAGATATTTACCAGACAGTAACTAAAGATAGTGTTTTGGGAACACAGATATGATAGCAAGTGTCTACTATTTTAGAAAACCTTCGATAAAAGCGTAAATGAAGAAAGAATTTGTAGCTAATTTAATATTGTGTGTTTTTTGTCTTTTTTACGCTATACACTGAACAAGGACCAATGTGAATCTTTCTTAAATAGAAGGGTTTGGTGATAACTTCTCAGTCTTAAAGGAAAGAGTCAGATGAAAAAGAGAATATAGCATGTGTAAGATGAGAGATTAACTGATTTATCATAGTCCCTAGATAAAAAGAGGGGATGTCATTAAAAGTGATGGTGGAAGAGGTAGTCCTGAATTGAGAAAGACCTAATTTACACTTTGAATCTTTAATAAAGAGGAAAAGTGTTGTGAAATGTGATATAAGTTTGTAAAAGGAGCTTGTGTGTGTTTGAGATGGTTCCTGCCAGATGGATGGAACAAGTTTTCTTAATAAAAATACAGAACTTATTTGTTAAGAGTCATGAGGGAAATGAGAGTCAATGGAGATAGTGAGAAGAGTGATAATGGGTTTGAATGGTTCCTAAGAAGAATTGGCAGGAATGAACCAAAGGGTTACTAAGTGATGCTAAGGATACTAAGACTTTGCCAACGAGGAGATTTCATATTATAGGTATTAAGAATGATCCCAACTGATGAATGGATAAAGAAGGTGTGGTGT
>CM053567.1:31197290-31238467 GCA_028646485.1 Cryptoprocta ferox
ATCCCCACACCAACTAGCAGCAACTACATAAGAATACTATTCCTTCCAATTGGAATGTTCTTCTACTTTTTGCCTGGTTAACCTTTCTTCATCTTTTAGGTACTAGTTTCTTCTTCTCTAAGCATTTTCCATTCCTTAGATAAATTTGGGCCACCTATGGTTCTTTCCCATAGTATCTTGTTCTTTTATATTTATTACAATTTATAATTTTAGCTTATTATGTGTACTTGTTTAAAATATGCTTTCCTAATCAGATGGAAATCTTCATTAATATATGGTTATAGTTACTATATTTATTATAATATTCATAATACTTAGAGCAGGACTTAACACAGGCTTGGTAAATAGTTTTTATTCAATTAATTGATGATTGATGAATAAGATGATTGAAAAGTAGATGAATAAACTAAAGCATTATTACTCTTATATTTTTTATGGCCTAGTCTTAAACTTCTTAAGTGGACCTATTTTTCACTCTAAATCTTATTTTGCTTCATATCCTGTCAGCTTCTGACATCATTATTTAGTTGCCTGTATATGACTTCCAAGTAAACCAGATCAATCTTATTATCCACCATCTGGAATTTTTCACTGCCTTGGCATGCCTTTTATATTGCAATTACTGGAGCTCATGTTTGGATGAACAATATCCAAGTTCAGTATGATCTCCGACACTATTCTGTGTGGGCTGCTGGAGTCACTGCCTTTACCTGGCTTGGGTTCTGTCAACAGATCAGATTTGCCAACCACATATTATGTTTCAACACCTTTCTGTATCCTATAAGTCGCGTGTTGGCCAAACTCCACTGAGCGCAGTCCTGATTATCTTCCATGATAACGCAGGTGGAAGGTAACTTTTAAATGAAATTCAAAGAATCATTTACCCTTTGGAGAAATGTCTCCCACAGCAGAAAAAGAAATGGTGACATAGCAAAAATGGTGGAGTAGGAAACTCTAAGAGTTTCTCTTTCCACAAAAGCAACCAATATATTGGCAGAACTGTCAGAATCAACTTTTTTTAAACTCTGAAAACTAGCCAGAAGTTTGAAACAACCAGAGAAATCCTTCATCAAGAATAAACAGCTGAATCTTAGTAAGAGAACTTTGTGTGTGTTAATTTACCCTGGTCCCATCTCCCAGGACTCTATATCTGGTAAAGATATCCTGAAAAAATGAAGGAAAATTAAAATACTTGCAGATGAACAAAAACTAACAATTTGTTGTTGGTTGACTTGTTCTACATGAGATACTAAAGAAAATACTTCACACTGAAATGAAAGAACATATGAGAGTAACTTTAATCTACACAAAGAAATGAAGAGCAACAGGAAAGTAATAGCATAATAAAAATAAAAGTTAGAATTAATATCTTTTAGGGATGTAACTTCTTTTTTTTGCTTATGTTATTTAAAAGAAAACTACATGAAACAATAAATATACATCTATATTGATTGTCTTTACATATATAAAGGCCAATCAACTATGAAGATATAACAATTAAAAATATATATGTACCTAACAACAAAGCCCAAAAACATGTGACTCAAATAATGACACAATTGAGGGAAGAAATAAGTAGTTCAACAAAAGCAGGTGGAAACTTTAATATCCCACTTTCATTAATGAACAGAACAACTAGACAGGAGATAAGCAAGGAAATTGAAGACTAGAATAACACTCTTAACCATTTAGATCCAATGGATATGTGTAGAATACTTCCTTCAACAACGGAAGGTACATATTCTTCTTGAGTGCATATGGAGCATACCCCAGGATAAATTATATATTACTCCACAAAATAAGTCTCAATAAGTTTAAAAGTTTAAAATCATGTAAAATATTCTCTCTGATCCCAATGGAATGAAATTAGAAATCCATAGCTGAAGGAAATCTAAAATTCCCAAGTATGTGGAAATTAAGCAATTCAATTTTAAATAACCAATGAATCAAAGAAGAAATGACAAGAAAAATTAGAAGATACTTTCCAATAAAGAAAAACAAAAATATAACATACCAAAACTTTGGGAATATAGAAAAATCAATGCTTGGGGAGAGATTTATAGCTATAAACAGCTACATCAAAAAAGAAAAAGGCCACAAATTAATAATCTAAATTTTCACCTTCTGAAATTAGAAAAAGAAGAACTTTGTTTACCAAAGCAAAGAGAAAGAAAAGAATAAGAAAGATTAGAATGGAAGTAACTGAAATAGAGAGTAGAAAAATTAGGAAAAATAAATAAAAAAAAGTTGTAGGTTTTTTTTTGTTTGTTTTTTTGTTTTTGTTTTTGTTTTTGTTTTTTGGTTTTCAGATCAACAAAATTGACAAACCTCTAACTACAATGACTTAGGAAAAAGAGAAAAGACTCATATTACTAAAATTGGGAATAAAAGTGGGATATTATATAAATAAAAATAATTTTAAGAGTATACTTTAACAATTGTATCTAAGAAGAAAGAAATAAAATGTTGAATTCCTAGAAAAGCACAAAAAACCAAAATTGACTCAAGAAGAAATAGAAAATATAAATAAATGTATAACAAGGAAAAATATTTATTCAATGATCAAAAAAAAGTCAAACAAAGAATATCCAAGGGCCAGATGGCTTACTAGTAAATTCTACCAAATCCTTAAAAATAATTAACACTAGTACTTCTCAAACTCTTCCAAAAAATCAAAGGAGAGAATACTTCCTAACTCTTTCTATGAGACCAGTATTAACCTGATACTGAAACCATATACAAACATAAGAAAACTACAGACCTAGGGGTTAGGCTAGATGGCTCAGTTGGTTAAGTATCCAACTTCAGCCTAGGTCATGATCTCACCATTCCCGAGTTTGAGCTCCACACTGGGCTCTGTGCTGATGATAGCTTAGAGCCTGGAGCCTGTTTCAGATTCTGTGTCTCCCTCTGTCTCTCTGACTCTTCCCACCTCCCCCAAATAAATAAACATTAAAAAAAAAGAAAGCTACAGACCTATATGCCTGATCAATACACATCCAAAAACTTCAACAAAATACTAGAAAACCAAATCCACCATCATATTAAAAAAATACACCACAACAAATTGGATTTATCTGAGGAATGCAAGATGTTTCAACATATGAAAATCAATGGATATAATTCACCATATTAATATAATAGAGGGAGGAAAAGTACTTTACCCTCTCATTTGATGCAAATAAGGAAAGCACTTCACAAAACCCAACATCTTTTCACTAAAAAAAGTCCAAAAACTAGAAATTGAAGGTGCAGAGTAGAGGACTATTGCCATGGGCTTAGATTGCCATACCCTGTACATTCCCCAAAATAGTCTGTCCTCAGAACTAGTCCTTTGTCAACTCCTAGGTGGCAAGCTTTGACCCTTCAAATAATTCTGCCTGATAAGAATGTGTTTGTATATCTGAAGCTTTGGGCCATATTTTATCAGTTTGATGAGATAGTTTATAGTAACAGATGTGATTTATGGTGAATGTTTGTTTTTGTATGTCTGAGGTCTTATATATGATACATGGTATCCATGTGGTCAACCAATTTATGCTAACAAATGTGATTTATGATGAATGTCTATTTTGGCTTAGAGGGTCTGGAATCTGAGTAGCTGAGGTCAGTCATGCAGGTGGTTGTATGCAAACATAACTGACCCCCAATATAAACACTGGGCATCACAGCTCAAGTGAGCTTTACTGGGTGGCAGTACTTCTCACACATGGGTAAGACTTCATGTCATTGCTGACAAGATGAAGCATGTCATGTGATCACTGCAAAAAGATACCTAGAAGCTTTTGCCAGTTTTCTTCTAGACTTTTTTTCTTGGATGATTTATTTGAATCTGTATTGAATACTGTAATAAATTCTAAATGTGAGCACAACAGCTCTGAATCTTGTGAGTCCTTCTAGAAAATTACTGAACATGAGGCTGGTCTTGGGGACTATAGTACAACTGATATCACAGGTGGGATTCAGTAGCATGACTCTGACTTACTACAACATGGAGAAAGTACTATTGGGGAATATGAAAACACAATGGTATGACAGGTGACCTACTTTTTATGTCTAATGGCTACTGAGATACCAATGATATGAGACAGCTGCTGCAAGGCCATCAGTTACATAAGTGAAAGTTACCAATGGAATTTAAAAGTTGGGATAGACCCAACTTCCAAGAATTTGTACACCAGATACATAAGGGAATGCAAAATAATGAAAATAATGCTCAATATACAATGCCTTGCTTATTTTTATCTGTAATCATTAAAATTAAAGTAAGGAAGAGTGTTGGGGTGGATCCTGGCACAGTTTCAGGCTCAGATTGTAGTCTGTCTAAGCTATAACAACTAGCCTCAGGGCCACTACCAGATAGAAAAATTATTCTGGAATGACAGACCACACCTCCATAATCTGATCACCAAAAAAGGAAGTCTAGGTGGTGGGAGCACAAAACCAAAGGGGAGAGTGTGGTGGAGTTGTCTTATTTTATGGATCGATACCACCTGCTCTTAATGATGACCAAAATGGATTGTGAGAGTGACTCACTTAGGCGCAGTCGTCAGTGTTTTCAATGCAGCAGAATGGAGAAGCAGGTTTGGACTGATTCATGCAGGTAATACAGCTTACTATTGATCATCACAGATGACTGTTCATGATTCAAACATACAACTGATTTTCCTTAAGTGACAGCTACCTTGGTGGATGGAATCCAAGCTGATGTAATTTGTTTACCATGAAAAGGGCACTTATCCTTCTGTTCTTTTAATATCAAGAGGAACTCCCCAAATGAAGTGGCTGATATTTTGCATATGCAAGGCATGCTGGATTGTAATGTTCATCCACCTAATATGCCACTTACTAAGGTCATTGTAAATGCTATCATTAAGGCACCCCTTTTGCATGGGTATCTCATTGTATGTTTCTGCTGAAAAAACAATCAATGATCCTTGAAGCCGTATCAGTTTTGTTGTCTCAGCTTCTCCTTATGGGTATTACAGATGCTTTGAAAATTAGAGTAATTCACAAGAAAATGGGGAAAAACAAAGTGGTATCAAGGGACTTGGTCAGGGCAGTGAAAAAATTTTAAGTTGTAATTAAGGAATGTTATACACAATGTGGATATCAGTGGAGTCAATACAAAAGTCTTTTTTTAGTGTTTATTTTTGAAAGAGAGAGAGAGAGAAAGAGAGAGAGAGAAAGAGGGGGAGAGGGGCAGAGAGAGCGAGAGGGAAACACAGAGCTGTGCTGTCAGCACAGAGCCCAGTGCAGGGTTCAAACTCACGAGCTGTGAGATCATGACCAGAGCCGAAGTCGGATGCTTAACCAAATGAGCCACCCAGATGCTCCACAAAAGTCTTAATGTAATACTGTCAGAAGTTGCATGGACTTGTGAGAACCCCTGATGGTCTCCCCAAACTGATCTCTAATTAAATTTACTCTATTTGTCCTATTCTGGGGGAATGTACAAAGCTGGATGACAAAATGACAATAACAAACTTAACTTCTGATTGCCAGTGTCAATGGTCTGGAAAATTAATCAAGCTGTAGATTGATGAAGGACAAAAGTCTACTGGCACAACTCCTGGCTGGGGACCCAAAGTCATATGCACATAGATGGATAAAGTGACCAAGGGGCAGAGAAGAAAACTTTAACGGGTCTCTTTGACCCAAAACTCTGGTAACTGTGATTCCAAAACCATTGGTGAAGTCTTAATGTGGATTATAATTAGACTATGAGGTTATAGGGAGGTAAAGGTTGATGGGATTTAGGTAAAAGTTTGGCTGAAAACTGGAATCTTTGAACAGAATTTATGTAAAATGGATGTGTCTGACTTACCTGAATGTATTATTGGATGCATATTATGTCTGAATGGTGAACACTTCCCCTAGCTGATATTTTAATACTTTGGTCAGTATTAATTACACATGCTAGATGGGAAGCTGTAGAATTTCCTGAGTCTACATAGGTTGTTAATTTGAAACAGTATTGTGTAACTGGTGGGTAAAAGAGATTACCACTTTAATTAAGGACATGTTAGAAATTGAAGTGCTGGTACCAACAAATTTCCAGTATAATTGCACTATGTGGCCCATGAAAAAGACAGGTGGCTCATGGAAACTAACAGTACATTATCAAGGCTTGAATAAAGTAGTACTGCCTAGAGCATCAGCAGTCTAGAATATGATTTCAACAGTGCAAAAACTACCCAAATCCAAGGGACTGGTACTCAGCGACTGGTCTTACAAATGCTATTTTCTCAATCCTGATCTCAGAACAGAGCCAGAGATAGTTTGCCTTCATGGGGAAAGGATCCTGATTTACATTTTATTATATTATATTACCAGAGGGCTATTGGAATGCACCAGTTTCTTTCATCATTTGATTTGGAAGGAATTTAAACTCAATGCAGGTCCCACTGTGATAAAACACTACATTTTGATGATATCAATATCAAAAACTGAAAAAACAAGTGAGAACCAACTTGAATGAAGTGAAGGCACACATACAGGACTAAGAGAAGCTGGTTGAAAAACTTAGCAGAGGTAGAAGGGTCTGCTGAAGTGGTGGGACCGTTAGAATAACCTGGGCAGGAGCCATCCATGACAGGAATTCCATAGGTAACTAGAAATAAACTGTTGTCATTGCCAACCCCTGGAACGCAGCAAGAAGCACAGTACTTGGGGGAGGCTATGTGGAATATTGCAACCTCTTGCCCATAAAATTACCTGAAAGGAGATGGTTATTTGAATGGGGGACTAGGTAACAACAGGCTGTATCAGCATTACAAGAAGTGGTGGTTCAGCTC
This sequence comes from Cryptoprocta ferox, assembly GCA_028646485.1. Classification (NCBI taxonomy): domain Eukaryota; kingdom Metazoa; phylum Chordata; class Mammalia; order Carnivora; family Eupleridae; genus Cryptoprocta; species Cryptoprocta ferox. Next base: position 31,204,088 of record CM053567.1, read on the forward strand.
ATTCCTTTGGGCCCTTATTATCCACACTCAGATTCTTTTGGAAGAATCTGCAACTTGCCTTATGTGGATCAGAGCTCATGACAGAAGCCAGTGTGTGCTGCCCAGCAGTGACCACTGGGATTTGGGGGCCTGGAAATTTTCACATGTGGTGGCAGGGTATGTGCCATTTGAGAGACAATAGTTCGTTATTGGGCAGTAATTAAAACTGCCCATATGACTGAAGGCCGTAAAATAATCTTGAAACCCAAAACACCCATAATGCTTTGGGGAATGTCCAAAAAACATTCTAATAAGGGAGGAAGCTCCAAGAAGAGCAGCACAATAAAATGTAAACGGCTTATATAAGAATATGCTACTGAAGGAATTCAAGATGATACTCAAGAGTATTCATGATTAGGCAGCTTTTTTTCCTCTAGGGTTGACTTTGGAATCAGCTGAGGAATTTCCAGATCCCATTATCACATGGGATGTGCCCTACTAACAACTCTTAATTGACCAATAAAAAACAACTTGGTTTTAGATGGCAGCTCCAATATGTGCGGACAGCACAATGTTCAAAAGGCTGCCATGCTACAATAGGCTGAGGGCAAAATTCTGATTGAAGAAGGCAAGAAGAAACCAACTTAATGGTCTGAATTGTATGTTGTTTTTCTTACAGTTATGGGGGAATTGAACAATAAAAATCCTAATGTTTGTGTGTATACAGATTTATGGGTTATGGCCCATATCTGGCCATATCATCAACCAGATAGGCAATGGAAAACTCATTATTAAGCCAGGTCCATATGGGTGCAGTCCTAATGTAAACCATTTTGGAAATATGAAAGACACATTAAAGTAGAACATATCTATGCCCATCAGAAGACCGCCCTTTCAGGATCTGAAGTATATTGGGACCAGCAAGTGGACATCCTGCTGTGCTCACTTCAGGTGGCCACATGGATCCATGAAATGAGTGGAAATGGGGAAGCTTCAGCAATATTGAGATGGGCTGATCACTGATACATGCCTCCTGCACCTTCTAAGGCCCAAATGCCAGCAAGAGACACAGAAACTGAAGATGACTGTGGGGCAGATTCCCCAGGGCAAAGGCCCTACACATAGCTGCCATATAGATGTTACTGGACCACTACCAATAACACTAGGACTCTATAAACAGGTCCCGACAATAAATAGACATTTGCTCTGGACTAGACTTTGCATACCCAGTGATAGATGCAAATTTTATTAGTGAGCTCAGGCTGACCTAACAAAATACCTCAGACTAGCTAGCCTTAACCACATACAGTTTTCTCACAGTTCTAGAAGCTGGAAGTAAATGATCAAGGTGCCAGCAGGACTGGTTTTTGGTGAAATTTTTCTTTCTGCTTGCAGATAACTACTTTCTTGTTGGGTCCTCACATGGCCTTTTCTCTTTGTGCATGCAGAGAGAGAGAGAGAGAGAAAGGAGAGAGAGATCTTTTGTTTCATCTTATAAGGATACCATCAGATTAAGATGCCATTTGATCTCATTGAGCTTGATCTCCTCAAAGGTCCTTTCACAAAATATAGTTAAATCATTAGAGATTCAACATATGAATTTGGGGGGATATAATTCAGTCCATCACACAAATGCTCAAAATGCTAAAAAAAATAAAAATAAAACAAGACTGGAACTGAAGGTACTGTATCAATTTGGACTGCCAAGTTACATTCTGTCAAACCAAGAAACACGCTTGATAGCCCACAGTGTCCAAAAATGGGCAAATAGGATAACATGTCAAATTTACATATTATGTTGCATGTCATCCTCAGAGTAAGTGGTTTTATAGAGGATTGGAATGGGTAATTGAAACATTTCTTGCCAAAATGAGAGGAGATAACAGTATGAGGCTCTGTCTTACACGCTTTCCTGAGTGTGGACTCACACTCAACATGAGGGGTGCTGAGGAAATGTTCCTACTCAGCAGATTCCTCTCCTTTTCAGGTTGATGTGGGGAAGAGGATCCGGAGAAGATGCTGTATACAACTATATAGTTTTTCCCCACGTCCCCTCTAATTTTTTACCTATCTCTTATGGTGGTCCTAGGATCTGGGCTACAATCACCAGAGCCCAAAACAGGAATGATTCCTAAGCAAGAAACTTGAAGCATACTTTTAAACCCTTATGCCAAAATTTTCAAGGGCCTTGTGGTATTAATTGTGCCATCTGGCAACACTGGGGCTGACCAGGAATGTAAATTTATTCTAGTGATTGAGAGAGCTCACTAGTTCTGCACCAACACAGCCCTGCCTTATAATAGGAGTGGGTGAGGAGGAGGTACTACTAGGCTCATATTGGTGCCAGCAGTGTGGACCAGCACAGTCACTAAGTATATATTCCTTTCCAAAGTGGGGAAGTTTGGGTTAAAATCAATGACAAATGGAGACCGAGAAGGAGAAGTAGCAGCTGAGGTGAAAGGAATGAATACATGGGTTACACAAAGAGGGAAATCCAGTATTACTTCGGTGCCTAAAGAGAGGCTCAGAGTTAGAGAATGAGACTGTCTTTTAGCACAATTATTTAAGATGCTCAAAAAGGTAAAGCCATATGTTTTCTAGGACACCCCTGCTTCTGGAAGCTGACAACATCAAATGGAAGCCTGCAAACCTGAGTGGCATTGCTTTGGGAGACAATTTGGTTGTTGGTTTGACATGGTGATGCATTGGACCAATCATTAATGACTGAATGGAACTCTAGTAATGTGCCAGTATCTCTTGACTCATTTTTCAGGTTACATATACTACAAAGGACATCACTTGGGAGGGAATTTCCAGGAACTACTCCCCATTGGCCATCAGAAAACTGTAAGTGTAAACCTTGATGATCAAATGCTTAGGAAGGTGCCTGCTTATAATGGAAAAAAACTTAGCAGCTGCATGTAAGGCCATGCTGTCAACAAATGCATAGCAGGCTTGATTTTGTAAATCAAAAACTATTAGCCAGAAGAGAAAGGAATAATGGGTTGCTGATGGGAATGAAGCAGTGGGTTTCATATAGTGGATATGAATTCCCAAGGTGAGACTACCCAAACTGGGATGAAAAAGTCTATGGGTGGCCTACTGACATACTCAGATGAAATTTCATCAAGTTGTGACTACCCTCCATCTACCCCTAAGGTGGGAAACTCAGCATTTTGGGGTATAGAACATGTATCTTAACTGCTCAGACCATTAATACATAATGGTGACAACAACCATGACAGATTAAATGACACTGGACCACAAGACAGAGAAGAGCTTTAAGAGATGTAGGTGCCTTGCGGTTTCTAGGTGACTCAATTGGTTAAGCATCTGAGTCTTGACTTCAGCCTTGATCATGATCTCATGGTCTATGAGTTGGAGCCCTACATCAGGCTCTGAGATGGCAGCCCAGAGCCTGCTTGGGATTCTATCTCTCATCTCTCTCCGCCCCTCCCCTGTTTGTGCTCTCTTTCTGTCTCTCAAAATAAATAAAAATTTAAGAATTTTTAAAAATGAGAGTTAGGTGCCAATCTAAGCAACATGGGTCAAGCGAATTTGCTTTTAATGAGGAGTGGCATTCAGAGGAAAAGATTTATGAACTGCTTAGAGGAAATTCTCTTTTACGAGGAGGCAAAGGATGGGGATAAGCCTGGAAATCTGATACAGCTTTAGTGAAGAGGGTCAGGCAGACTCAAAGAATGATGCTGGATACTGTTAGTCCCCAGTATAAGGAAAGGGATTGTATCCTGACTCAACAGCACCTCTTGACTATGTTAATAAAGATGGAGGGCGAAGGAGCCACGAGGCAAGCCCTCCTCTACTTGGGTCCAGAGGGCATATCTATAGGTCTCTTGTGGACCTTCATATGTATGGAAAACCTCTGAGAGCATTTGCAATTTGCACCAATACACTATGACTACATTCACTCCAAGCATACATCAGAATAAAACATATTCTGTGCTATGATTAGCAGGAATAGAAACAATTCTGAGTAGCACTTGTGTCCTGCTCCTAGAAAGGAAGTGAGCCCTGTTGTGTAATAGCACACAATTGATACCAGTCTCAGCACAAGCCTGTGAACTGAGACAGAGTGACTGGATTTGTCCCCAAATGACTTGGAACCCAGAAATAACTGAAACATGTGCCAATCGTAACAATGTTTATACATAGTAATATCTGGTACATTGGGCAAAGGCTGACTCTGTTGGGAAGAGATGTCAAATACCTCCATAATTCCTACTGATTCGTTCTGTATTAAACCAGAATTGTATCATAACCATATTGAGATATGGTGTCACACTGGTGATTTTGGTAAGATGCAGTGACCTTAGGGGTGCCTGGGTAGCTTAGTCAGTTTAGTGTTCAACTCCTGACGTCAGCTTAGGTCATGATCTTATGGTTTGTGAATTTGAGCCCCACGTTGGGCTCTTCTCTGACAGTGGGGAGCCTGCTTGGGATTCTCTCTCTCCCTCTCTCTCTGCTCCTTCCTTGCTTGCTCACTCTCTTTCTTTCATAATAAATAAACTTTTAAAAAAAGATGCAATGACCTGTGTACATAAGTCATGTGACTACTGATATTGATGATCAAATACATCAAGAGATTGAGATAAAGCTTCCTCAGGATGTAATGCCAATGGAAAATGGATAGCCTGAGGAAAAGTGGGATCTAGTTAACCATCAACTAATTGCTATTCTGAATAGCTCCACACAAGTTTACCACAAGGTACAAATAATGGTAAATGAAAGAAGTGGGAACTCAAATTCGTATAAACATATAAAAATATATGTAATGGCTTTAGAGGATGAATTATTTTTCTTAAGTCTGTCACTACTTCATGGTGACTTCTTCAAATGGTAAGCATAGTCATGCTGACACTATTGCTGTATCACATATATAAATACCATATCAAATATAGATGCAAAAAAAATGATGGTTTTGCTGTAAGATAGCCTATGCCAAGGGCTTGCAGAGGGGGGTGGGGCACGTAAGAAAGGGTCAACTTACCTGCCTGTGGTTGTTTAAACAATGCATATTTCCAAGAAAGATCTGTCTTCAAGACTGGCCCTAGACTAACAAATACTGCATAATAGCATTCCTATGAAATATTCACTAGGCAATCCATAGAGACAAAGTAGATCAGTGGTTGTCAGGGCCCACATAGAAGGAGACTAGGGAGTGACTGAGAATAGGGAGTTTCTTTCTGGAGTCATGAAAATGTTCTGGAAGAAGATAGTGGTGATAGTTCTATACTGTGGATATGCTAAAAACCACTGAACTGTAGAGTTCCAATGACTAATATAAAAAGGTGAATTTTATGTTATGTAAATTGTATCTCAATGGCAAAAAACAAACAAAAAATAGATTGGAAAGGTGAACTCTGACCTCCTGTAAGTAAACATTCTGGTCAAGGAGAAATAAGAATCTTGGAGAGGCAGGTGGTATTTCTGATGCTACTATAAAGACTGTGATTAGGTTATTTAGAAGATGATTTAAAGAACTTAGAACATGTCCAAAGACTTGATCAGTAATAAAAATGTAAGAACATGTGCCCCAACAGCAAAGAAAATAATAACAAAGAATTATAGTGGGTATAACATCTTTCGGGTTACCTCATATATGAACCCCTTTCTATGTTCGAGCCTATGGGCTGACCTCAGCATATCAGTCCCACCGGGTCTGGTTTTGAACCCGGATCCAGGGCCAGAGATAACCTTCCTGGCTGTAGCAGCAATGATGTCATCAGGGGTGTGAGCCACAGTCTTGTGTCCAGCCACTGAGGTGGCATCTCCCCAAGGAACTGTCTCCAGAGTTACCTTGGCTGTGGTGTGGCCAAATATTCTCACTTTATTCCTAATCATTTTCATGGCCTATTGCTGCAAGCAAATCTGTGAGATACCTGATATCCGTTCAAAATATTCTTTTCTTGCTTAGATCAGCCGGTATCAGTTTCAGTTGCGTGTGACATATAACTCTGGCTGTGACAAAAAAAAAAAAAAAAAAAAAAAAAATTTGCTCCAGCCATCTGATAAGATTAGGTGGGCTCCTTGAACCTTGATGGGGGGTAACTCTCCAAAGCTGTGAATCCATTGATCCAGTATCCAGTGTGCCAGTCAACTATACCCACCCCCGCCCCCCACCCCAGAGTTTTCCCCAAGGTCATTGCTCACTAACATCTGCATAACTTTTCCTTTTAACCAAATAATTTTGTTCTATATATCCCATGATTTGTTTTTTAAATATTTACTTTCCCCTTCAATTCTTACCTCTCATCCATCAAATTCCAAATGAATTTCTCTTCTCCAGAAGAGCCTTTTCAACTACTCTTTAAACTTGCTCCCTCCTATATGTTATCTCAATGCTTATTATAAATGCCAAATCACATGGCACAGTCTGAATCTACATTTCTAAAGAATTGCTCTTTTTTTATGCTTATTTATTTATTTTGAGAGAGGGGCAGAGAGAGAGAGAGAGAGAGAGAGAGAATCCCAAGCAGGCTCTCCATTGTCAGCACAGAGCCTGACAACAGAGCTCAGTCCCATGAATCATGAGATCATGACCTGAGCCAAAATCAATGCTTAACTGACTCAGCCACCCAGGTGCCCCAAACATTTCTCTTCTATGTCTCCATCTTTCCAGCTAGTCTGGTAACTCTGGCTTTTCTGAATTGTTTCAGCAAATTCGTCTTTTACCACCTTAGTCTATGGCCAGAACTGCTTCCTGTGTTTGATTTTTTTTTTTAACTTCCAATATCCAGGACAATTGTTTTTGTGTGAGCAGAACTGTGTAATGATCTATCTAATTTTTTTCAATGTTTTATTCATTTAATTTTGAGAGAGAGAGAGAGTGTGAGCAGGGGAGGGACAGAGAGAGAGGGAGACAGAATCCGAAGCAGGCTCCAGGCTCAGAGCTGTCAGCAAAGAGCCCGACACGGGGCTCAAACTCACTGACCATGAGATCATCACCTGAGCCAAAGTCCAAGGCTTAACTGACTGAGCCACCCAGGTGCCCCTGTAATGATCTGTCAAAACTGCAGTCTAATCATGTCAGTTAACAACTCCCTATTACTCATGAGATATATAGAGACTCCTTAGGGGCACCTGGCTCTCTGTCCCTCTGTCTCTGGCATCAAAGACTTCTGCGGACTTTTTCACGGCCACCCTCTTTCATGAACTTCCTATTTTATTTGCCCTCCTGGGCTCCTAGAAGTTCTTGGAAAATCACCTTTTAGCACATGTCTGCTTTCATGCGTGTGGTTGTACTTTTTCTCAGATTTTCCTTTTCCTAACGCACAGATATTTACCCTCAAGACCTAACTCAAAGTTTTCCTCCTCTCCAAAGTCTTCTGAACAACTCAAATTGAGGTTGGTTAAATGGAGAGCAGGAACAATGCACTCTGACCCCAGCTCAGACACAAATTTTGTGTAACCACGAAGGCCACTGAACACCGTTGTGTCTCTTGTTCTTATCAGTATCGTGATTGTTGGGATCATTGTGAAGCTAGTCACAGTGGAGAGACACTAAGATAACCAAGATCTCAGAAAGATCTGAGTCTACAATTTATTGATTAAAAGATCTTGGGTCAACCTATATTTTTTGCATTTCGAACTGCTGACTAGCACAGATCTTATGGGCATTCAGATGCAATTCACTTCTCACACCATGGGGAATTAATTCCACAGCACCCTCCACCCCCCATTGCATGTGAACATTCTTCAAGGCTAGAATGAGCACGGGCCCCAGAGACTGGAAAAGAAGCTTATGTCTTATGTCCCCGGCCAAGGAGACTAGGAATTTGGCCAGAGCAGAATAGAAAGATGACAGATTTGGAAGCTGTGTGCAGGAGTGCTGCATGCCTGTGGGGAATACACAGTAGCATATTGCCTGTGCACTCTTTCTGAAGCAGTTGCTGCCAGCACGGACAGACAAAGCCTATTTATTGAAGAGCATTGTTTCGGCTTTCCTACAGCTTCGTCAGACAACGCAACGAGGCTTCTGAGTCCGCATAAAGCTATCGACTCAGGGAGAATGGTCTGCAACCTTCAAAGCACACTCTTTTGAGAACCCAGAAAGACTAAACACAAAAGACTCTTGCAGAATAACCTCTGGTAAAATGTGACTGAATTCTGCATTAAGTAATTAAACGTAGCCTTTCTTATTGCAAGTTGGATGGATGCTGGGGATCGGGGAAGGGAGGTAGGGGAGAAGATGTGAGAAGTAAAATTTTGTGGTTAGGCAAACTGCTATATTCAGCTTGGCAGGGGGTAATATTAAAACGGCTTGTGAATTTTACAAAGCATGCTATAATATTTTTCATTAACATTCCCTTTCACTTTAATGGTAGGTAATAACTACTGACAGATGACAGCCATTGCGGGTTGCCTGCTAGTACAGCTTGTTCCATGGAAGGCAGAGAAAATGTGAGAATCCATTCGACTTAAAGTGGATACCTGGGGAGAATCAATTTGGTGGGCAAAACATGAGGTCCCGAAGCTGGTCATTCAGCACTCCTTTATGCTTTGTTTCTAAGAACCTCAGCTTTAATAATCTGATGAAATCTGTTTCTAGAACAGGGACTCCTTCAGTAGTTGTGACATCCATTTGATCACTAAGGGAAACGTGAAGACGGAGGCTGTCTGGCTTGCAGCATGTCTTGACACTCTTTGACGTTATGATACATGCTGGCACCTCGAGATCAGGGAACAGATGGCTCAACCAGCTCCCATAAATATATTCACAGAAATTAGTGTAGCCCACATCCCTTCCGTATGAAAACATCATTTGTATTGTTCCTCCAGGGCACTTCCCTGGGCTGCCATCATGATAACCAACAACACTAGGATGCCAGGGTCGAGAGAAGAGGACTCTTGTCTGCATTGGTTTCTCTTCACCTAGTGGCCAGCAGAGTCTCTTGCCCATGAGGCTGCTCAGTAAATATGGGTCAGCTGAAAGAGTACCCTGTAGTCAAAAATGTGACACTTTACAAATGGACTAGGGAAAGCAAGACCACAAAGATGAATCTGAAGAAACAAAATGGGGTACATGGGTGGCCCAGTTGGTTAAGCGTCCAACTTCTGTTCAGGTCATGATCTTGCAGTTCCTGGGTTCAAGGCCCACATTGGGCTCTGTGTTGACAGTTGGGAGCCTGGAGTCTGTCTTGGATTCTACGTCTCACTCTCTCTGCCCCTCCCATGCTCACTCGCTCTCTCTGTCTCAAAAATAAACATCAAAAAAAATTTAAATAGATAAATTTTTTAATGAATAAACAAACAAAAGGCAGAATCAGACCTATAAATACAGAGAATAAATTGGTGATTGACAGATGGAAGGGGGTGGAGGATGGGCAAAATAAGGGAAAGGTTATGGGAGGTACGGGCTTCCATTTACTCAAAGAGTAAGCCATAGGGATAAAAGGAACAGTATGGGGAATATAGTCAATGGTATTGTAATAGTGTTACACGGTGACAGAGAGTAGCTTCTTTTGTGGTGAGTAGAAAGAACATAATGTGTAGACCTGTGGATTCACTATTTTGCACAACCTATAACTAATGTAACATTGTATATCGACTACATTCAAATAAAAAGCTAAAAAAATATATATCCCCTGTCCACCCCCTTCCCCCTAGTTTGGAGGTATTTGACTTAATGATCCCATCCAGTGACAAAATCTTCCTCTTCTGGCCTCTATCCTGTTACATCTATATTTTCACTAGAAATAATGCTCAGAACCATATGTGCCCTCCCCAGCATCATTTTAATATGTCCAAATGAGGTAAAGCTTCTAGGAAAATCTATAGGAAGAATTTTTGGAAATATCTGTATTTGTTAACTAGATCTTATTTCCCTATGGGAAATAGATTTTAAGATATCTACTGAGAAAACATGTGCCTTGACCCAGTTTCAAGCCATTCATCTTATTCACATCCTATTTGACCACTGTGCCTTTTAACTCTTCAGAATAAAACAAAAGCAGACAGCCACAAAAAAATAGCTTTTGATGTAAAATGAAAAATATGTACCAGGCAAGGAAAGGCTATTGGAAGAATGAAATGTCTGCAAACAGAGTGAAATTTGGGAAACCCAAAAGACTTAGCAGGCAGATATTGCTTGGCTTAAGTAGGGGGAGGTAGATTTCCAAACCTTAAAACCATTGCAGACCTCTGAGTTTCATCAATCAGGTCATGGATCAGACATGAGTGAATTTCAAATCCTGAGTTTTATCAGACCAAGAGAAACTGACACTGTGTTTTTGTATTTGTTTGTCGCCCCCCTCCACCCCCCACCCATTGGCTTTGGGACAACAGGTAAACCTTCTGATGTTCAGTGGGAACAGCTGGACAGGGGCTGGGCAGGAAGGAATTCAGCCTCCGGGGTTCAGGGGCAGTGGTCTTTGCTGCTGTATATTTTCATAGAGGCCTGGCCTAAATATACAGCACTGCCAGCCTAGATCTCCCAGTGAGAGATATAATTTTGCACAATCTTAAACCATGCCATTTTTCATTGTGCAAATTCCACAACAGAGAGAGTGTACTATAGACCTGAGACAAATGAAACAAAATCACATCTGTCAACCCAGTAGATTACATTAACAACAGACAGCAAAATGACTCCATTTGTAGCTCTCCTCGGTCTCCTCAAAAGGTAGTCCTAATGGTTTGTGCTTTTGGGGGACAGCTCTTTAAATCAGAAGGAACAGGAAATAATCCACTGAGCACACTCTCTTTGTCTTTCCTGCTTTCTGTCCTCTGGTAGCTCCGTTTACTTTTGTTTTCCAGTGGTGACAATAGCTTCTCAGACTGAAGAAAAGCTGACGAGAAACTCAGGTCCCAGACTTCGTGACTCTTTACCTTAATTGCCTAGACTCCTAGGACGTGATCCTGGAGAGAAGCTTCGAGGAAGTAAGAGGGGGCCAGTGATAACAACACTAAAGCTTCCATGACATGTAACAGAGATTTGAACTGGAGCAGTACTCCTTAAACTTTGGTGTGAAAAGGAATCATCTGAAATCTTGTGAAAATACAGACGTTGGTTCTGCAGCTCTGGGTGGCGTTGGTTCTGCAGCTTTGGTGGGACCGGGAGTCTGCATTTCTAACATGCTCCCAGGGGATGCTGATGTTGCTGACTCACAGACATCCTCCAGACAGCAAGAGTCCATGTGCTCACGTGTGCGTGAAGCAAATCGTTTAAACTCTGGGGACATCAGGTTTATTTATTTCTAAATTAGAGTTCATAATGTCAACAATATGAACACCTATCTCACAAGAACATCACAAGGCACAAAGTGGGAGCTAGATGTTTAGTTTACTATATATGTATGTGTATATAAAGTATTGTAATGCCCCATATAAATATTACATATTAATCACTAGTCCACATCTATTCTTTATCAAAACCATCATTATGACAAAGGACAAATGGACAAAGGGACAAAGGGAAACTTTTCCCCAATTAACCCAATTAATTTCTCTTTCCCTTGGAAATAGCTTCTGCTATTCATATTAACAGGATTTCGCTTGATTAAAATTCTAGGAAGAAGGCAAGTGTAGATAAGACCTCTGGAGGCAAATAGACTTGCCCTGGTGACAAAAACCATTGCCCTCCACATGGGAAATCGCAAGATATAAAGCTCTTGGGAAATCTTAACTTCAGTGCCATTCAGATTGCCATTTGATCATTACTACCAATGAATGACCAGATAAGAAAGACAGGAGATTTTGAAACCAGTTCAGATACAAATAAAAGTAAAAAGAAGCAGCACTTCCTTGGGGAAAAAAATGTAATGAACCAAACCAGCACTACCAGTTTGTTCAACTGACCTCTGTGCTTCCATTTCAGGTCTCTGTCTATCTGTCCAACTGTCCATGTGTGTGTATGCATACCTCTCTTTCTCTGTCTCTGTCTCTGTCTCTCTTTCTATCACACTCACACACACACACACACACACACACACACACACACACAGAGTCAGGAACATAAACTTCAGAAAGAAGCTAGTTTCTGGACGGCTAGCTTTGAGCCAAAATTGACAGTGACTCACTGCCCTTTGAAATGGTCTCTTTGCAGACTTGGCTTATCATATAAAAGGAAGAAGTAATTGGTCCCTGATATAAGCAGATATAGTATTCAACTTAGGAGAAAATATTTTTCCTGTAAGTATGCCTGTTTTCATAGAGCTTTGTATAGGAAGGAAGCTGGCCATAACTGACTGAGGAAGGATACGTGTATTCTGTTGCAATTTACCAGGGCAGGGCACGGAATTCCTGGCTGAAATCAAGGAGTCAACCTCCATTCCTGAAGGCAACAAAATTGGGAAGGTACTTTACCTGCAGGAAAGAGGAACAGGCTCTGGCTGATTTTTTTTTTTTTAATGAGAACCCATAGGAAAAGGCAGGGGGAATACAGTGAGGGTTAAAAGGGGGTGCCAGAATCAAGCTTGGAAGAGAACAAGGCAGCTCCAGGTGTGGCTAACAGCAGGGACAGCCCCACAATGTCCCCAGGAGTGAAAAAAAGCTCGGAGGCTTTCGTCCTTCCCCTGAGAAATGAGGGTCCCAAATGAGTTTGACGAGCCACATCTTGGGTGAAAGGACATTACGAGGCAGTGTTTGGACAAGCAGCCTTCAACAATAGTTTTTACAGTAAGAGGGCAAGCAGCACGATTTAATACCCCACTTGCTGGAAGGTGCTGGGTACAGGCTTCTCTGCCTGACTGTAGGACACATATCTTGGTGACAATTGCTAGAAGCAGCCTCTGATTCTGTGCCTGAGAAACTAAAAATAAATAAATAAATAAATAAATAAATAAATAAAAATAAAAACCTAAACAGACTCAGCAAAGATAGGAGTCAAGAAGAGAAACTTAATGAGATGGAAAATAAGGTTCAAAGTATATTGGGGGAAGCGGAGGCAGGACAGCTTTGTGGTCAACTCTTCTTTCAGTTCAGATGGAGTAATTTGGCCTCATACATTAAGACAGTCTCAGCGGAATATACATGCAGGACAGGATAGTCTTCACCGTAGCTGGCTGCTGAACGTTATCATAGACCCGGGCCCAAGAGCCATGTTAAGACTTTAGTGAAGGATGATGAAGCAAAGAAAATAATTCAGGATCTATAGCAACCTATAAAGAGCACAGAAAGCAATGGTCTCCAGAAGAATGAGGGAGATAAGGAAAGGACACCATCATTTCTAATCACAGAACAAATAACCATGGCAAACGCAGACCTAATTTTGACTGTCATTGATAGTAAGGAGTATGATCCCATGGCTGGACGTCTCTGGTCCTGAAAATTCTGGTCTAGTAAAGGGTTTTGTTTCTGATGGATTTGATAATATTTTAGGACCCACTTTTCTATTACATAGGTGGCCCTGTCTGTACAGAAGGACCACAAGAAGGCCACACAAAACATCAGGCTTCATGTGCAGAATCAAGTTCTAAAAACATGGTCATCTGTCCAAGTTTCTGCTAGTTGTTCCCCCATACCTGGAAACTGGGCATCTGGCATGAGAGTTTGGGGAAGGATGTAGCTTGGTAGACATGCCTTTGTCAACTTTTCCTATCGTTTCTCCTTCTAATCAAATGTGCTTGGCATCTAACCAGTTCTTGTGTTTGACAGAAAGCCAGCTGAGCACAGAAGTGAAAACTCCTGAGTTCTTATTTCCGATTCCAAAGAGGCCAGATATTTTTCCTTCAAGTAACAATTCTTTATGAGAACCTCAGTTCCACTGAAGGCTGGGCAAGTGTAGACAGTAAACAGACTTAGGCATATACCCAAATGTGACTAGATGAGCAGATGCTAACAAAGTTCCCCGAACGGTGGTAAGCTTTAGACACTTGTATTCAGGAAAATATATTTGGAGGTATAATAAGTAAGTTTCAACTCCCAATAGTGAAGAAAGGGAAATGACCTTAGCCTGTAAATCTATATCATGTTTTAGGGGAAAACCTTTAAGAATGGAGACCGTCCTGAATCCAAGTAACTACAGAACTAAGGCAAAACCACCTTTGTCAGCCTGACTTAACTCTTGCCCAGGAAGATAAGGCTATAAAGTATTGGAAAACATCACCGTTTGCTTCAGGGAATTTCTGCAAATCAATTTATGGGAACAAACAGTTTGCTCATCTGGGTAAATAGTTCTCCTATCACGTTAAACACCTTGTTCCCTTGGGCAAAGAGCTCACTTAGCAAACAAAGAACTTCGTTATCAAGATTGGCTTTAAGACCATCACCTTCACGGAGTCCACCAATCTTAAGGTCCCATGCAAAAAGACCTTGTTTGAATACAGTCAGCTCTCTGCCTTGAAAGATCTGCCCAAAAGGCAAAACCCTTTAAATATCATTCCCTGAACTCCACCATAAAGTTCCTACCAAGGTTATATCCCCACCTTACCGAAGTGGACCAAATAAACGTAGGTTTGCTTCATGAGTGTGCTTCCTGATGTCCTTTGCGGGGAGAATTGACTCTCCCCTTTTCCTCCATGCACTGCTTACTGCCACCATCTTGGGAGACTTCTTCCCTCTGCTGAATGTCGAGAAGATAGGCAGAGCAGAGGAGAGATGAAAGGCTAAGCATAATGAACTAAGGATAGAGTGAAAAGTGGCATGATCCTGTTATTCTTGTCAGTTCTCTTTAAGAAGAAGTCTCTCAAACCAGAGAGTGTGATCATTCCTCCAGTTTACTTTCAAGGCAGCCCCGACAAGTAGCAATGTAAATAATGTGGAGGCTTTTTCATAAAACAGAAATTTCTATCTTCCCTTTTATAAATTGGCAGGAAAAGGAAAAAAGAAACCTCAAACATCAAATTCCTAAGTATTTAGCCATGCTCACTGTGAATTCAGAGTCCAAGTGTATTCCTCCTGTTAGGATAGTGTGTCAGGGAAAGCTGTCAGCGGAACACTGGGCGGGAGAGCATGTGATCTCTGAGTTTGACATGGAGCCTTGAGGAAAAGGCATTCCTGTTTCTTACAAAGAAGTGAAAGCCAAGCAGTGGAATAACTAAGTTAGCTATTCTGACACTATTGTTTTCAAGAGCTGTGACCATCATTGACATTTTCATGGCATTTTAAGGCACTCCACAAAATATCCTATAAATACTACCTAATGCAAAGCCTGACCTTCCACTTAAAATACAGCTACTTTTGAGATTTATTTTTTTCTGCTCCACGCTTTTTCTTTCTTTCATGCTGTCCATGTATGGTTATTTATTTATACCACATCCACTTCCACCAAAATGATTTGAGGCAGCTTACAAAAGAAGTAAAAATGAGGCCAAAATGTGCATCCCATTAGGAGTAAAATACGGGCTGCATACACTTTTCATAAAATTTTTGGCAGTATTTACAGTTCCTTATCCCTCTAGTCCAATGTGCTTAGCATCTAATTGCAACTCTTTCTTCTAAGAATATTCTTCAGAGTTGAAGAAAATCCTGAATCCAAATTTCCGAATCCAAGGAAGCAAATCTTTTTTCCTTCACTTGTCAATTTTCTGAGAGAACTTTAACTCCATTGAAAGGGTCGGAGTAATAATGACAATCTTAATTCAAACTGTGCATCATACACACACACACACACACACACACACACACAGTCAGCCAATTAATCCATCTAATTCTCTTCCTTCCTATTTCCACTTGGAGTGGATCATTTAATTCAAGGTGTGGCACAGTTTTCTGGAAAGGACCAGATAGTAGATATCTTTGACTTTGCGGACCATAGGGTCTCTGTTAGAATCACTCAACCCTACTATCGTAACACAAAGTCAGCCAGAGATAATATGTAAAGAATTTACATGACTGTGTTTTAATAAAACATTATTTATAAAAGCAGATGGGGAGGCTGGATCGGGTCCACTGGCCACCGTTTGATGACTCTTATTCAAATGATTTCCATTAGTCCAATCTAGCTTCAGAGTAAAAGGATAAGCTGAGGAAATGAAATAGTCAATAACAGCCAAAGTGGATAGAAAATGATTATTGGCCATATTATTCTTATTATCTCTCTATCTCTATTATGTTTGGATAGACTGTTGTTATTATTCCTGTTGTAGTGGGATGAATATTAGCTCCAAAGATATATCCACATACTAATCCCTGGAACCTGTAAATATTATCTTGTTTGGCAAAAGGGTCTTCGCAGATGTGATCAAATGAAGGATCTTGAGGTGAGGAGATCATCCTGGATGATCTATGTAGGTCCTGAATTCCATCACCAGTAGTCTCAAAAGAGAGAAGCCAAGTGAGATTAGACAGATACCCATGGGAAAAAATGATGTGAAGATGGAGGCAGAAATTGGAGTGATGTGGCTACAAGCCAAGGAATGCCAGCAGTCATTGGAAACTGGAAGAGGCAAGGAGCAGAGTCTCCCCTGGGATGTCTGGAGGACTTTGACTCGTGAAACTAATTAGCCTAGTGAAACATGTTAAGCATCCCTCCTCCAGAACTGTGAGGGAATACATTTCCATTGTTTTCAGCTATCCATTTGTGGCAATCTATTATGGCATCCATAGGAAAGTAATACAGCTCTACTTCCTTTCTCTGCTTTGAAAATAATTCTCTGTTCTCCTAACCCTAAAATGCACATTTGACTTAGCAGTGTATAAATTTAACTATGGTCTCTATATTCCACCTGAACCACAAAGCGATATAAGAACACTTTAATTCCAATCATGCCATTTCAAATTCCATGTTATTACCCAGTGTTTTAATTTTCCTTATAGTCAATTTCCAAAGTCATTCTTAAAATTATATTATTATTTTATTTTTTCTTTACAATTAATGTTTAGCAGTTTTACCAGTTTGCTTAGTATCACTTCGAGCTAACCTTTACTTCGGGGCTTAATTTTCTTCTTATTGAGCACATCCTTTAGAAGATCATTCAGTGGAAGTCTATGGAGGAACATTCTTTGTTTTATTGAAAATCTTTCTTTTATTGTAAAAAAAGCAATTTGAAATTTGCCTTTATTAAATGGTAGTTGAGCTAGATATAGAATTTGAGATAGAGGATTATTCCTTTCAACACATTGAAGGAACCATTTCATTCTTGTCTCATATCCTTTATGCTATTGGCTGTCAGTCAAATTTACTTGTCTTTTCTAAGAAAATGATCAGCCTTCTTCTGATTGTTTTCGTGGCCACTTTCATTTTCTTTGTTTTTTTACAGACAGTTTTGTTTAGGAACTCTGAATTTGGTGGGTTTCTCCAATCTCAGAAAACATGTGTACCTTTCATTCTAGAAAAATTTCAATAATCTTTTAAATATTCCATTTCCTTACTTTTTCATTTTTAAAAAGAATTCTGAAATTTAAAAATACATATGTTAAAACTTTTCATACTATCTTTTGTGTCTCTTAGTCATGCTTTTATATTTTTCATTAATTTCTTCCACTGGGTAGAGTTATCAATAATTCGTCACTTTTTTCCTTCTGGTTCACTAATTCTCTATCAAATCTCCTTTCTTCATCTGTCCATTGAGATATTACTTTTAATGATTGTACTTTTCTTTCATTAGTTTGATTTGTTTCTTTTAAAAGTCTTCCTACCAATTTTTCAGTGTCCTTTCTCTCACTGTGATTTTTATTTTTTCTTTTTGTTCCTTAATACTTATAAATAAACACAGTCTCTTTTAGGTTGTTCTGTTATATCTTGTAATTTCAGTGCATTGAGTCACATATAAGGTCAAGCTTTTCCTAAAGGATTTGCACTTTCTTATTATGAGCTTATATTCAGTGGGAGTTGATTTTTCTTTGAGAGATTTGTGCACTGTGAGTTTGGGGAATTTCCAAATAGAATGCTATGTCATGAGCTTCTACTGCAGAGCATTTGGGAAATCACTTCCTTGAGTTCAGTTCATATATTAATTCGCCTTAAGTCTCATGTAAGTCTTGAGATTTGTAATCTCTTACTGCAAACTCATTTCAATGGAAGTCTTTTTGCTTTTTTGTAGTGTGTGTGTATGTGTTTGTGTGCATGCATGCATGCACCCACAATGTCTCTGCACCACATAGGATGTTGTAGTTTCTGAATAGAGTACTGTGGCCTCTATTCCACTTTGGCCACTGGGGAAAGACTACTCTCAGTTCAGTTTATATGTTAGCTTACATTCTGGGATGCTTGCGGCACATGAGATATGAATTCAAGTGTCACATCTGTCCATGGTGGGGCCTTGAGATTTCCAATGTTTTATTATGAGCTGAATATTATTATTTATTTGTTAGTGTGTATGTGTGTGTGTGGTGAGAGTTGAGGGATATGTGGACAGCGTCATTTGGAAATTTATAGATAGTAGAGTATCGGCTGTGCTTTTTCTGGAGGTCTCAAGTAATTTACTATTCTGAATTTGGTTTCTATGTTAATTCATCAAAATGGGATACCTGTAGCACATGTGGTATAAATTAAAGTTTCACATCTGAACATAGTGAAGTCTTGGGATTTTGATTTTCACAAGAGATTTTTCTCCCTTGTGAGAGACCCTGGAAGATATGTTTTCCTGCTGCTTTTTCAAGGCAGTGGGTGTTTTTTTACTCCCTATTCCTGGAAGAGCAAGTCTTCCAGAGACTTCTTTGGGTGCATCATTCTTCACTCTGTCTGTCTCATGCAGTCTCCAAGGTTACAGCTACAGTGCCTGGATGGATGTTAAATCGTAGCCCCCCCACCCCTGAGGTGTGTGCACCTATATCTAGATCTATTACCTTCTGGACTACCACTGAGTCAGTTTGCACAATAACTGCCATGGTTACGAATTCTCAATTACTGAGAAAGAAAGTAATTTTACCATCTTTCAAACCTGGCTATATATATATATTTCTGTTTTTTTTTTTCAACCAGGGTTACTATGTGTTTGGAGCTAGAAGGGGGTCCATGAGAGCTTACATCTTCCATGTTGCTGAAGATATTTCTTAACAACTCTAAATTCAGAAAGCCAACAGCTAAAGAAGGGCTCTCGGCTGAGGTTCAAAAGCAAGCTGTGAATCACAGGCAAAGTCAGCACTAGATGTTGAAGCAGGATGATGAGTGAGAAACTGGACAGTGGGGTCAAGAGTCAGGACACACACAGATAAGACAGATGAAAGACAGAGGGTGATGGAGAAGATGAGATGGATATCAGACTTGAAACAGTGATGTGGGGACTGCAAAAAAGGGCATCTCCCACAGGCTGCCTGCTGAGCAGGGTGGCAATTCATAGACTGAGTCAAGCATGCCTGTAAACCAGCTGAGACACACCTGGAGGGTCTGTGCGTGGTGTCAGCATTGCCCAGGAGAAGTCAGAAATGCAGAATCTCAGGTGCAATGAATCAGAACCTGCATTTAACTACACCTACCCCGCAGTGATGTGTCTAATTTAAACTAAGGTTCAAACAGCACTTGGGTAGTGTCCTGATTTAAACTATAGAACTAGGATAGAAAGAACTCCATCCACAGTTTATTAGCCTTTAGTTTCTCCATTTGTCAAATGGGGCACAAATCCACTTCATTGGATTTTTGCGAGGTTTAAATAAAATAATGTATCTAAAACACTTAGCACAGAGTCTGGTACATAATTAAAGATAGAAAATGTTAGTTACTTTGAAAAGAGAGTTACCTGTCTGAAATTGAATATACAAGTGCAATAAATAAATAAATAAATAAATAAATAAAGGTTGGGTCCTTAAGAAAAACAAAGAAAGAGAAGATACAAAGTAGTTATTTTTAAACAACTATTATTTTCATGACTGGATCTATTACCATTCAAGAAACATGTAACAATTGTCTATAGAATGGCAGGGATTACAATGGACACTAAGGTGGTTAAAAATGAATAGTGTGATCCTGTCCTTGGGGATCTTGCTATTTCAGGGGGAGGGACAGTCAACAATACATGTGTGATGCTAACGCTGAATCTTAACATATTAAAAGGACTTTACTGAGAAGGAAAGGGGAAAAGCATCCCAGGAAGAGAGAAACATTTTCTATTCTTAAATTGAGGCAGTGAATCTGACAGTCTGTCAAGATTCCCAGAACAACATAGAACATGGACTTGGCCAATGTATCCAATTTCACCAGCAAGTAGGAATGAAAATAGAACACATTTGTGGAGTGACTACTATGCTGCCTTGCTGAAACTCTGATGAGACAGAGGGGAGGCACTTCTAAGTCTTTACGGAGGAATTTACATGGAACTTACATTCCATCCTCACTGTTACTCCATGAACGTGATACTGTTAGGTTTCTCCTTTCAGATGAAGATGCTCACTGACAGCAAAGCTTTGTCTGAAGTAGAGCTGGGATTTGAACTTAGGCAGTCTGGCTCAGAGTTTACGCTCAGTCATCATGCTACACTGCCTCTCAATCGACAGCATGGCTTAAAACATTTAACCCTTTAATTGATACATGTAAGCATCTGTACTGAGAATGTTTACTAGGAAAATGCAATATCCAGAATGTTCCTTCTTTCTCCCTTAGCACTATCCCCCTTGGCTCTCCAGTGGAGCAGAAGGGACTGTACAGACAGCAGCACTATTTATGACATCTTACTAACACGTCTATAGTCACAGGATCCATAAAATTAAGAGTCTTATTTTAAAAAAATATTGGGAAAGGATATGTAAGAGTTTCTTCATTTGGCCATCACCTGGAAACTAAGTTAAGATGGGAATTTTATACCACATCAATTGCAGAATGCAGGAAAGAAGCTGGGAGAGCATTATAACAGTGAAATCCAAATGATTTTCTTTTTCTTTTTCTTTTTAAAATTTTTAACATTTATTTATTATTGAGAAACAGAGAGAGAGAGAGCATGAGCAGGAGAGGGGCAGAGAGAAGGGGAGACACACAATCTGAAGCAGGCTCCAGGCTCTGAGCACAGAGCCCGATGCAGGGCTCGAACCCACAAACTGTGAGATCATGACCTGAGCGGAAGTCAGATGCTTAACCGACTGAGCCACCTACGTGTCCCCAAATGACTTTCTACAAAAGAAGAAATTGATATATTTTTTAAATATTTTTTTTGATAGGAAGAGAGTGTGAGAGAGGGGGAGAAGAGAGAAGAGAATGGGGGGGAGAGAGAGAGAGAGAGAGAGAGAGAATCGCAAACAGGCTCTGAGCTGTCAGCGCAGAACCTGACATGGGGCTTGACCTCATGAACTGCGAGGTCATACCTGAGCAGAAATCAAGAGTTGGATACTTAACCAGCTGAGCCACCCAGGCACCCCAGAAATGGATATTTTTGACAACATTCCGTAAGGTAGATCCAGGAGCAACAAGCAGAAATCTTTTCTCTTATTTGATGAAGTTACAATAGTCAGAAATATTCAGAACTGGAGTAATTTCCTCAGGAAGAAATCCTGCCAGCAAAAATCAAGAAGGAGAAAGGAAAAAGAAAAAGTGTGGTCCTAGTGGAACCAGCTTCCTTTAGGAATCTTTCCTAGAGGTCTTAATTAAAATCTCTGTCATAATTTATTTTTTTCTTTAAAAAATTTTTTTAACATTTTATTAATTTTTGAAAGACAGAGAGAGACAGTGTGATCAGCGGAGGGGCAGAGAGAGGGAGACACAGAATCTGAAGCAGGTTCCAGGCTCTGAGCTGTCAGCACAGAGCCCGATGTGGAGCTCGAACCCACAAACTGTGAGATCATGACCTGAGCCGACGTCGGATGCCCAACAGACTGAGCCACCCAGGTGCCCCTGTCATAATTTAGTCACATGACCATATTAGCTGCAGGGATCTGGGAAATACACTCATTAATAACTCAAATAAGATCATGATTCTTCCACTCAATAATATAAGGATAATAGATATTGTGGCCTCTACTATACTCTTCAACCTGAGGATTCTCTTATTCAGCTTTCTTCTTTCTATGCTCTTTTCTTTCTTCCATTCACTCACAAAATATTAAGCTCTTACTTTGTGCCAAACATAGTGCAAGCATTAATGGAACACACACATGCACACACACACATGCACACACTCACATGTACACACTCACATGCACACAGCCATACACACATGCACACACACTCACACACACGCACACATGCACACATGCACAAGTAAGGTGTTTGATTCTGGGAAACGCTAGGTAGTACCATAGAATCCAGGAGAGAGAGTATTTCCTTTCTTGGAATCTGGAGTACAAGCTCATATATTCTGTAACATTTTAACTACCATGAATGAATTAAGAGTTTCAGATAAATACCGCAGGCTCTCCTATGTTGTATTCCTTGAGTTTCAGACACTAAAATGAAGACCTTGCTGGATTTACCTAATTTTATCTGAAGAGGCATGTCAAACATAACTTGATAAAAAAAATTAACTCTTTAACTTAAGCCTGAATGAGTCAGGGTCCAGTGAGGAGTGTAGAAAGTACACTGAGCATCACAGTAAAGAGAATTTAACATAAGGAACTGGCTAATCTGGACTGAAAAAAACAAGAGAACACTGAGTAGAAACAGAGAGCATTCTGTGTCTACCTCTCTCTCTGTCCCTCCCCCACTCGCACTCTGTCTCTCTCAAAGATAAATAAACATTAAAAAAATTAAAAAAAAAAAGAGTAGAAACAGAGATAGTACTTGCATGAGGCAGATAACCTTGGGGCTGGGTAGCAAAGACAAGCTGGGGGGGGGGGTTCTCAGAACTTCTAGGCTTGGAGAAGCAATGCAGAGCGGGGCCCAGGCCACTGAAGAGGGGGCCCTGTGAGCTTATTAAAATGCCGAGCATCACAGCAGAGCTGGAACTCAGCCCTTTGGGGAGAAGGTGCTGTCTGGCTGGTGCTTGTGCCTTTCAGGAGGTACAACGAGGCTTTTGGATCTGCCAGTAAAAAAGCTGGTGGTTGGAGCCAATGCCACGGCCAGAGTGAAGGGCCATTGCTGAAGTGAACCTATTCCTGCTGACAGAAACAGCAAACAAATCAAGGAAGGGACCAGGCTGCGGTTCCTCTCTCAGCCTGTCTTGTAGTTCTCTCGGGTCCTGCTTAGAAGGATCCGGCTGACAAAGGAGAAGCACGTGGGTGCCTGTCTGGGTCCAGGAAGCAGAGCACAGAGGATGTAGGTAGAGTTGAGAGACCATGGTTTGAGCCAATGCAGTACACTTGTTTGGCTAGTGAGCATGCACATCTCCTTCCTATACACTGAACTTCTGGACAATAGCAATCATACATTTGTCCTTTCCAATTTGTCCCCAAATCTCAGTGTCTGTGCCATCCCCTGCTCCATCTTGCTCTCGATGGCCCTTGGTCAGGGGGACATCAGCTTTGATGTGGGCATTTGCAGTAGACTTCAAATGCCCCTCCCTGCCTTTTTGTCGTCTCTTTGATAAGAGCTCTGTACCATGTGGAAGAATGTTCCATGTGCACTGTAAATTAATCTGGCCCTTGTTCTAATTAGACCCCAACGATGCCACCCCACCTCCTCCAAAATAAAATCACCACCCCTAGCTTGGCCCCAGGGAGGTTTCCCAGTCTGGCGTTAAGGGCCTCAGACCTCTCACCTGACAGGTGTGTCTTGCAAAATTCCTCAAAGTTCTTACTCTACATCATAGTTCATCCCTCTGTCTTTGCTGATGCTCTCCCTCTGTGGGGAATGCCTTCCCGACCTTTCTTTACCTGCCTACTGTCCTACCAGACTCAACTTACACACTATGTCCTTCAGGAGGCCTTTCCTAAACCTTACAGCACTAAGCACATCTGCTTTATGCTCTCTCCTCACACCTCTATCATTTGACTTACCTTATTATATAGTGAGGTAATTTTAGGAGTCTCTTATCCCCATTGGACTGTAAATCCCTTCAAAGCAGAGGTTGTATCTTTTTTTAGCCTTTATGTTTCTGGCAGATAACAAGGACCGGACATAAAACATGTGCTCAAAATGTGTTTACCTGTGTGGGTGGCATTCAGTTCAACCCGTCCCCAATTCAGGTGACTGTCTCCCTGAAAGACACTTTCTATTATTCTCTTGTTAACTTATTTTCGAAAGTTGAATGGTTTGTTCCCTTTCCACCCATTGAATCGGAGGGCGTTCCACATCTTTCCCTGAAGTGCAGCATAATGGGTTTGGCTTCGAAGTGATACATGAAGTTCAAACACTTAACCTTTACTTTGAGGAGGAAGCGGCATGCTAATTAGTAATGATGCCCCCCTGGGGCTCCAGCTGAATATTCTTTGCCTTTAGAGAAGCTGGAGGTGCCTTCCAGAAGCTTATTCTAATGGAGCCAAAAACACAGCTTCCCTACTCTTCCCTCTCAACCCCAGTGTGAGTCCACTGTGCCTTTCTCATCTATTGACCTTGAAACAAGGGCACTTTACAGACAAAAGAGGAGAAATATTTCCCAACGTAGCCTGTAGTGTGGCTAGTGGACCAGAAGCGGCTTATGTGGGTCTGTTTTCCAGCTCTGCCCTCAAATACAGCTTGAAACCCTTTCCCTGTACCTCTCCAGACCCACTGCTGCCCTCTTTTCGGTGAGAGGAACAGACCATCTCCAAGCCAGACACCTGGCCTCCCGTTCTTTGCTACATGGCGTAGAGTTGGTAAATGTGTTTAATTTAAAGGTCCGGAAAGTCACAAACTGCAAAACCACATTCCAGTGGCTGAGTTTTTTGTGTTAAACAAAGAGCAACTGGGAGTAAAAGTCACTGAGTTGGACCCTCGGGTTTATTAGGCTGCACGGTGTAGCACTGAGCCTTATCCAAACAATAAAATTCCTGCTGGGCTTGATGATGACATCGTGATAGGACACTACAGTTGTGCAGTAGAATCACCCTCTCTCCCCTGCTTCTGGAATAATGAGTGGCTGATCTCGTTAACTAACCTGCTGCAAATTCTATGGAAAAGGAGACTGACTTGTTTCAATTTTACTCATTTGCAGATCCATTTCCAATGTGCTTAAAGAAGTGTATTTGTCACCTGCTAGGGGTTCTTAAGAGCAGAAGGGGGCCCCCACCTCCAAGCGTTCCTCTGCACGACTCTTGGTCGCTCCTTAAAGGCCAGCTGGTCTGCTTTACTTGCTGAGTTTCAAATCTTGAGATAGACCAAGAAGAAAACTGAAGAAACAGGTGCAAAACTATGAGGGGGATTGAGGGGACAGGGATATCGGCTGGAGTGGTGCTTGATATTTGCAAGGAATTTGTTTGGTTGCATTGAAACAACTTTTCAGAATGTTCTCAGTAGACCATAATGAACTAGGAGATAGATACATTATTTCATGATTATATACATTGTATGTTTATTTGTGAATGTGTCCTAGATACATATTCTCTGTATTCCTTTGTCTTTCCAGCACCGTTTTCACATTTAACATCTTCCTGTGCACACTATTTTCTTCTCTTTCCCAATTCATTTTTTCCCAATTACCCTTCTTTTTCTCCCTCTTTTGTCTCTTTATTAGCCACAGTCTAGAAGCATATTTTAAAGCATTTATTTAATAAGCCTCTATTTTGCATTTTTTAAAACATTAATATTTCATAATACTCAGTCAATTTAAATGGTAGAAATTAAGTGATTAGTACATATGACTTTTTATTCTTTATCATTGGCCCTACATAAAATACTTTCCTACCTCTACAATATAAGAGAACTCATCTAGAATTCTGTCCTTGCTAAGAAAATATTTTTCATGATTACTGAATCTAAGTGAAGTTTCATAGATCACAGAACAGAAAGAAATATACATTTTGTTGTTGGGATATCCTTCCAAGTTGGACATTAGTTCTCACAAACTCCCCCAACACTTGAAACTCTTTTGCAAAAAAAAATACACTGTTGAGAATTGAAGAACAGACAGAGATTCTCTAAAAGGTCTTGAAGATTGAGTGCATGGCACTGTGGGATGCTGGAGCTGAAAGTAAATGTATAGTAATAAGTTGATTGACTTAAAGATATAATTTTTATTTTATCAACCCCATTTTTACAAAAAACTATCAAAATGTTCATGTACATAAAAGAATGTAAACATATTAGGATATAAATAATGAAAACCAACGTAACACCCAGACTAAAAATTAAACCTTGCCAACAACACTAAAGCCTTTTTCTTTCCACTTCCAAATAGAACTACTATCCTAAAGTTTTTCACCATATATAATGTACAAATTTTATATACAGAAAATATGTATTATACATAAAATATATAATTACTAGGCATAATATGTAGAAATATATATCAAGTATATTGTATGAAGTATATAAACTATGCATGAACACATCCTTAAATGATACTTTTTTTAGTTTTGCAAGTTTTTAAACTTTATATAAATACTATTAAAAGGCATGTATTATTCTGGGGCTTTCTTTTTGCACTCATCTTTTTATTCTTGGGATTTACCTCTTGAGATTCAAGCATGCTTATAGAGATCCTCACATGTGTACTAATATCTTATCACATGGATGGAGGACCATTATCTGTCCATCTTCTCACTTGTGAACACTTGGTCTGTTTCTGATTTCTTGCTGAGACATCTTCTGGCAAGATGTTATCCCAGATATATATCTAGCAGTCATATTTTTGGTTCAAATTGTTTTCCAACAAAGAGTCCATAGCAGTTCTGTTTTTAATTTCTTATTGTTCTACAACTTTGCCAATAGCAGCTGTTGCCAAATTTAAAATGCTTTGTCAGCCCAGTAAATAAAACAAGGTTTCTTATTGTGACATTTTCATTTCCCTGATTACTAATAAAGTTGAAACAGCCAAACTAAGATAGTGTAGCTGATCAGTAGAAGTAAGATTCAAACTCATGTCTAGCAGGCTCTAATGTTCACATTTTTTCTACTTTATTACATTATCTATTATTCACCTAAGTGATATATATGGCAAGATATGATTAAGCCTGGAAAACCTTTTTTAAAAGATACTAAACATTGTGTAATAAACATTCACATACACTCATACATTCATACTCATCTATGTATGCATGAAGTTGGGGACAGGAGACAAATAAAAATGTGGGATGATATTATATAAATATAGAATATAAAAGACTTGAAAATCACAGCAGCTGCAGGGAGTGAATGTGACCCATTACTCCATTAATAGTATGGCCATATGCAATGGGTATTTATACTATATTTATATACCCTGAGTCAGTCAATAGACTTAACGGATAGGTCTCTCACAGAAACAAATTTTCTAGTTCTAAGATCTCAGTTCCTTTCTCTTCATCATTATGCCTTTAATAAAATGATTAAGTGTATAAAATTGCTATAACACATGTATAGAGGTATACTGTATCTTGTGGTCACTTTATAGAATAGGGATCATTCACAAGTTGTTTATACTTATGAACATAAGCAATATCTTGGTAAGATGTTTCATGTGCTAATGCAGCCTATTTGGGAAAATATAAAACTGGTTGGGGGAAATCTCATGTGTCCTGTGTCCCTATATTAGTGAGGGTTCTCTAAGAAACAGAACCAGTAGGATAGATACAGAGATATATAAAAATCCCAAGATCTGCAGTTTGAAGGGTGCGGACCAGAAAGTCCAGTGGTGAAAGTTCAAGTTCAAATGTAGAAAAAGACCAATGTCCCAGCTCAAAGACCATCAGGCAGACATAGAAGGTTCTTTCTTGCTCAGGCTTTGGCTCTATTCAGGCCTTCAACAGGTAGGATGAAACCCTCCACCTACACTGGGGAGAGTGATCTCCTTAACTCAATCTATCAGTTCAAATTTTAAACATTTTTTAATGTTTATTTTTGAGAGAGAGAGAGAAAGAATGTTAGAGAGAGAGAGCACAGGTGAGCAGGGGAGTGGCAGAGAGGGCTCGAACTCATGAACCTGAGCCAAAGTCAGACACTTAACCCACTGAGCCACCCAGGTGCCCCTAAGAGTTCAAATGTTAATCTCATCCAGAAACAGCCTCAGAGGCACACCCAGAAATATGGTTAAACAAATATCTGGGTACTTTGTGGCCCAGTCAAGTTGACACATCAAATTAAGCATCACGCTCCCTTTTCTAAAGAAAAGTGTCAAAGTTATAACTGGTTACCCAAAGTTCTATCTGGGAAACATAGATGTTTAGTGTGAGGCAGAAAAATGAAGGTGTTAGGTAAATGAACAGCCTGTTGAGCCAGACTTCCCGAGTTCAAGGCCTGACTCCGTCTTTACCATCAATGTGACCCAGAGAGACTACTTTAAATGCTCTGTTGCTTTATCTATAAAACAGGTAATAATAATGATAAACTGTGTGGGGTTGAGAGGATTAAATTCGTTAATTCATATCAAGGTCTTAAAACAATGCCTACAATGTTCTAAAACTTGATAAATTTTAGTTATTTTTATTATTTATGCCAAAAACTAGGGAACAAGAATCTCTTCCCCTGTCCCCCAGCCAGAACACTAATGGTGGCATCTGAAAGCATAGTTTAGAAGGGGATAAGGCTAAGCAGTAAGGGGTAATAATAAGTGGTGTGATTATTGCCTCTAAGAGGAGATGTAAAGATGTGTGTGAGAAAGAGAAAGTAAAAGGGGCTCAAGAGAACTGGATTTTCTATTTTTTTTTAAATTTTTAATGTTTATTTAGTTTTTGAGAGGGTGAGAAACAGAGAGCATGAGCTGGGGAAGGGCAGAGAGAGAAGGAGACACAGAATCCAAAGCAGGCTCCAGGCTCTGAGCTGTCAGCACAGAGCCTGATGCCGGGTTCGAACCCACCAACCGTGAGATCATGATCCGAGCCAAAGTTGGATACTTAACTGACTTGGCCACCTGGGCACCCTGAGAACTGGATTTTCAAAAGCAAATTTACTAAAGCGACCTGTAATAATCTGTTATCCCTACCACACTCCTTTAAAGACTCTCAAAACATCAATTCTGTATTGTAATTGTAAATAAATTACCTATTTATCCTCAGACTGTACCATGGAGTGGGTGTTACTGTGTGTTGTAATATGGCATAAAACTGTATTTACACTGAAAGCCAATTTGGACTAATAGGGGAGTTTGATTTAAATTAGTAAAAAACTCTAAACTGTAGACTACTTTTAGCAATATTCGTTTACACCACGTTTACCTATCTGACTTCATGTACTTGAAAGTGATGATGTGTAGCTTAGTAAATAGCCCTTGGGGACCAGCTTTAAAGACTAGATAAGAACACTTTGTTTTTACATATAATTTGGTGTAAATTTTAAATGCAATTAAGGTAGGTGCATAAATAGGGTTTAATTTCTTAAATACATTAAGAATTCTTCCTAAAATTTCCACCACATTGTTAATTTTTGAAGTAGGTTTTGCTGAGCAAAGGTAAACACAAAGCTGATCTTGTTTTGTTTTGTTTTTAATGTTTATTTTTGAGAGAGACAGAGTGAGAGCTGGGAGGGGCAGAGAGAGAGGGAGACACAGAATCTGAAGCAGGGTCTAGGCTCTGAGCCATTAGCACAGAGCCTGATGAGGGGCTCAAACTCACAAACTGGGAGATCGTGCCCTGAGCCAAAGCTGAACGCTTAACCAACTGAGCCACTCAGGTGCCCCACACAATGTTGACCTTTATCAGAATTGTCACAAATACTGAATCAGGTTTGAGTTAATGAGATGGAAATCTATTCATGTAGTCCTTTTCCTTAGGCCTCATTGTTTCCTGAGCCTAGAAACCAGAGATGAAATTCAGAGTCTCTCTAGCTGCCAGTTCCAAGTTTCTGAGCTGCCCTATCTATGACATGTTTTGGTGGAAATTTTTATATAACTTATAAAGAAGAGATTATTAATTCTTACCATCCAGAATGTCAAGGATGAGAGACCCAGGAACTAAGAATGTGGAACTAAGCTTCCAGTTTTGATTTCTTTGGGAATTCCCAGAGAAGAAGCAATGAATGTCTGGGAAGGGAACTAAGCACTAAGCATTGCATACCAGGTACTGGGTAGGCGTTTCAATGTTCTTTTATAATGATCACAGATCCCTCTGATATTGTCACTGTTATCAGCTCTATTTCACTAATAAGGAAATGAAAACACTGAGCAGTTGCATTAACAGCTTGTAAGTCCTAAACACAGGATTAAAATTCACATCTGCCTGACTCCAATACTCTTTCAACTGCATTATGCCATCCCTATATTCTGTTGTGTTTTTTTAAATGTTTTATTTTATTTATTTTGAAAGAGAGAGAGAGAGTGAGTACATGTGAGCGGGAGAGGGGCAGAGAAAGAGAGAGAGAGAGAGAATCACGAGCAGGCCCTGAGTTGTCAGCTGGGCTTGATCTCAGGAACCATGAGATCATGACCTCAGTCAAAATCAAGAGTTGGATGCTTAACCGACTGTGCCACCCAGGCACCCCCCACCCCGTGTCAGTTTTTATCAGCTACTACATCCTCCATTACTGTATCCTGCAAATCTTGTTTAATAAATCCCAATCCATTATAATGCACTGACTGTTTATGTGCCTCCCCAAATTTACATGTTGGAGCCTTAACCCCCATTGTGATGATATTTGAAGGTGTCCTTTGGGAGGCAATCAGGTTTATACAAAGTCATGAAGGTGGGTTCCCTATGATGGGGTTAGTACCTCTAGGGAGGAGAAGACAAACTTGAACTGTCTCTGCAAGGTGAGGATACAATGAGAAGATGGCCATTGGCAGGCTAAGAAGGGAGCCATCCCTAGAAAACCAAATATGCTGGCACCTTGATCTTGGACTTACTAGTCTGCAGAACTGTGATAAACAAATGTTTATTGTTTCAGCCCTAGTCTGGTGTTTTGTTATAGCATCCTGATCCAACTAATACATCCATCCTCCCAGAAGTGTTTCTATTGCTGCCAAATAATTAGTGTACAGAAGTTGAAAACATGACCCTCATACGAATAAAGACTGAACATGCATCAAGGATTGTACTCAATTCCTTCATTAATGAAGAAACTGAGAAGTTGCAAAGGTAGGTCAAAGAGCGTTTCCAGAAACGGTATTTGTGGTCTGCCGGGAAACGCTCGTTTTGAAATAAGTTTGCTGAGCTGGAGACAAAATTGGTCAGGACCCTACAGACCAATCATGCTTCAGGGGTAGCATCTCTTCCACACAGAAACCTACAAGTTAATATGTAACTTCATAGAGTTTGAGTGCCCAGTAGTAAATAGTAAAGTCAAGCAGAGGTACGTTCCCATAGAAATTACCCACAATCCTCGCTAAACAACATTCCAGCGCAGCATCGAAATGTCCCAGTGGGTAATGCCACCCACCTTTTTGTCTTATTTCTAAGTTTTCAATAATTTTTCTTAACATTATATTGCTGGGGCGCCTGGGTGGCTCAGTTGGGTAAGGGTCCAACTTTGGCTCAGGTCATGATCTTGCAGTCTGTGAGTTTGAGCCCCGTGTCGGGCTTTGTGCTGACAGCTCAGAGCCTGGAGCCTGGTTCAGATTCTGTGTCTCCCTCTCTCTCTCTCTGCCCCTCACCCACTCACACTCTGTCCTCTCTCTCAAAAATATAATAAACATTAAAAAAAATCTAAAACATTATATTGCTATTTGTTCTCGTAGCACCTGCTTATTTTTTTTAAGTTTATTTATTTTGAGAGAGAGAGAGAGAGAGAGGGAGGGAGGGAATCGCAAGTGGGGTTTGAACTCACCAACTATGAGATCATGTCCTGAGCCAAAATCCAGAGCCACCCAGGTGCCCTTACCCTTTTTTGACGACAGGCTATTTGAAGGTCGGCCCAGCTCCTAGGTAGTATAGTCCAATGAAAGAAAAACTGCTTGATCAATCATAATGGAATAAATACATGAATCTGAATTACATTTAATGTGTTCGGAAGTGGGCTGCTCAGAGGGTTTTCTGATGTACGAAAATCCTAGCGGCAACAGAAGCATCAGCTTTTCTGTCAGCAACAGTGATTGCTCCCCCCAAAGCAATGACATCCAACATCACCAAATTCCTACAGGTCGTTTTCATGCGATCACGTCATTTCTCATGTAGCAGAGTCTCCTTACAGCTAGGAAAAAACACGATCAGGTTCCTCAGCAGTTGGGAAGCCCAATTTTATTCTCTCAGTATTATTTCCAATGGCCTTTTCAAGTAGAGCTCATAAGACTTTTGAGGGCTTCATAGCTAACTTACGAAATCTATTCAGCCACTCTTAGGATAGGATTAAAGAAGGTTTGGTATATGAAATTTTAGTTCCTTCCTGATGTTTCTTCTTGCTGTGGCCCCACACAAGACTTGCTCAGAGTGAAGTATCCTATATCCCAAGTAATGAATGCTCAGCTTTTCTCCCCATCCATCGTGAGCAGTACAGCTTGTTGTTATCATCGGCAGGGGCTTGCTGCAGCCACAAATCTCAGTTGAGTAACCATAACAAGCACCCCTCTCAAAAAGGTGCTTCCTATCAGAATCAGCAGGGGGTAAGTTACATATGCAACTTTCTAAGCAAGTGCCGATCTCCCTTTATCATCTTGCAGTGTCAGACTCCAGCAAGGCAGGAATCTGGTAACAAGCTTATGTTCCTTCTTCTGTAAACTCCAAAGGATTCAGAATTGCTTATACAAAGAAAGTTGCAGCAACATTTGCTGGGCATCTCTGAACACTTTCTTTGAAAATCTGCTTCATATTTGCATTTGTTTCACTGGTGTATATTTTCGTCGTTCTTTTTCTGGGTCTGTTGTCTAGAAGTTTAGAAACTCAGAGCCTTCATTTTTTGACCTGTAAGATTAAGGTTATAATATCGATACTGCAAGGTTGAGATAATTATCTGATGCAATAACATATGTAAAGTGCCCACTGCAGTGCCCAACGCATACTAAAATGTTGTGACAGTAATTCTCTCTTTTCGTCTTTCCTGCTTTCCCTATGATGAAATTCATATTTAAAATTGTCTCTCCAACTGTCCATTCCTAATCCCCACGTCTGTCCAGATAGACATTATGTCACTTACTTATGACATATTTTCTTCTCTGGAGATGAGCTCAGGCCTGCCCAGACTGCAGAACTCACCTGAAACCTACAAATGGTGGAAAAACTTACCCTTGGCAGTAGAAACCAGTGATGTTTGTAAAGGGGTGGGTAAAGGCCACTGACAGTGGAAGTTGTGTATTACTCATTACGGCATAGTAAGCACTCAACATGACACTATGTTAAGCATTTTCCATAGCATCTTATTTAATTTTTACAGTGATCTTAAGAGGATATATTACTACACCCATGTTAAGATCAGAATATTGAGGCTAAAAGAGATTTAATTAGTTAGGTAAGTGAGAGAGGTAGGATGTGAGCCCAGACTAACTGCCTCTGAAGCCTGTAATCCTCACGTCTAAGTCCTACTGAGCCCTGCCCACCTTTGCTCTCAGATCCCCTCTCTCCAGGTTAGGTGCTGAACCATTTCTGAGGGTTATTTAGCTTCTAGATTTTCTCACTCTCCTGCTCCCATCAAAGTGCCTTCTGCTATGGGTTTCATTCTTCTCTGGGGGCTTAATGTGTCTATGTGTTGAACTTCCAAAATACACACATTTGTAATTTAATAAGAGACAACATTTATCTGCTAAGGCCTAATGTAAGCCAAAATGGGTAACTTTGGTGGTGGAGATTTTAGGCACTGAGCAAGCTCATGGTGTTAAAACTCACACCTGTCCGACTTTCACCGTTCCTACACATAGAATGGGTTTACCTGTAGAAGCCATATCTATCCCCTAACACTTGGCACCACCATGAATTTAATGCTTTTAAAGTGAAACATTGGGAGCAGGCAAGATGGCGGAGAAGCAGGGAGCTCTGTAATCCGCGCACGCCCGTATGGATTAAACTGAGAAGGACTGAAGGGATAAAACTTGGATTTGCAAGTGGAGGAAAGAAGAAACAGACGCCAGAAAGAAGACAACCTCAAAAATGCCTGAGTGAGTGACTGTGATCTGGGAAATTAGGGGACGGGCGGGTCCCGGTGGTAAAGGGGAAAGGAGCCCCCGAGCCCTACACAGGGAGAGCGCGCTGTGCCCCGGAGAGACCAGGGGAAAAGAAAGAGAGACGGAAAACGCACCTAGAACCATCTCTAAGGGAGGAAAACTCGCCCGTCTCCCCATATATAACTGCCGGGAGCCAGGAGAGAAATCCGTCCCATCTGGCCAGCGAGTTCTTCCTTGGGCGCAGTGGCGGCAGCGGCATCCACTCCAAGCCGCACCGGGAGTGGCAGCGGCGGCGGCAAGAAAGGCGCCTTGAAAAGTGGCAGCAGCGGCGGCGGCTCCACGAAAAGGGCGGCGCAAGCTGGGCCGGGAGGCCGGCCGCCAGCGGGAACGCATCTCATCCCCGGTGACGGTGTTGAACTGCACAGACTGGGATTTGGAAGTGAGGCGGAGCTTGGAGAATACAGTTTGGCTCGCCCGCGGCACAGGGAGATCGGACTCAGAAGGGCGGTTGCAATGCTTGGTTCCGGCAAAGCTTTGAAGTAGCGCCATACTTCTCCCCTCAACCACCAAGGCGGGGCCTCGGAGAGAGCAGCCCCCGAGACCTGTCCTGACGCCAGACCACGCCCAT
>CM053567.1:31238967-31495904 GCA_028646485.1 Cryptoprocta ferox
GTTTGCACTCATAGGTCTAACAGGAGAAACCCAACAGAGGACCATGGGGAGGGGAAGGAGGAAAAGAGTTAGGGAGAGGGAGGGAGACAAAACACGAGAGACTCTTGAATACTGAAAACAAACTGAGGGGGGAAGGGGAAGGGGGAAAGGTAATGGGGGGTGATGGTCTTGGTGGAGGTCACTTGTGAGGAAGAGCACTGGGTGTTATATGGAAACCAACCTGACAATAAACTATAAAGAAAAAAAAATAAAGTAAAACATTTGCAGGCTTTGGGACAAACTCTGCTAGATGATCATTCTTATAGAAAAGATGATGTTAGTATCATAAAACTTATTCCTTAGAAGTCAATATGATAAACACCCAATTCTTTCTTCATTTGCAAACCAATTTTTGGATGAATTTTGCTGAGGGCTAAGCTTGGTAAATTTTCTAGGACCTAATTTCAAGGATCTTATGACTTCTTTGGTTTCCTGAAAAATATGCCTCAGGGGCTTTGTTACCTCTTTTGCAATCATCAGGTATTTTCTAGCTTCTTCCCATGTCTCATTTTAATAATTGGAATTTTTAAAAACTAGTCAAAGTTTAGGCATGTTTAGTCTATTGAAACATTACAGGAAAAACCTTTTATAACACAGCAATGGTTACATGATCTAAAATATACTATTATCTTTAGCATCAGCATTTTTTCACTACTTCATTGTAAGTTAATTTGCCACGGACACCTAAATGGACTAGGCATAAAGCATGATGCAGTATTAATCAAAACTGCTCAAAGTATTTTTATGCCTTCAAGAAACTGACCCTTTAAAAAAAAAAAGGAAAGCAAGCAGAGTATTTTTTTAATGTTTATTTATTTATTTTAATTTTTTAATGTTTATTTCTTTGGGAGAGTGAGAGAAAGAGAGAGAGAGAGACAGTGCAAGTGGGGAAGACTCAGAGAGAGAGGGACACATAGAATCTGAAGCAGGCTCCAGGCTCTGAACTGTCAGCACAGAGCCTGACACGGGGCTTGAACTCACAAACTGTGAGATCATGACCCTAGCCAAAGTCGGACACCCAACCCACTGAGCCAGCCAGGCACCCCAATGTTTATTTTTGACACAGAGAGACAGAGCATGAGTGGGGTAGGGGCAGAGAGATAGGAAGACAAAGAATCTGAAAGAGGCTCCAGGCTCTGAGCTGTCAGTACAGAACCTGATATGGGGCTCAAACCCACAAACCATAAGATTATGACCTGAGTTGAAGTCGGGCGCTTATTAACTGACTGAGCCACCCAGGCGCCCACAAGCAGAGTATTTTTTAAATGCTAAAGGATTCACAGAAGTCTGTTATATATGTGTCTGTGACTATGTTGGTAACTGTTTTTGGTTTTGTTTTGCTTTGCTTTGTTTTTTGTTTTTGTTTTTCTATAAAGTGCTGGTTTTGTTGAAATAAAAGGTATTAGATTTTCTTGCATTAATTAACACAAACTTCTACAGAAGAACTATAGAGAGAAAACAGAATGCTGGCTTTGGAGTCAAATGGGAGAGTGTTAGTTTACATGAAATTGAATGTCTGGAATAGTGTTCTGACCAGATACTCTTGGATCATTTTACTGGCGCTGTAGACCCCATATCCCAGGTTCTGTTTGCTGTGCTGATATTGCTTACCTGAGACACTTAGGCACTGTGCAGGAATGGAGAAGAGGTTGTGGGGATGTGTCCCCTCACTTCCTTTTTCCATAGTATGTACAAAAGCCCAAACCCTTTGCCTCTGTACAGGACAAATAATTCTGAGGTGTAATGATCCACTGCAGCAGAGTTCCACCCCCCTTCTCTGGCCAATCAGAGGGTGCCCTGGCTTGGCTTCTTTGGGTTCCCCATCCCACCCCTCACTCCCTTCCTGCTGTTTTCTCCTAGCAGCAATTCTTCAATACATTGCTTGCAAATGAATCTTTGCTTCATTCATCCAGGGTCTGCTTTTGAGAGAACCTCACCTGAGAAACAGACATAGATATTATTTGATCAAAATCCTTTCCCCAATGTAACATCCATCCTGGATCTTTCCATAGGGAATGAAAAGGGACTTCTGAATCCAATGGCCATGTGACTTCATCTATCTGTCTCTATCTGTGGTGGCTTGGTAATGTGTCAGCCTGGCTAAGCTGAACATTTCCCAAAATTCTCTTCCCTATATGTTTCTTGTTAGAGTGAGCCACAGAGAGATTCCGGAGAGATTTGAAGCTCCCTGAGGAAGAGCTCTGGCTCCCACAGGATATTCCCCGCAAAGGCAACAGAAACTGACTCAGGTTTCAGTTCTTTCTTATAGGTTCCAGCTTATGCTTGTGGGTTCCAGCTTGCTCCTGGTCTTCAGTACTTTGTATTCAACTTCTCTTTCTGACTACCTGCCCCGTAGACTTTAAGCTCCAGCATCAGACATAAAGATAGTAGCCTTACAGAGATGCTTAATTGGCTCCCATAATTAATGAAAGGACAAATCCTTATAATAGAATACTTAAGATTATACATAAAACAAGCATAGAGGCAGATGATGTAGGAAAGCCAGTCAGTAGTTTCTAAACTGGGTAAAATAAGTGGCTTAGAATTTTGGAAAATTAAGAAAAAAAGCTATATATAACAACTTGGACTGGACTGGTTTGGTAAAGAATTGAAAATCTGGTGGGCCTGGGTGGCTCAATGGGTTAAGCATCCAACTCTTGATCTTGGCT
This sequence comes from Cryptoprocta ferox, assembly GCA_028646485.1. Taxonomy (NCBI): domain Eukaryota; kingdom Metazoa; phylum Chordata; class Mammalia; order Carnivora; family Eupleridae; genus Cryptoprocta; species Cryptoprocta ferox. The sequence continues at coordinate 31,241,676 of CM053567.1, forward strand.
CAGGTCATTATTTCATGGTTCATGAGATTGAGCCCCAAGTCGTGCTCTACACTGACAGCACAGAGCCTGCTTGGGATTCTCTCTCTCCTCTTTCTATCCCTCCCCCCATGCTCTCTCTCTCTCTCTCTCTCTCTCTCTTTTTATCACTCTCTCAAAATAAATAAATAAACTTTAAAAGAAAAAGGAAATCTAATTCTAAAATATCGGATCTATGATGGGGAAAAGGACATGGAAAACTCATATCTTTAACATCTTGAGTTATCCTGTACAAAGTACAAGAGAAAATAAGGTGAATACACTACAGAACTATATTCAGTCTGCTAGAAGAGTGAGGCTCCACCTCGTTCTCAGCGTCATCTTAATCGCTGCTTTTATTTTCCTTTCTAAAAAAGTGTCAACTACCCTTGTGATGGGCCCCTAGTGAGGGCAATGGAGCCTGGGAGAGAAGTGGAGCTGATTCCAAATCTCACAATGGAAATGTAGAGACAGAGAAAGACATGATAGCTATGCCCAGTCTCATAGCACAGGATGCTCACTGCCTCTGGAGTAAGGACAATCTTAATTTAGTGATTTTTAGTTTCAGGTGTACAATATAGTGATTCAACATTTCTATACATATCTCGGGGCTCATGATAAGTGTACTCTTGATCCTCATCACCTGTTTCACCATCCCCCACCCAACCCCCTCCAGCAACCACTAGTTTTCTCTCTGTAGTTGAGAGTCTGTTTGTCTCTTCTTCCTTTGTTCACTTGTTTTGTATCTTAAATTCCAAATATGAGTGAAATCATATGGTATTTGTCTTTCTCTATCTGACTTATTCCATTTGGCGTTATATCCTCTAGATCCATTTATGTTGTTGCAGATGGAAAGATCTCATTCATTTTTATGACGAATATTCCGTTATATATTATTATATATTGTATTTATGTTTATATTAGACATATTATATACATATACACATACATACCACATCTTCTTTACCCATTTATCTATGGATGGACTTCTGGGTGGTTTCCATACGTTGGCTATTATAAATAATGCTGCAAAAAAAGGGGGTGCATGCATCTTTTTGAATTAGCGTTTTCACTTTCTCTGTGTAAATACCCAATAAAGGAAATATCGGATCATGCGGTGATTCTATCTCGAAATTTTTAAGGAACCCCTATGCTGTTTTCTACAGTGGCTACACCAATTTGCATTCCCACCAACAGTGATTGAGTGTTCATTTTTCTCCACATCCCTACCAACATTTGTTATTTCTTGTCTTTTTGGTTCTAACCATTCTGACAGTTTTAAGGTGGTATTTCATTATGATTTTGATTGGCATTTCCCTGATGATGAATGATGTTGAGCACCTTTTTATGTGTCTGTTGGCCTCTTTCATCTGCATTGCCCTCTTTGGAAAAAATGTTTATTCAGGTCCCTCTGCCCATTTTTAATTGGATTACAGTAAAACCTTGGTTTGCGGGCATAATTCGTTCTGGAAACATGCTTGTAATCTAAAGCACTTGTATATCAAAGCAAATTTCAAGAACCATTGGCTTAGTTGTGATCATGTGATGTTTGGTGTCACGTACTACTTGTATTGCAATATATCACTCGTTTATCAAGTTAACATTTGTTAGAAATGTTTTCTTGCCTTGTGGAACATTCTCAGAACAAGTTACTCACAGTAACCTTGGTTATTCAAGTTACCAAGGTTTTACTGTATTTGGTTTTTTGGTGTTGATTTGTAGAAGTTCTTTGTGTATTTAGGGTATCAACCTCTTATTGAATATATCATTTGCAAATATCTTCTCCCATTCAGCAGGTTGTCTTGATTTTTTGTTGATGGTTTCCTTTGCTGAACTAAAGCTTTTTATTTTGGTGTTGTCCCTATAGTTTATTTTTGCTTTTATTTTCCTTGCCTGAAGAGACAGATCTATGTCCAGGCTTGCAATACAGGATGTTCAGTGCCTCTGGAGCCAGGACTATCTTAATTTGTCTGACCCAACCAGATCTGCCTTTTGTCTACTGTGTACTTACTGGAAAACCTACTTATCCCAGGTCAGCCTTCCTAATTAAGGGAGAGCCTGAAAACGGACATGAATTTGAAAAAGAAGCTCATGCCAATTCCTAACTAATGGATATAATTCTTCATTTATAAAGAGAAATGTACAACACAAACTCACCAGATATTTGAAAGAGAAAATCCAAGACTTATTCCAAGAGAAAGCTGGATCAGGCAATGGAACAGAATATAAAGGTCTTGGTTTATTTTCTCAGAGAGGCATGAAACATTTTTATGAAACAGAGGACATAACATTTTCTACTTGAAAAAAGGAGTAATTAGAAAATGTAAAAGAGTCCTTGAAAATGAAATGTATATTTTGGAAATAAATTCTCAAATAATTATTTGAGAATAGCCCCAAACAGTGTGAAATATAACAAGAAGAAAGTTCCTTACTGTATTAAAAACAACAACAATAAAGCCATTGTCCATAAAATACTGTAACAGAATATTGGTATCAACGTGGAGACATTTTCCAGAAATACATCCTTGTGTGTGTGTGTGTGTGTGTGTGTGTGTGTGTGTGTATACATATGTGGGAACTTAACAGGTGTTAAAAGTGACATTTCGATGAAATGCTAAAATAATGGAAATTATTCATCTATTTAATAAATATTATTATAATAACCATATAGCCATATGGAAAGAAATAAATCTAAGCCTCTATCTTATATCATAATAAGAAAAATTCTAGCTCTATCAATTATCGCAACTTAAAAAAATTAACATTTATTTATTTTTGAGAGACAAAGAACAAGTAGGGGAGGGGCAGAAAGAGAGGGAGACACAGAATCAGAAGCAGGTTCCAGGCTCAGAGCTGTCAGCATAAAGCCCGATGTGGGGCTTGAACCCCCTACTCATGAGATCATGACCTGAGCTGAAGTTGGATGCTTAACCAACTGAGCCACCTGGCGCCTCTCAATTATTGTAATTTTAAATAACATATATCTGTTAAAGATAAATTCTATATGAATAATTTTGGAAGGAAAACACATTTCTATGACTCATTGGAGACACAGCCATTATAACTAAAATTATAGACAAATTTAACGTCCAATCCATCAAATTTTTGGAATGGGGAGGACACATGTTCAGAATAAACAGAAAAATAGCATGAACAGTTTTCAGTACATTAAGTGGTTAAGAATTAATAATAAGAAGAACCCCTATGATTTTATCAGAGAAAGGCAAACAGCCCATGGAAAGGTAGAAATATAACATGAGTTAGGCAATTCATGGAAGATAGAATTAAAATGTCTAGTAAATATATGAAATACATTCAGCCTCAATATGCACACTAAAAAATGCACAATAAAGTTTCAATCATGAAACTGACAACTATTAAGAAGAAATTTAATATCCATTTCTGACAAGAATTAAGCAGAAAATAGAGAATGAATGTTTCTTTCTTTCTTTCTTTTTTTTTTTATATTTATTTATCATAGAGAGACAGAGAGAGACAGAGCATGATCATGGGAGGGGCGGAAAGAGGGGAAGACACAGAATCTGAAGCAGCCTCCAGGCTCTGAGCTGTCAGCACAGAGCCTGATGCTGGGCTCAAACACAAACCATGAGATCACGACCTGAGCCAAAGTCAGATGTTCAACCAACTGAGCCACCCTGACACCCCATGAGAATGGATGTTTCAATTAGTCCAAATCTTATTAAATAAATCTTATGATAGGTATTTAAATTAGCATGTGCTTAGTTATTATTTTGTAATGCTAAGTGATAAAGCAAGGTGCAGTAAACATGAAAAGCTATTCAACTTTTTAATTAGACAAACCAAATAAATGTTGTAAGTATCACTGTCTGCCCAGCTAATAGAAATCAACTTTGACACTATCAAATTTGGCAAGAATACAAGGAAACTGGAGCTAGTTATAAAAAAAGAAAAAAACTGGCTTCTGAGGTTAATGTAGCATTATCTAGTAAATAATAGATGCCAACATGCTATGGCCCAGCATTTCACCTCTAGAAACATAGTCTATAAATATTTTCATGTATGTATAGAAAGGCATGTACTCATTGCTGGCTTATATGTTAATAGTACTGACATCTGCTAGCAATCTAAATGTCCATCCGTAAATGATTAAATACATTTGGTACATTCATATGATCAAATACTATATGGAGCCATTAATACAGGCTAACGTGAGTGGGAGTGCGAGTCTGTCTGGATCTGTGCACAGGTCTCAAAAATAAAAATGTTGAGGGCTGCCTGGGTGGCTCAATCTGTTGAGTGTCCAACTCTTGATTGGACTCGGGTCATGATCCCACTGCGGTGAGATTGAGCTCTGCGTTGCCCCTCCACGCGCGCTTGGAAACTGCTTTAAGATTGTCTCTTCCTATGGCCCTCTCCCCAACCTGCACTCTTGCTGTCTCTCAAAAAATAATAATAAGATAAAATAATAAAAATAAATTAAAATGTTAACTAAAAATACAATTTGGCAAATAATGTATCTTAAAAACCCCCAAACAACCCAACGTACTTTCATGGATACGTATATTTGTAGGAGAGATATTATGTGTGTTTTTAATTGGCTCTTGACATGTAAGTAAAGTGTAAGAAGGTAACCAGGAGGGATTCACACCAGGGTCAGGACAGCAGCTAGGTCATAGGACTAGTCATAGGATTGACTCAGATACCAACTGTGTCTTCAACTTTGTTTCTTTAAAATAGGAGAACACAAATGTTGGTATCTGTAAATGATGGGAAGAAGTTAGATGGTGTTTATTTTACTACTTTGGACCACTCTGTATGCTTTATTTTTCCTAACTTAAAATGAAGCAAGTTGAAGAGTCATGTTTGGTGAGGACAAACATCTCTATGCAAACTTTATGTGCACGCAGCATGACAGAGGCTGTGGAAAGTAACACCCTGGCTTGGGAGAGGAATGTGTAGCATGAGACAAGAGAGGAAGAACTTTATAATTTATACATATTTGCATATGCATTGTATCATTAGTTGCAAAGAAAATGTCTAGGTTTAGTAATTGAAGAATTTAATTAAGAAAATTGGATAAAAAATGAGCAAATAACATGAAGAGCATGAAGAGGTAATTCACAATAGAAGCAATATAAATGACTTATAAATATTTGAAAAGAATGCTAATGTTCATAGTTATAAAAATTCAAATTGAAACAAGAATGAATTGCTCACACTCCTCACCCCCAGCTGATTGGAGAAATCAAAAAGGATATGGAGGAAAAGGCACTGTAGATAAGAATGCAAATTGGTCTAACCTTTCTGGAAGGTGATCTGGCAATATTTATGAAAAGATTTTAGGGAGAGCATGTGGGAAGCCCTGAAAAATTATTTATGAGTATACATATTATCACATGTTAGTGATAAAGAAAAAATTAAAGCAATGTTAATACCTATTAATAGGAAAAGAAAAATATATTATGGTGCATTCAAGCAAAAATATGATATGTAGCTACTAAAAATTGCAAGGTAAATAACAATGCATTTATTTATGAGAAAGAATGACAATGTTACATTGCTAAGTAAAAAATAAGGTGAAAAAGACTAGCTTGTGTAATTCTATTTTGTAAAAGTAAATAAAATGCAGGAGTGCTTACATTAATTAAAATTCTTAACAAAATGCTAACTCTAAAATGTGAGTTACAGATTATATTTATTTTAACGTACATACTTTTTAGTACGTTCTCCAACTTCCTCACAATGAGAATGTATTTCTTTTGTTAACAGAGCAATTTAAGACAAGTCCAAATTTCAAATAAGAAATATAAATATCTGTCCCCAATAAAATGTCCATAATTAAAGATCAGGTTAATGATATGAAAGATAAATTTAGGAAAATTTTCAGGGTTAGGAAAATAAGGTAGAAAATATAACAGAATATAAACAAATATGCAATTATAGTCAAGACATTAATCATTCATCTAATAAGAACTATGGGAGAGGGTAGACACAGTGAAAAGAAGAAAAAATTATGAAAATGCAGGAATGCAGGAAACTTTTTCTTGAACTGAAGAAAGAAAAGAAATTCATATTAAAAGTCCCTTCCTGGCCACCCCCCCACCAAATGTAATGATGCTTATTTATGAATAGACACATACTGGTGAAACTTCATAACTGCAAGATGGACTCTAAGAGTCCTGTAAATTTTAGGAGTAAAATTACAAGGCACCAGGGTTTCTGTTAAAAAGGGTGAATCGAGAGTATGTTCTTATCTCTACTTCGTTCTAAAACCCTCTAATGTGACAGTAAAAGGTTAAGAGCACAGGATGAATAGGCCAAAGAGAAAATACCAGAAGCAGGGAGATGAGCAGAAACTTCATGTAGCAGTGTGGGTAGTGAAGAGAACAAAAGAAAATGATATTACTCTTACTGCTAGTAGTAGCGATAGTAATAAATACAAACACAAACCATTAATATCTTGTAAAATTTTTGTAAAGAAAATGCATTCATGAAACAAAAAATGGCACCTGCTTAAAAAGAATCTTAAAACTCTTGAAATTAAAATTACAATAGCAGAAATGACAAATGCACTAGAACCTTTGGAAAATGAAGCTCTTTTTTTAATGTTTATTTATTTTTGAGACAGAGGGAGACAGAGCTCGAACATGAGAGGGGCCGAGAGTCGGGGAGAGAGAATCCGAAGCAGGCTTCCAAGCTCTGAGCTGTCAGCACAGAGTCCAACAAAGAGCTTGAACCCACGAACCATGAGATCATGACCTGAGCTAAAGTCAGAAGTTTAACCGACTGAGCCACCCAGGTGCTCCGGAAAATGAAGGTCTTAAAATCTTCCAAACATACAAAATAGAACACAGTAAGACAATTAGGGTTTTAATCCATGAAGTCTATAACCAAATAGTAAGAGTTTCAGATACAGAGAAGAGAGAAAATGAAGAGAGGAAGTTATCAAAGAAAACAAAATCCAAAAATATATCTCAGAATTGAAAATCCCACAAAAAACAGTACAAATGCACAAGCACAAACATGCACGTACACATAGAGAATAAACAGTTCCAATTTAAAAAGAGAAAAGCCAGACTTTGAATGGCATTTGACTTCCCACCAGCAACATTACAAGCTGAAAGACAGTGAAGAAGTGTTTCTGAAATTCTCGTAGGAATGACACCTAGTCCAAAAAAAAAAGTAATTTAAATGTGATGGGAAAACACAGATATTTTAAAATATTTAAGTTCTTCAAAAAAATCGACCTCTCACGCATTCTTTTATAGGAACAACTGGAGATTTTCCTATGCTACAATGGAAAAGTAAGCCAAGAAAGATGAAGCCTAGGATCTAGGAAAGAGAAATGCCAATCAAGTAGAGAGAGAGGATTTCCTGGAAAACTGGTAAAAAGGGTTTGGGGGGCGACAGCTATAAAGCCGCTATGAAATGCAAGTCCTGGTTGGATCAGATGAACAGGAATAGCGTTTAGAGTGATGAGGGGGTGGAAGGGTAGGCATGGGCAATGAAACTAGTAGACATTCTGTTGTGTTTGCTAAAATTGCCAGAAGGTTTGCAAGTCTTTCAGGGATTGAGTTGGTGGTAGGTATGTGTATAGCTAAGCAAGCCAAAAGATGAGGGAAGTATTGAATGGGGTGGAGAAGTTCGACAGTAAGAAAGACATAATTGCATAATACTGTTCAGCTTAGCTGTGGATACTAATTAAATAGTCTATATTAATAAAAAATACTGAATTTAGAGGTAACAGTAATTGGTGAAAAATCTACATAGGAAGCGAGGGAACATTGTGTCTATGCATGTGTACTGTTTGGGGAAACTGTGAGAGGAAAATTTCATGTTTTCCATGCAAGGAACTCGATGAATAATATATAAACTTAAAACACCAAGACATTGTAGCATAAGCATAGTATTTCGGAATACAGAATCAAATCCCAGGAAGAAACTTACCAAAGGGTGAGGCAAATATGGATCTGATGGTGCATAGTTTCTATTATTATAGAATCTTCTAGGCTTTGCTTTATTGACTCATCTACAATTTACTTGATAGAATAAAAAATATATTTATGGTGCAGCTGCTGTGGAAAACAGTATGGTGTTTCCTCAAAAAAAAAAAAAAGAATTCCTGTATGATCCAGTAATTGCATTATTTCCAAAATAATGGAAAGCGGAGACTCGAATAGAGGTTTGTGAACCCATGCTCATAGCAGTACTGTCCACAACAACGTGAACAACAGGTGAAAATAACCCAAATGTCCATTAACAGATGAATGGAAAAACAAAGTGTGGTCGATCCGTAAAACAGGATGCTATTAAGCCACAAAAAGAACAAAATTGTGTTATATGCTATTATGTGGATGGACCTAGAAAACATCATGTAAAATACAATAAGCCAGACAGCACAGGACAGATACTGTGTGATTCCACATTCTGAGTTTCCTAAAGTAATCAAATTCACAGAGACAGAAAATAGAATAGTTGCCAGGGGCTGAGGGATGAAGGAATGGGGAGGTTTTGTTTAATGGGTACAGAGTTTCAGTTTGAGATGATTCTGGAGAAGAGTTGTAATAACGACTACACAACGGTATCAATATGCCTAATGCCTAATGCCTAATACACTTAAAAATAGTTAAAATGGTAAATTTTATGTTCTGTATATGTCACCAAAATTTAAAAAAATTAATTTAGTTCTTCCTGTCCCCTCTCCTCTCATCCCCTTGTGTCTTAGCTTCTGATTGCTACAGTGACAAATTAATGAAAACTTAGTGGTTTTTAAAGCAACATGAGTTGATTATCTTACAGTTCTGAAGGATTGAAGTCCAACACCTTCCTCACAGGTTTCTGCATTCTTTTCTGAAAGCTCTAGAGAACTGTCTGTTTCCTTGATCTTTCCACCTTTAGAGGTCATCTACATTCCTTAGCTTGGGGTCCTTTCTTCCCTCTTCCAAACTTTCCCTAAACCAGCCATGTTTCATCTCTCTACTGACTCATCTGTGGTTGCACTCCCAGGGGCTCTGATCTCAGCTGAGAAAGGTTCCCTGATTTTAAGTATTCTTGTGATTAGACTGGACCCATAGGATAATCCAAGCCACTCTCCCATCTCAGAGATCTTAATCTTAATTATATCTGTAAAGTCTCTTTTGCGAGGTGTGGAAACATGTTCACATACTCCAGGGATTAGGACGTGGACATCTTTGAGGGACCATTATTCCGCCTATCATGCCTCCTCTCTGTGAACAATTCCATCTCAAAGCCGTTTACTCTGAGTCAGGGAGGTATCAGCATGTGGGTCGGTGTGGTGGGCCACAGGGTGTGTCAGAGTCTGTGTGCAGAGTGGAGGGTATCTGTTGTAAACGGTAGCCCAGAATGAGGTGTGGGACCCTACCAGGGTAAGAATATCCCCCACGGGAGGAACAGAGAGTATGGGATGTCTGGAGCCCAAGGAAAATGAGGAGGTGAGGAAGGTGATGGGCAATGGGGACAGTAGCTCTCTGAAGAAGCCTGAGTGGAATGTGGGGTCATGGGTTGTGGGGTGATTTGGAGGGATTGCATGTCAGGTGAGAGAAGCAGGAGAGAGCTCACACAGGGAGGAGGCAGCACCAAACAGTTCAGGCTGAGCCTGAACAGCATGAGAAGGATTCCTGAACAAGGGGATCTTGACAGTGGCCTGCAAGAGTAGCCAGACTTCAGGAGGAGTGAAGAGACCACCTTCGGAAGCAGGAAAGGTCGATGTGGCCACTGGAGATCATTTACGTGTAAGGAGATACATCAAATACATTAAGAATAATGAGAGTCAGGTTTTGGATAGTGGAACGAAAGAAAGATTAGAAAGGGGTTACTAATCTGGGAAGGGAAAAAAACCTAGAACAAACCTGTGATATTAAGTAGAAATTAGAAGTATGGGCATGAACTCATGGCATCAATATATTTAGGTATGGTAATAAATATAGATGAAAGCGGGTGTGTATACACCATACATGCACACTTCTAACATATATGCATATACACGTAACTGTACGTAGCAAAAAGCACACCTAGCACCTTGGTGCTGTTATTTAAGTGCTATTCTCCAATAAATAAAACTGGTGTTCCCTGGAAAATTGGCCGGATTCCAGAGTTTGTACAGAGAACATGTAAGCTTGAAACATCTTGTGCCAGAAAGCATACAAGTGCTCATGAAAATGATTGGGACAGGCCAAAAGCCCAGAGAAATCAGCTTGAAGAGGCTCTTATTGGTCAAATGTGGACAGTTTAAGCATAAAAAATCAATAATAATTGTAATAGGTAACACATTGATTGAAACAGAAAACCATGAATTAATGATAAATTTTTTAAATGAACAAATTAAAAATTTTATGAAGAGCAGAGTATATATTGTCAAAGTACCTCCCTTCAAAATACTTATTATTTGAAAAACATAGTAAAACTGGCAGAAAATGCCTTTATCAAGTGCTCAAAGTTCACATCATCAGTACTAAGACAAATACATAATTTTGAACTTAATCCTTTTTTTTTGGTAGTAATATATTAATGCTAATTGCCAAATTTGATAGTTGTACTGTGGTTATGCAGGAAAATGTCTTTTTTTTTCTGGTAGGAATTATACACTAGTGTTCCCGGTTGATGGACCTCAGGGTTGATGGAGGCACTAAGGGTACATGGATGCTGTTACTGTCCATGATGTGTGTTTTTACTATCAGGATAAACATTATAGTAAATAATGTTGAAATAGTTGTCATACTCTAGGAGGGGATTCCAGTCTCTCTTATTTCCATATTGATGGTTACTGTAATAAATTAACTGGAATTTTTCCACCTTATCAGCAGATGGTCCCAGCTTTTCTTTCATACTTGTCCAAAGGCCGATGCTAGATGTTAGAGATCAGAAATTGAATCTCTTGGCAACAACATCAGAAAAATCATATCTTCTGCAGAGGACTGTCCCAGGTTCTCCTGACTAATGATACTGCATGAAATAGGCTCATGGGGTCAGGCTCCAGGATCGTTGGTATCATCACTGTGAGCAGACACTTCTCAGTCCGTACCATTAACTGAGCCAGGTCTCCAGTGTTTCATGAAGCAGATGACTTCATGAAAGGAAAACTAGAATCCCACTTCTGGTCAAATAGGAATTAATAAATGAAACGGATTTTTAAATTTTATAAATTTATAGATAAATTTAAATTTATAAAAATTTATTCTTTTATGTTATATTTGCAATAATTTCTGAATAATCCTGAAATCGTTTCAGAAAAATATTATCAACATCTTATTCAATGCAAAACTACAAAGCTTTCTAAATATTGAACTCACAAAATATTCTTCTCTCCAAATTTTCATCATTCAATATAAAATGAGCCAATGTTGGGGCACCTGGGCAGCTCAGTCCATTGAGCATCGACTTTGGCTCAGGTCATGATCTCGTGGTTTGTGGGTTTGAACCCCGTGCTGGGCTCTGTGCTGACAGCTCAGAGCCTGGAGCCTGCTTCAGATTCTGTGTCTCCCTCTCTCTCTCTGCCCCTCCTCTGCTTGTGCTCTCTCTCTCTCTCTCTCTCTCATACATAAATAACCATTAAAAATTTTTTTTAAAGAGCCAACATGGAAAAGAATAATTCCTGATTTGCTTGTAAATCCACATCACAAAACTAATTTAAAAAATTAATATTTACGACTAAAACTATTTGAACTTACTGACTATCCAGGGGAAAATACATTTAAAAGAATTTATTTATAAAGGAAAGGGAACTGGACAGCATTATACTTTTCTTCAGAGCACTCCATGTTACAAAAGAAATGGAATAAAGTCTTCAAAATTTTTAGTAAAAAAATAAATTGATTCTAAAATTCTCTACCCAGCCAGAATACTAATCTATGCTGAAAGAAAAATTGTTTTCCCCCCAAATTTCACAAAAATTTGTTATTTATAACAGCCTAAATATTGGCACAAGCTGAAGTCTGAGGAATTCAAGAAGGAAGGTGGCGTCGGATACGAGATGCAGTCGTAAGTAAGATGGCCCCAAAGCAGTGATTAATCAGGGTAAAGTAAAGCATCGAATACATAGGAACCAAAAGCTTAAGTAACTCCTTCAAGTTCTCTGAGCTAGTGAATGCCAGAGCCAAGGGCTGCCCAGCTCCAGAACTACATCCTTAACTACTTCATGGCCTGCCTCTGCTGGTATAAATAAATGGACTTCTGCTAAAATTTAAAGAGAATCCCTTTGGTCTTTCATACTTGAAAGATTCTCCTTTGAATAGTAAAGTTGAATGACAAAAGATTACATGTAATTTTCTGTTAGTTCAATCACACTTGGTTAATAGTATATGTTTTCTACTTACAGATATGATTATACTCACTGAACAGATTGTAAATTTTAAAATGCCCCCAAAATGAAGAAATAACTACAGAACTAGCAAAAAACTGGTAGACCAGATGGCAAGAATGCATTATATGTGTGTGTGTGTGTATGTGTGTGTGTGTGTGTGTGTATTTATAATATACAATGACTGACATTAGAATTTGGAGCATGGAATTAAGATAAGAGGTATGAACAGATATATTTACCTTTCATTTTATGCCTTTAATTACTTTTTGCAGTTATTTTACAATGTGCATGCAACCTGTGTAAAATTTAAAAGAAATATAATTTTAAAGTACAATGTGGAATGCTGATAATACTGAGAAAGAATTCAGTGGCTCCATTTGTGAGAACTGGGAATATATTCTCAATTTAATGCTGAATGGAAGAAGTAAATTGCAGATGACTCCAGTTGTGTTTTAAACATATCCACTCCAGTCTGTGTGTGCATGTATGTGTGTGAGCACGTGTAAATTGTCTATATGTGCATGCATAGCATATGCGTGTGAAATGAAATGAAAAAAAGCTTTGAAAGGATACACATTAAGCTGCTGAAAATGGCTGAGTCTAAAGAGTGGGATAATGACAGAAGGCGGGAGAATGCTAGGTTTACGTATTACAGCTTTGCGGTCGTTAGATATTTTCACAAGGTTCATGTATTAAATATATGATGATGATGATAAGGCAAAATTTTGAAGAAAAAATAAAAGAATGGCAAAAGCTTTACTCAATTGGAGGAAAATGGCCAGAGACAATAACTAGTGGAAGTTTTCAGCTCAATCATATGCTATCAACCTGAATAGTGCCTGTAAAATCTTTGTAAGATAGGGAGGATAGTGTGAAGGTACCAGACTGGGAATATGGAAAAGTGAGCTGATACAGGATTTTTAAAGTTCAGCATCTCACTCCAATCTCCACTCCGGCTTTTTATACACTAAGAAATTTTTCTTCCCAGTGGAATGATAGATTCATACTTTACCCCCAGTGCTTCACCAAATACTTAATCTTTATTTCTGCTCTGCTCAGCTAGCTTTGATCTTTGGAGAAATAGAAAAGCCCATAATGTTCATAAATTAGTTCTAGACCTCCTTCCCAGGGAATTTTGGAGCCCACTTAAGAATGAAATTCCTTAAAATTATAGAACCAAATAAGCCGGGCAGGTTGTTAGGATGTTTCCATGGGAACTAGTGAGCCCTTCCTCCTGACCACTTTCCCTCATTCCTACTCCCCAGACACACATGCTCGCTAATGAATTTCATGCTGAGTACTTTTCCTGAACAAGGTAATATTTCTGCACAAAAAGAACTACGGGATTTTCCTTACTTTTTTCTAGCGTTGTGATATTAGCGAGTCACAGATCATCCACGCCAATTAAACGGGTGGATTTAGCTACAATTTCCTCTAGTGTTTTGATGCATCTGTTTTAATAAAGAGAACTCGGGGCGAGAGAAGGCAGTTGTTACACATTCAACAGCTGAAGATGCACTAAATGGCTGATGTCAGCGCCTAGCCTGCACAGCCCTGCGTGCATTCTCATTCAGGGCTGACGACACCCATGACAGTGACAGTCAGGATTCAAATCAGTAACGGCGGACCCTCAAAGGCCAAATAAATGGCCAGTAATGCAATTAAAAATGTATTTTCTCAAGGCTCAGGCAGAATTGCACGTGTCCCCATAGGTCATGCTTAAGAGAAGGCAGATAAGAAAAACCGTGGTACAGTGACAGCAGCGGGCTTTTACTGAATATATTCTGTGCTGAAAGCTCTTCTAAGAGAAAGATCTCCTTTTCCTAAACCCATCCTTCCCTCCTTCCACGGCCATAATTTTAGTCCCTTAGTTTTTATGAGAATATTCTCTAAATGTCAAGTCAGAGTTATAGGCTCCCAGTCCTAACGGTACCCATGTAATTGAATGGTTTCTATCAGACGTGATTATGCAGAGGAAATTGAAAGGAGAGAAATTTAAAGCCCTTACCAATACCAAATTTAGGTTTGCCCACCTCCCATACAGTAATGTACACTACGATTGCTAGGAAACTGAAATTCCTGCAACGCATGTATGTGTGTACACACATACAAATTCATATATATTTCAGTAAAATATGAAATTCACCAGGGCCACCTCCTGCCTCATTCTCTTTATCAGTTTCTATAGGTAGAACTGGGACTCTTCCTCTGCCTCACCTCACTCCTGACTTGACCTTAGACCTGGACTTCACCTCTGCCCTCACTCTAATAGCTTAGCCACACTTTGTAATAGGAAAGTGGGATTGCCCAGAGACTTTCAAGGAGATGCTAACATCTATTAGGAAGTCCACTTTAGCAAAGACCTAGCGCTCTATTCCTTCCAATGCCTATTGCATGGGATATAAAGGGAGACTGGAGCCTTAGCATGGAGGCATCACTGAAGGAGAACCTACTATATCACAATTGTTTCAGGTAGACATTTGGTTCATTTTCCTATCATCGTTATGGGAGGGTTGGTGATAAGGATGGCTGCCCGGAATGTCAGTACAGGAAAATGGCTGCATTCATTCATTTATTCATTCATCCATCAACACATCAGATATGTATTAAACATCTGCTATATTTAGAAGTTTAGGACATAAAGTTTACATGCACAACCCAGAGTTCATGTAAAGATTAAACAGTTGACATATAGCCTCGAGGATTCTTTGTATATCCTAGAACAGAGTTTGGTGAACGTTTTCTCTAAAGTGCCAGATAGTAAATATTTCAATACTTGAAGGCTATATACTCTATCACTTCCTCTTCTCTTCTTCTGTTTCTCCTCCTCCCTCAATCTTCTTCTCCACAATCCTTTTAAACTCTAAAGAACATTCTTAGTTTAGACTATATAGGCCAGATTTGATGCATGTACTATAGTTTTCTACTCCATCACAAGTCCCTGCTCCCCAGTGGGGTCCACAAATCAGCAACAGCAATGTCCCCAGGGGATTTTGTTAGAAATGGAAATTAGGAGGCTCCATCTTGGATCTGTTCAATCACTTTATTATCACTGTGTAACAAACTACCACAAGACACAGTGGCTTAAAACAACAATCATTTAGGGGCTCCTGAGTGGCTCAGTTGGTTAAGCATTAGACTTTTGGTTTTGGCTCAGGTCATGATCTCATGGTTCTTGGGTTTGTGCCCTGCATCGGGCTCTGTGCTGACAGTATAGAGCCTAATGGGATTCTCTCTCACCCTCTCTCTCTCTGCCCCTCTCCCACTTGCATGCTCTCTCCCTCTCTCATAAAATTAAATAAAAACTTAAAAAAACACACAGTCATTTATAATTGTTCATGAGTATATATGTCACCTGGGAGATTCTCCTGGTCTTGGTTGGGTTCCCTCATGCATCTACTACAGTAAGCTACAGGTAAGCCAGGCACATTGGCTACTAGAGGTTGGTTGGCTATCATCTGGGATCCCTGAGTTTTCCTCCATGTGATCTTGTATTCTCCAGCTAGCTAACTTGGATTTGTTCCATGGTAGTTGCAAGGTTCCAAGAAAGAAAATGGTCTAGCCATGGAACTGGCATAATATAACCTCTTTACATTCTATTGGTGAAAGCAAATCAGAAGCCAATCCAGATTCAAGTAGGAGGAAAATCGAGTCTATCCATTGCCAGAAGGGGCTGCAAAGTCACAATGCAAAGCATGCTGACACATTACACAAGGAGTAATGGAGAAATGTGATCATATCTACAATCTGCCATACCTACTAAATCAGAATCTCTGCATGTTATCAAGACCCGTGCATGATTCATAGGCACACTTAAGTTGAAGAAGCACTGGTTCTAAAGTATTTTCATTGAATCACTTTTCTTTTCCCCTGTAACAGTTCCGTGGTCATGTTTTAAATAACCAGTTGTCAAGGCTCAGAATAGACACCTACTCGAACATCTAACATCAATCAGGAAAGAAGGTCTAATTTGAACTATTGCTGCACAAACTGTTGGTGACTGAATACGAACCACCAAGAGATGTGGCACAGAGCAACTTAAACTCTTCGTTCATTCACTCACAACTCAAAACTTTAGGTCTTCAGACAGTTTTTGCTTCCTAACCTTGGATGGTAGTTTGTGGACTTCTGTTTGTGAAGGAAGAGAGGGTCACTATTGGCAAATTGATATCTACTCCATAGTTACATAATGTCTACCCTCTCTGTATCAGCTATTTGGGTGTCATAAACATAAACAGGGAAACCTCCAAAGATTGAAACACTAGAGAAATAGTGATGAATCCTTCTCTCTGATTATGATATAAAGGACTCTTACTTCCTGCAGAGTTTGAATGGGTTCACAGCACAAATAGAAGATCCCTAATCTGTGGCTGTTGACTGACAGCTAATGGCACAGGCTTGGGAGCGAGACTGGCTGAATTTGAATCTCAGCTCTTCCACTGTGTGTGACCTTGGGCAGATTACTGAATCTCTGTGTACTTGAGTTTTTCACCTACAGTCCTAGAGAAACAATAGTAGCTAATGCATAAGGTTTTTAAGCGGGTTCAAGAACTTGGCAATTGCAAATAATCAGAGGATCACCTACTTGCATTATTGTCATTAATATCATTTTCCTGACTATAATTTCCTTAACATAGAGAAGTAAGTTGGTCTTGTATTCAGATGGATACTTTCTTGAGATCTTCAGTGAATTTTTATTATTTTTAATGAAAATTAAATTTCACTCTTCTTTTCCTGCCCATATTTTTTCATGTTGTATATTAGTCAGGCTTCCTTGATACCAAATGTATATGGATGTGCTTACTTGCAAAGTATAAAGAAATGGCCTATTTTCCAAAGTGAAGAAAAGAATTCTGAATCTTAATATGTGTAATTATGCTATTTGCAAATGTAACAGCTCTGGATACTTAGCACACTACAAGACCATGCTGTGACATTATAATCATAATGGCCATAATTATTCGAATTAGTACTTTTATTTGTGGTTTGTTTCCAGCATAAACTTCTCTGAGGATAACATTAGCTACTACCTTTGACTCTTGTTCATGTTGACCAAGGGCCTGGTTTATCACAGACTTGTAATCTATAAGCAACATGCAGAGCTTAAAGGTGGGGGAAGGGATGGAAAAGTTGGAGGGGAGTGAGAAAGAATGCCAAAAGGGTAGCACTAATAATCCATAGTTTTTCATAATAATTTAAATACTCCATTTATGTTTAGATATTTGAATAGTCCACATGGTAAAATGTTTTTATTTATTTATTTGTTTATTTTTGAGAGAGAGAACAGGGGACGGACAGAGAGAGGGAGGGAGAGAGAGAATCTTAAGCAGGCTCCAAACTCAGCAGAGAGTCTAATGTGGAGCTGGATCTCAGAACTGTGAGATCATGAACATGAGATCATGACCTCAGCCAAAATCAAAAGTCAGAGGCTTAATGGACCGAGCCACCCAGGTGCCCTTACATGGTAACACAGGTGGCTCAGTTTAATTCCAACTATTATTAGCATCTGGGATTCCTCTAAACTGACTTGAGGGTAAGGCATCTCCAATTCTCTAGCAAGCCAGGACTACAGGGAGAAGGAAAGGATAGTCAGGCGCCATCAAAATGAGTGAATTATACCAAGTAGATCAAGAGTGTGGATCCATCAGTACATCAGATTGGTAAGTAGTTTCTATGAATCTGCAAAGGTTCTTGGTGTGACCCTCTGAAATTGGACAAAAATAGTGAGCACCAAAAAACAACATGGTGTTACTTATATTTTGATGCCAGATTTTCTGTTCATATTTCACAGCTACACAAAGAAAAGACAGAATCAATAATATGTAATTTTCACCTTGAAAACTAAATTGGTCTCAGTAGCTACCTACATCTGTTTATCATATGTGGAGACTTTCTAATAAAAGAAAATCTCTCCCTTCAAAATTATTCTTTGTTGGGGCGCCTGGGTGGCTCAGTTGGTTCATCGCCAACTTTGGCTCAGGTCATGATCTCATGGTTCGTGGGTTCGAGCCCCGCATCGGGCTCTGTGCTGACAGCTCAGAGCCTGGAGCCTGCTTCATATTCTGTCTCTCCCTCTCTGTCTGCCCTTCCCCTGCTTGCACTCTGTCTCTCCCTCTCTCAAAAATAAATAAACATTGAAAATTTAAAAAAAAAATTATTCTTTGTTAATTTAAATTCTTTGACATAACTTTTTTTATGAATATAGTGTATACGTTCAAGATAGAAAAGTTGGAAAATGTAGAAAATTATAAAGTGAAAATTATCCACAATCCCATCACTCAACCATTTTAAATATTTTTATGTAATTTATCACAGTATTTCTTTTATTACTGCTTACAAAATATATTTTTCATGTCTGTTTCATAGGAAATAATTTTAATTAGAAAGGAAAGATGAAATTTACTCTGTGTGTGTTTTTTAAAACATAATTTTCCCTTAAACCTAACAGCATATATTTGATTGGCCTTAGGATATGATTTAGTGGCCAACATCTACAGTTAGATATACGGTAACTTTTTATAGTCAGATACAGCCTTTTATGATTTCTGGTCATTTGTCAAAGGTGCTGTTTCATAATTGATTGGTCTTTCCATCAAAAGAGTTACAATTATACTCCAGTATTTTTTAAGAAAAAAAATATTCAGAAATTAATCATCTATCCCTTCTGGTTAATGATAAATGATTGAACAATGTATGATTACATTATTAAAATGAAAAAAAAAGAATACTTCAGTTCACTCCGTGAATCTTAAATAGATTAATATAAATACTTACCCATATTAAATATTTTTTTGAATTATAATAAACACCCACAAGAGAACACTGATCATAGGTGTGTAGTTTTATATTATTTCCATGAAAGGAGGATAACTGTATAACCAGCATCTGGATCAAAAAAGTAGACTATCTCCAGCATCACAGATACCTCTGCTCTTACGCCCCTTCAGTAACCACTTTTCTGACTTCTAATATCAGAAATTACTTTTGCCTATTTTTGAACATTATGTAAATGAAACCATACATGTCTTCTTTCAGGTCTGGCTCTATTTTATCAACATTACAATGATATATTGCTTTATTTAATGTGTATTTTTTAATGTAGGAAGATATATATGTATATATATATTTTTGCTCTGATATTATTAGGAAAAATAAATTTAATTTATTTTTAGCTTATTTATTTATTAAAAAAATTTCTTTTACATTTTTATTTATTTTTGAGAGATAGAGTGGAACACAGCATGAGCGAGGAGTAGCAGAGAGGAGACACAGAATCTGAAGCAGTCTCCAGGCTCTGAGCAAGCGTTCAGCACAGAGCCTGACGTGGGGCTTGAACCCACGAACCATGAGATCATGACCTGAGCTGAGGTCAGACACTTAACCAACTGAGCCACCCAGGTGCCCCAAATTTTATTTATTTTTAAAAATACTTTTCTAATTGCTCAAGGTGATACGTAAGAAAGAGTGAACTGATAATTTAGAATTTTTTGGTCAATCATCTAGATCTTTGAGGAGGCACTCTTTGATAAAAGCAAATACATTGAATTTGTGTCTTTTATATTCTTAGCTTTGGTTTTATCATCACAAACGTTGTTTACCTCTTTAAATTTCAGGGGAGAGAAAAGTTATTTTGAAAATTAAGTCCTTGTTGAGAGCCGTGTGGAGGCATGAGAGTAATAAAGAAATACATCCTGTATCATAATATTTTAGAGCTAGCAGAAACCTTAGGCATTAAGTCTAACCCCTCTGGACTAGAAGCTCAGACAAGATAAGTAACTTACCAATGTCGTATATCTAGTTAGTGGCAAAGACCTTGCTCAGTGTTCTATTATGCCTTGATATATCATAATTTTAGTTTGGGTAGATTGTGGAACATTTGCCAAGAAAAATATAATAAGCTTATGTTTGGCAGCTTCTCCACACCTCTTGTTTAGCTTAATGGTCAGCTTTATTCCACTCTGTTTTAAAGGATGTATGGTCCAGGGATGAATTAAATTTTATGGAATCATATCATGTTGAGCTAACTGTAAATTGGCAGTTATTATGTAATTCAACACTTATTTCACAGTTGAGAAAACTGAGACCCATAGAGGTTAAATTCTAGTTGAGGAAAATTTGACACCAGAAAGCAGGTGTTTTAGTTCTTTTTTTCCCCAACATTTTTTTTCCATGCTAGTCATTGCTAATCTATTAAGATTGGAAGCAAATTCTAGGTCATCAATTTCCTCTCAGCTACTATTCTTGACAAATAATTGAGCTGTGTCTAAGTAGAAGATTTTGCTTTTCGTATTGGGGTATCAGGACTCAAACCTTGAGTTCAAATTGTATTCGCTTCTACTTTTCAGGCAAGACCAGATGCTCATGATATACTAAGGTGGCTAATTTACCAGGAGCCTATTTACAGGGCTAGATCCAGGAAGAAGATCATGGGAATGCACACATATCTAATAGGGAAGAGTATGAGTTCTGTCTGAGACATTTTTCTTAAGGGGGTGTCTGGGTGGCTCAGTCAGTTGAGCGACCATCTTGGCCTTGGGTCATGATCTCATGGTTCGTGAGTTCAAACCCCATGGGAGGCTCTGTACTGACAGCTCAAGTCCAGGTGCCTGTTTCATATTCTGTGCTTCCCTCTCTTTCTGCCCTTCCCCTGCTTATGATCTGTCTGTCTGTCTGTCTCTCTCTCTCTCTCTCAAAAATCAATACACATTGGGGCATCTGTTGGCTCAGGCAGTTAAGCCTCAAACTTCGGCTCAGGTCATGATCTCATACCATGACTAAAGAAAAGCAGCTCATAATATAGTAATAAAAGGGTCAATTCATCACAAGAACATTATAGTTCTAAATATTTATTTAGTGAATATCATAGCTTCAAAATATGTAAAAGAAAAATTGACTGATAAATAAAAAAATATAAAAATCCACAATTGCATGGTGGGAAATTTTAAAATAAACGTTTCATTATGAAAATTTTTCAAATATTTACCAAATTGAACAAAACAGTATTATAAACTACCTTGTGCCCATCACTCAGATTATTGTTAAAGTTTACTGCTTATTTGAATCTATTTTGGGGGGAAATATGTGTAGATATCCTTTGTCAATTATCCATTTTGTTTTTTATGGTGTCCATAATACTCATGTCCCCCAGTGCACTGTTTGAATAGAATTAAGTTGGGGCACCTGGGTGGCTCAATTGGTTGGGCATCCAGCTTTGGCTTGGGTCATGATCTCACTGTTTTTGGGTTTGAGCCCCGCATTGGGCTCTGTGCTGACAGCTCAGAGCCTGGAGCCTGCTTTGGATTCTGTGTCTCCTTCTCTCTCTCTGCCCCTCCCCTGCTCACAGTCTCGTTCAAAAATAAAAAATTTAAAAAAACATTAAAAATTAAAAAAAAATAAAACATTAAAAAACGGAGACATTTTCCCTTAGATATAAAGCTCCAAAGACATGGTCTGTGACTTCTGGAGAGAAGGGTCCCAGTCAGACACTCAAGAAGCTCTTCTAAAAAACTCAATGAGCTGGGCAAGCACTCATCTCCCATCTTGCTTGCTAGCCTCCAACTATGGAATTTAGAAAATCCCGGTACTTTTTAATGTTAATTTATTTTTCAGAGCGCAAGTGGGGGAGAGGCAGACAGATAAAGAGAGACGGAGAATTCAAAGCATGCTCCAGGCTCTGAGAGTCAGCACAGAGCCCGACGTGGGGCTCAAACTCATGAGCTGTGAGATCATGACCTGCTTTGAAGTCCGACACTTAACCAACTGGGCTACCCAGGTGCATCAGAAAATACCAGATACTTTTGCACTCTTTCTTAAAGTTAGGGATGACATTTTGGCCTAATTCTAGTTAATATTTCCTTCATAAAAAGAGAAATGTATCTGAGGAAAGACCAGCCTCATCCTCCTTTCTTTCTCCCTGAGATGTATTAGAGTATAATGAAGAAGAGTACACTAACCAGGACATGCAGGACTTTTCTTTATGCTCATTTTAAAGTTGTTTGTGATTCTTCCTGGTGATCTTCTGTGATAATGTAAAGCTTTGTGCTCTTGGGACTCAAAGAAAAGGCACTACCTACTGGCTAAGGAAGAACTAAAGAACAAGAAGCACCAGACTTCCTGCTAAGGAATGTATTAAATGTCTGTGTTAGTTATTTTTTATTATTTGTTGGTTATTCTGCTACTTCAGCTGATAAATAGTACCACTTTATTTTTTTAAATTTAAATCCAAGTTAGTTAACATATAGTGTAATAATGGTTTCAGAGTAGAATTTAGTGATTCATCACTTACATAGAACACCCAGTGCTCATCCCAAAAAGTGTCCTACTTACTGGCCATCATCCATTTAGCCCAACCCCCACCCAACACCCCACCAGCAACCCTCAGTTTGTTCTCTGTATTTAAGAGTCTCTTATGGTTTGCCACACTCTCTGTTTTGTCTTATTTTTCCTTCCCTTCTCCTATGATCATCTGTTTTGTCTCTTAAATTCCACATATGAGTGAAATCATATGATATTTGTCTTTCTCTGACTTATTTCATTTAGTGTAATACACTCTAGTTCCAACCACATTGTTGCAAATGGCAAGAGTTCATTCTTTTTGGTTGCTGAGTAATATTCCTTTATATATATGTGTGTATATATATATATATATATATATGTATAAAGGTATATGTATATATACATACACACACACACACATACACCACATCGTCTTTATCCATTCATCAGTCGATCGACATTTGTGCTTTTTTGATAATTTGAATTATTGATAGTGCTTCTATAAACATTGGGGTGCATCTGCCTGCCCCTTTAAATCAGCATTTATGTAGCCTTTGGAAAAATACCCAGTAGTGCAATTCCTGGGTCATAGGTGTGTACATATGCACTAGTAGTGCATTGCTCTATTTTTAATTTTTTGGGGAACCTCCATATTGTTCTCTAGAGTGGTTGCACTAGTTGCATTCCCACCAACAATGCAAAAGGGTTGCCCTTTCTCTGCATCCTCACCAACATATGTTGTTTCCTGAGTTATTAATTTTAGCCATTCTGACAGGTAGGAGGTGGTATCTCATTGTACTGCTTTATTCTTTTTTTACTTTTTTAAATGTTTTTATTTATTTTTGAGAGAGAGAAAGAGACAGAAAGAGAGATAACACAAACAAGAGAGGGGAAGAGAGAGAGAGGGAGACACAGAATCAGAAGCAGGTTCCAGGCTCTGAGCTGTCAGCACAGAGCCCCATAGAGGGCTCCAACTCTTGAACCATGAGATTCAAGCCAATATTGATCATTCCACCAACTGAACCACCCAGGTTCCCCTGTACTGCTTTATTCTTAATGAGACCTGTTGACAGAATGGAGACCTGTTGACAAAATTCTATTCTTCTGGAATAGAGTATCACTACAGTGCTTTGAGGATTCAAGGTAGCACACCAAACATTTTTGGATTTATGAGCTTGGGAGATAGCACCCTTTGGGCTGATATAATTCATCCTGGTGGACAATGAATGCTGTGGGAGTGGGAGGTGGCCTTAAGAGGCTTCAATGGAGGACACATCAACAAGAGATCCCTGTGCAGGGCAGAATCACCGCTAAATAAAGGACGGTTTAAGAACTCCTCTCATGTATTTTAAAGAACCTCTAGAAATAACTGAATGATATTTGGAAGAGGGTTGGGTGTCCCTCATTTTCAAGCAAAGGCTAAAACCACTGAAATATGCTACATCTTATAAGACCTTGGGGAAAATCCAGGTTGTACAATTATTTTTGATAAAGATTTGTTTGCTTTGCAATCAACACATGATAGGTCACTCATTGTTAAGTTTTGCTGTGAAACTCAAAGTTTTGTAATACATTCTTTTCATGATTATTATACTTTAAATTCCTCATTTTAGAAATGACAGAAGCAAAACTCAGAGAATAGGCTTAGTCCATGTCTAAATTTCTCCTGGATATAACATTCTCTATCTATGTAGTTCTGCCCATGAATAAATTAGTTATCTTCTCATCTGGGCCTCCCACAGGGGGATTGAGACATCACAAACAGCAAGAGGGCAAGGCTTAACAGTTTAGCTTAGAATCATCTTGAAAAATCAAGCCTGAATTTGAATACAACTTTAGAATTGAATGGAGAATTTCTTTTCCCCCCCGAACACTCATTGAAATGGCTAATCAGCGAAATAAATGGGTTTTACCAATGTTCAGAGATTATAAATTATATTAAGCCCTCATCAACAAATTAAGCCATTTCTGTGGGACCTTCCTCCTAACACATTTTCTCCCTTTACCAAAGATAAATTCTTGCAATGAGATTTCTCTGAGGCTTTATATTCATTATACATTTTTATGTAGGGGTTAATTTCAGAGGGTTGATGTTGAGGTCATTATTTCGAAGATGGTGAGTCAAATCCCAAAAGAAGCATCTGTGGGAAATTTGGCTAAAGGTAGCCCAGCACAGGCTAAAACTGTTAAAATCCAGGCTTTAAAAATTTTTTAAATAAAAAGAAACAATGGCCTGCTGGTTGTTTTAATCCAGTAAACAAAATTTTAAATGTATCCAGTAGATGTACAAGTAAAAAACACGATCCAATTCAGTTCAATTTTGAAATGTACTAAGGGTTTTATAAAAGAGCAAGATGCTATGCTAATCCCATCAGGGGCTACCAAAGCTGAGTTAGGCATTCTTTAGTATTCTAAGAAGTGTGTAACATGAAGGTGGTGTGTGTGTGTGTGTGTGTGTGTGTGTGTGTGTGTGTGTATAGAAAATATAATCACACAAAATTATATCATTAAATGGAGATGAATACATATTATCAAAGAAACAAGATCCTCTTGGAATTGAAAACCCAGAAAATTTATGAACAGTTGAGGAAATAAAAAAGCTTCAATGGATATGTCTTGTAATGGGATTTTAAATCATTTCTAGGATTTTAACTATCAGAAATATTAGAAAAACCCATGCCTGGAATTCTTAATAGCATTAGCTAAGATGTGAACATAAGATCGTGTGGACAGTATTAAGGAAGCATTCACATCAATTTGTTTGAATATCAACTGGAAAGATAAGTTGGGGCCATAATATTGATTGTCATTTTGAATAATGTGAGGCAAATCCAGATTGCATGTGGGAACAAGCAAGTGTTTTTGGTGTAATAAAATCTGGACCTGAGAAAGATGAATCTGGCCAGGGTGAATTTCTATTAGATCAGAAAAGACAGGAGGTTAGATGAGAAGTGTTTAGCTTGCATACCATTCCACAGGCACTTGACTTTATCATAGCTAATATTTCTTTTGTTTCTAAATGGCTTCACATCTTTTTAGATTGCTAAGGATAAGGAAAATAAATGAATATTAAAGTATTTGTAAGAAGAAATTTAAAAACAAAATAAATTTATTTCTCATCATTTCTATGACTTGGTTAATTGTCAAAGATTCATAAAATTTGGCTTTTAGGCACCTAATCTGATAATACTACTAGCATTCAGAAAACACCATAATAAAACATTTGAAATAGATTTGGTAGCTCATGAATTAAGGTAAATATATTTATGATTGATGTTTCTCAGTCAACGATCAGTAGCCTTCAAATTCATGCATCATTTGTCACCATGTACTCTTAAAATTGTCTCAGGTATAATTGTGATTTCAAAATGGAGTTCATGAATGGAAAATAGAAATAAATGAAGCAAATGGAAGACATTGGAAGTTGTCCTCTCTTATGGAACTTTTTAAATTATGGTTAAAATTGTTTAAGTGAATACATATTCATTCTCAATAATAGACAGGGAATTTCAGAGCAAACAAAACTGTGATTGGATAGAGGTATAACTGGTTTGGAAAAGAATTGGCAACTAATAAGCATGTGAATGTCTTTAAGATAGTTTCATTTAAAAATCTGAGAGTAGCATACTCTAATAATAATAATAATAATAATAATAATTGCAAGTGGATAGGACAGCATGAAAAAGCAATAGTAAGAATAGAGATACATAAATTTTACAGTTTTAATAAAATGATATTTATTTATAGAAATGTTTCACTCTTTTTTTTGAGAGAGAGAGAGAAAGAGAGGGGAGAGAGAGAGAGGGCATGAGCTGGGGAGATGGGCAGAGGAAGAGAGAGAGAGAATCCTAAGCAGGCTCCACACTCAGCGTGAAGCCCAACACCATGACTCTGGATCATGAGCTGAAATCAGGAGTCCAGAAACTCAACCGATTGAGCCACCCAGGCACCCTAAGAAATATTTTACTCTTACAATCTAGAACAAAGATTATAATTTACATGAACATTGGAGGTGAGGTAGGGACTAGAGGTGGAAATACAGAGATATTGATGGAATGAAATGTTACTAGAAAAACGTCAATGTAAAAGTGTGTCATATTAAAAATAATTTTTAGAAGACTAGAAATAAAAAACTTTTAAACCAATGTAGGAAAACGATGGAATAAAAGAAAGTGAATACACTCATCAAAAGACAGAGAGAGGAAAAAGAAGAAAAAGCATGGCAAATAAAGGCTAAGAAAAGAAAACAAGAATTAGTCCAAAAATATTAGTAATCATAATAACTATAACTAGGCTAAATTAGTCTACTAAAATTTTTATACTAATTAAAACAAAGCAAACCATATCTTGCCATCGTTTACTTATTTTCAATAAAATAACAATAAATAATAAAAATTATGATAAGCTATGTAGATACTCAATAAATTCATGCAAACATAATTCCAATACTCACAATAATGCCAGAAAGTAGACCTAAAGTTATTTTTATTTTACAGACAAGGGAATAGAGGCACAGAGAGGTCCATTACTTGTCTCAAGTCTACATGGTTATTAAGTAGCAGACCCAGGTTTTAAACCAAGACAAGGACAAATTCCACCTCAGAATCTTGCCTATAATTTTTTTATAATATATTCTGGTGAAAATCATAAAAATTAAGCTTGTGCAATAATATTATCAAAGAAAACAAAATTTAAAGTGAAATCATTAAAAAGAGACAAAGATATTTCCCAGTTATAAACACAATCCATGAAAAAGATAACAGTCATGAAACAAGTATGTTTTTTGCAACATTCTTGTGAAATATACTGTATAAAGGCAAAGTAATAAAATGACAAGAAGAAATAGTCCCACAATCAAACTGTAAGACTTCAAGAGACTTCTCTCAGAAACTGACATATCAAAAACAAATAGAAAATGAGATATCTCGGTTGGGATAGACTAGACAACTGCATATGTTAGAGTTGATTATTGCCAAAATATGTTCTGCCTTCCCTAGCTTTTCCCTATTAGGCCAATCCTAATCCTTTCTACTTTACTGATACCAAGCTTGGCTATATGATGTATTCTGGCCAAAGCAATGTTGGTGTAAAAGACATGTGCTACTTCTAGGCACAAGCTCTAAGAGGCATCAAATGTGCTACATTATCTGTTTTTCCCTTTGCCATAGCATCAACAATGTCTCAGAGGGACTGCTCTTCAATCCTGGGTCCTAGTGGGCGTCCAAAGCCAGATCTGTGGGTTATATCACAGAAGCAAAAAGTAAGCCATTGTTCCTATAAGTCACCACAATTTTGGGGTTATTCCTTATGATGGCATAAACTAGCCCAAGCTGATTGATGGTGCATTTTACCAACAAGTAATCTCCAAACCTTGGGACTTAAAAAGAGAAACAGTATTTCTCACTCATGTTACATGCCCCAGTGGCTCAGCAGGAGAGACAGTCAATATGTGCTATACAGTCAATACTCAGGGAATGAGGCTGAGACACTCTACTATCTTTTGATGTTTTTGAATATTTGAATACTTGAAAATCTGAGCACATACTAGGAAGAAAGGGAGTCTTGACAAATATTGGTATCCCATAGACCAACATCAGAGATGTCTAATGAAATATAGTTAGAAATATCCACAAAAGATAGCTCAAGAATTCCATACTTTAAAATATTTTAGAATCCTATTTTATATAATTCAAGAATTGAATAGTAAGTAGAAAATGGAAATTAACAAACACTTAAAAGTGGGCAAAGTATATCAAATTTGTAGAATGAAAACAAAACAATACTCAGAAGGAAATGGATATCATTAAATTTTCTTAATGAAAAGGATGAATAGATAATCATCTTTTAATTTGAAAAACATGTTAAACACAATGAAGAACATTAAAAACCAAAAATTAAACAAATGTGAGTATATCAATAGAAATATATATATTTAAGATATATATATATGACTAATAAGCAAGTCTTTCCTGGCAAGTAAGTCCCAAGGAAAACAGGAAGACAAAAAGAATATAACTAAACACGAGCAAGAATGGCAATGTGGCTACACGCAGAGACAGCAGATATATAAGAATATGAGACTGTATGATTAATCATTGCTGTAGTCAATCTTTTTATTCTTGGATCATGTCTTTAAGATAAATTTAAGTGGTACTGAAATATCTACCCCTCAAAAGCCACCAGACATTCATAATTTACAGATGTATTCTGTGTAATAACTTCAAAGAACAGAGGAACAGGTAATATATGTTTTACAATTGTTCCAGAAAATACAAAGAGATGGATTACTCTCCAACTCATTTTATAAGCTAGCATAACCTGGATACTAAAACAAATAAGAAAATTAAAATGTAGGCCGAAGTGGGTTAAAATTTATTACAGACAACATAATCATCTACCTTGAAACTTCAAAAGAATGAACTGACAAATATTAGTGCTAAGATGTGCCCTGATACATAATCACCATACAAAAGACAATAGCTTTGTATACTCCTGCAACAACTAATTCAAAACTGTTGCAAGAAACAAAGGATTCTATTCACTGAAGCTACGGTAGCTTGAAATTAGCATAAATGTATTAGGCTTTTATTCCTTATGGAGAAAATATTAAATTTACTGAAAGAATTAAGAGACCTTGATAAAAGGGAGAAAAAGAAAACTGTCAGGGAGGAAGCTCTTCCTCTGCCCTGTGGTCCTTCTACCTGGACTTAGAATCAAATGGCCATGAGACATTTAATAGGAGAAAATCTAATTTATTAAAAAAATTTTTTTTTAATGTTTATTTATTCCTAAGAGAGAGAGAGACAGAACATGAGCAGGGGAGGGGCAGAGAGAGATGGAAACACAGAATCTGAAGCAGGCTCCAGGCTCTGAGCTGCCAGCACAGAGCCCAGTGTGGGGCTCGAACCCACAAACCATGAGATCACAACCTGAGCCGAAGCTGGATGCTCAACCAACTGAGCCACCCAGGTGCCCTGAGAGAAAATCTAATTTAATAGCATATGCATGGGGAATCCACATAGGCAGGAAATTCCAAAGACACTGAGGCAACCTGAAGCTTCTATGAGCAAAGGAGAGGGGAGGAGCCTGAGGATATGAAGGGGAGAAAGTTCATTAGCAAGAAGGTGAGAGTTGTTCAGAAAAAATGTTGCCCTGTTATAAAGGTAAATTCCTTAGGTAAAGAGCAATCGCTTTTAAGAGCTCTCTTTCTGTTATAGGCTCTCCTTTACAGTATAAATTTAGACAGTTGTAGGGGAGGCAGAGAGTTCCTCCTGTATCTCTTGGGTTTTAAATACCTTCTTCTTCTTCTTCTTCTTCTTCTTCTTCTTATTATTATTATTATTATTATTATTTTGGTTTTAATTACTTTTAACTCAAAATCATCTTTATGCCAAAGTAGCCCACCTTAGGGCAGTTTTCCCTGGCCCCTACAAAATCATATTTCAATAATCAATATTATGATAAGAAGTAGCACTTCAAGTCATGGAGAGATAAATTATTCAATATATTTTTCTGAGAAAATTTAAAATGTTTAAAATGTTTAAATAATAATAAATATGTTTCTAATAATATAAAACATGTTTAAATTTTAAACATTTTTGGGGTCTGGCTAAAGAAGACATGAATGGAGGATATATGCATTTATGTAGATTTAGTAGCTTATATTTAGGTGATTTGCAATAACGTCTGTGCATGGAAACAAAACAGTATTGCAATTAAAGAACCCTGTGGAAAATTCTTCTACGTACCAAACAAACATAAAATTTGCAGAAGATTTGGTTTCCAAATGGAAGTTCTTTTCTGTCAGAAATATACTTATTACTGCAGCATTATAATTACAAACACACCACACTTTTTAAAACACTCCCTTAGGGGGTGCCTGCGTGGCTGAGTTGGTTGAGCATTGGACTTCAGCTCAGGTCATGATCTTGAGGTTGAAGAGTTGAAGCCCTGTGTCAGGATGTATGCTGACAGCTCAGAGCCTGGAGCCTGCTTAGGATCCTGGGTCTCTTGCTCTCTGCCCCTATCCTTCTCATCCTCTGTCTCTTTCTGTCTCAGAAACAAAGTAAATATTAAAAAAAAACACTCCCTTGGGAATTCAGTGAAGTAAATTTATCACAATTCTGGTGCTTATAAAGTCCTATTTGTAACTGTACTCCAAACAGTGAATTTGTGAGCGAAGTCTCAGGTTTTATGCATCTCAATTTTCAATAACAAAATGAAAATTTTTATCAACCAAGCTACAGAAAAGATGAAACTAAATTTCTATGCTCTCTATAGAAAATGTTACAAAATCTTTGATATATGGCAAAATCATCAATGATTTGCGACACTTATGAAATTTACCATTGCTTTTATATTTGTTGGTTTATTGTGATTTCATTTCTCATTCAAAATGTTAACTTTCATATTTAAACTTGTTTTTTTATAATTGTATTTTGGTTTGAAAAAGGCCTTTGGGGGCACCTGGGTGGCTCAGTCAGTTAAGTGTCTGACTTCAGCTCAGGTTATGTTCTTGCAATTTGTGAGTTCAAGCCCAGAGCCTAGATCCTGCTTCAGATTCTGTGTCTCCCCCTTTCTCTCTGCCCCTCTCTGCTTGCTGTCTGTCTCCCTCAAAAATAAGTAAACATTTTTCAAAAATTTTACAAAAAGAAAGACTTTTGGAAATTGCACAAATCATGGGTCCCTTTGTGTAGAGAAAAGAGAAAGTTTTCATAAAATTAGTGAAAAGATAAATGCGAAACTTTAAAAACACATTTTCACATTTATAACAGGATTAGCATTAAGGTATCCAGACTGATTTATAAAAACAAATTTTTTAAAAACTTTAAATCAAGAACAAAAGGAAAAAACCCATGTGTTTTATAATTTTTATCATCACAAACAAAACAATTGACCCAAACTAGCTTGAATAATGAAAATCTCAACATAAATTTGTTTCTAATTCCTTTTACTAGCCTATACTCTTGTTACTTTTCTTCTTGTTTCTGATGATTCCCAACCCTTGGCTTGATTTTCTTTATGGATTCAAATGATTGCCAGGAGTATCTGGGGTTACATGATTCCTTATTCACATATCATCACAAAAAAGTCCTGAGCTTTGAACCGACTGGAACACTCATGAATCAATCATCTCTGCAAAAGAGACTGCAAAGTACGGACTGGTTTAAATCTGTGTTCCCTGAAATCAATTATTGCCTCAAGAGGGATGGGATTGCCCTAATTGTCTTCTGCTAATCCCCTTGGATAAACTTAAGACTTTTTAAAAAATTTTTTAAGGTTTATTCATTTTTTGAGAGAGAAAGAGAGAGAACTAATGGGAGAGGGGCAAAGAGAGGAAGACACAGAATCTGAAGCAGGCTGCAGGCTCTGAGCTGTCAGCACAGAGCCCAAAGCGGAGCACAAACCCACAAACCATGAGATCATGACCCAAGCCAAAGCTGGATGCCCAACCAATTGAGCCAACCAGGCACCCTAACTTAATTCTATTCAAACAGTGCAATGGGGGACATGAGTATTATGGACACCATAAAAAAACAAAATGGATAATTGACAAAGGGTATCAACACATATTTCCCCCCAAAAGAGATTCAAATAAGCAGTTAAACTTCAACAATAATCTGAGTGATGGGCACAAGGTGGTTTATAATACTATTTTGTTCAATTTGGTAAATATTTGAAAATTTTCATAATGAAACATTTATTTTAAAATTTCCCAACATGCAATTGTGCATTTTTATATTTTTTCTTTATCAGTTAATTTTTCTTTTACATATTTTGAAGCTATGATATTCACTAAATAAATATTTAGAACTATAATGTTCTTGTGGTGAATTGACCCTTTTATTACTATATTATGAGTTGCTTTTCTTTAGTCATGATATAATGGTTTGGAGCCTTGAAGTATATTTTGTCAAATATTAATGTAATTTTATAATATTTTTTTGGCTTGTATTTTCTTGGTATTTACTTTTTGTCTTTTGACTTTTACCATTTGTGTCTATATGTTTTAATTCTCATATAAACAACTTAATATTGTATTACTTTAGGCTAGGTTAATAATCTTTGTCTTTTACCTGGTAAATTTAGACCATTTATAGTTACTATTGAAAAAAAATGAGAAAAACAGTCACTTATATGCACAGGCAGCCTGGCAATAGGAGATACCTCTTGGTATTTCTAGGAGCTCAGCTGGCACTCACAGCTAAGTTATGATGGTCTCACCAGTCTGTGATCATGATGGAGAAAAATACAAATAAGAACTTTCCATTAATCATTCTTAGCAAAACAAAAATATTATTTAAAAAAAGAACCAAATAATCACCTTGTCTGATTAATGTTAGTAACTGCTACTTCTGTATTAATTAAAGATTTAGCCCCCTCTTCATTTCTCCTGCTTCTTAGATAAAATTAAGATACTTTTCCAAAGGATTTCTCTACTTCATCACAATATTTGGTTCAGAGCAAATCAAAACCTTAAATCCTCTTCCAGTCACTCAACATGACCAAATCTTATTACAATTTTCTTCTAAGCCCTCCTGGCATATCTTGTGGTTCACCATGGTATATTAACTCGTCCTTGTGATGGCCAATATTATGCAACCTTCTTGACTACAGGTAGGTCTCCAATGGTCTTTAACAGATGGACATTAACACTATAATCCATTGATATATTTGGATTTATTTCTACTAATCTTATTAAGCAATTTTATCGATGTCCTGTTTTTTATATTTCTTTCCCTCTTTTCTTGCCCTTTGGATTTCTTTTCTTCAACTCACCCAATTTTTCTCTACTTCTAGGCATTCTTTATCAATTCTTTATCAATTACCCTATTTTAATGTTCATATTTAATGTATAAGGTTATATTTTCTGGTCTTTTATTTACAGCCTTTCTCTCACTTCACATGAAGTAGACAGCATTATTATAATATAGTCCATACATGTTGAGTATGCTTAAATATTTATCATTACCTTTGCTCATCACTTATTCAGTACAGAGCTTCCATTGGGAGTTCATTTATTTAACTTTTTTACTTTTCTTTACAAAATATAACATTGGTAACTTTTTTTTCATAATTATTATTTCATGTTTCCTTTTGAAAGGTGTTTTGCTTGGCATAAAATTATACATTAAATTTATTTTCTCCCAGCACATGGAACTGTCTTCAGCTCCCTTTCGGTCTTCAGGCTAATTGTCACTTATTTATTAATAATTGGTCTTTTTTCTCTAGACATTTTTTAGAATTTTCTCTTTTTCTTTGGTATTTGCAGTTTTAGCTTTAGTGTAAAGGTCTTGATTTCTTTTTCTTTGTCTGGCTCAGAATATGCCAGATTCCTAGATCTAAATGCTCATGTTTCTCAAAAAGTCTGGAAATGCTCAGCCATTTTCTCTTTGGATATCGCTTTTTCTCTATTTTGCTATTTTCCTGTAAACTGTAATTAGTATTATTTTAGATCTTCTGATGCTTTTCTGCTAGTCTTTTATCCTACCTTTACATTTTTAAGCTTTTGAATGTGTCTAGATCACTTTGTCCAACTCCTTTTCCAGAACATTTATCTTCAGCTGCATCACCTCAGCTCTTTAAGCCATCCATTGAGGTTTAAAATTCAATTATATTTCCATTATAGCAGTTCTATTTCTTACTGTATTATTATGTAAGAATAATTAATAAATTAATGTAAGATGCTATATATAGTTTTTTCAATTTTCTGTCTAAATCCAGCATCTGAAGTATCTGTCATCCTGTGTATGCAGTCCCTTATTTCTGCTGGATCCTACTCCTGGTGCTTTTCTCCTGAACTATTTTATGATTTTTGATGATAAAATGCCCTTTTTTGAAACCTGAATTGACTTGGAGTTCCTTCAGTATGAATTTGTATTTGTTTCTGCTGGACATCTATAATCACTACCAACTGGAGACCACTTTAATTTGTATTTGAAGTTTTTCAAACCATAATGCTAATATCATTTAACCTACAATCCTGCAGGAGGCCTAGCCTATAAATATGAATTCTCAGGGCATATTTTTTATCTCTCTCTCCAGTGCCAGAATCCAAATGGGCAACTTACCTTGATGTCTTTTTCTTCAGGAGACATTTATTTTTCTTTTATTAAGGGTAGAACTCTTTGCTTTTCCAGCTTTATTCATGAATTTTCTATTGAATTCCCTACCTTTATTGGAATCCATGAAGTCATCAAAAGAAGTGTGAAGGTCTCTAGAGGGTTGCTAGAAATTTTCATATCAAACCCCATGTTGGCATTGGCTTACCTCCTAGAGTTCTGTGAATTTCTTCTTTTGTATCAACTCAATATATTTTAAACTAAATTTATCCATACATTCAGTTCTTTTAAATAAACAGTTTGTTTAGAAAATTTAATCTGTCACACTGTTAAATCCCGAAACCCAGCTTAATGTCGCTAAATGTATGGTCCTTATATTTGGTCCTTCCATAATTACATGATCTGTGTAAAAGGCAGATGTCCAGTATTAAGCAATGGGAAGGAATCTTGGGTTCAGGGTAGCATCTTTCAAACTGTATTGTTTGAGAGCTAATGTCTTACATGATGTTGATTTTTATTCTTCCAGAAAAAGTGTTCTATTGACAAAAACTTGGGGAAATTCTTCATGTACTTTTCCCGTCTTGGAGACACTTATGTCTATTAACATAGAGAACCTACTGAGAAGCCTTATAATAAAAGAACCTGATGAAATTTTCTTCACCAAATATTCTTCAACCATACTTTATCAAAGAACCTATTTTTGCTGAAGACCATGGATGTCCATAGAACAATGGTGCAAAAGAATATAAGTATTAATCTATCTTTTCTTTGAAGGAACAAAATATAGGTTCTGCACACAAAGAAGAAGCATGTCATTTGTGGGAAAATAAAGGTCATGGAAGAAGGAGGTGTTATGTATGTGTGAAAGTTCTTTGGAGCAAGGGAGGGATTACTATTGGAAATTATTAAGAAAAGTTAGTGATTCTTATCTATAAGTGCTGTCATGGGGACCTAGGAAAAGTTAAGAAATAACTTAGGTCTAGAGGGAGAGAAAAGACAAATGTGCAAATTAAAAAATAAACTGTCTAAGCGACTTGGACTAATGGATCTGTTTGCATGATCAAGTATTTCTTTATCTCCTTGTGCAATGATGAAGACCTTGGACTATAAACCTAGAAGACCTAGATTTAAGTTCTGGCTCCATCTCCCAGTTTACCCGCTGTCTACCTGCCTCATCTCCACATCTATAAAAAGAGCTAATACTTCCCTGCCCTATCAGCTTTCAGTTTCTATGATAATCAAAAAAGACATATAAGAGTAGACATTGTCCCACTCCAGGGCTGTATAGGGTCCCTACTTTGAATTAATCCACAGAAGGCCAATTCGTTAGGAAACACCTATGTCCTTTTACTTATCAGTGTCAAGAATGAGTTGGGGGAGAGGAGAAGGACTATATTTGATGTGTCAACATCTCCTTCCAGGTCACTTCTTCTGGAAAGTAGTATCTCGAGCTTCTGTGAGTGTAGGTTGGATAGAAACCACTGAGGGGTGAGAAATTATGGAAAAGTGGCAAAAAATTAGAAGCTAAGAAAAACCATCCCTAAGGAAATGGACAGGTTTGAGGCAGGTCCCAAGAACAGAAAGGTTATTACTGCTCATTCTCTCAGCGCTAAGAAGCCCTTCAGAGTGGAATAGCTGCATAGACTATTTAGGAGTAAGAGCTGGCATTAGTCCTTATGCCGAGTA
This sequence comes from Cryptoprocta ferox, assembly GCA_028646485.1. Classification (NCBI taxonomy): domain Eukaryota; kingdom Metazoa; phylum Chordata; class Mammalia; order Carnivora; family Eupleridae; genus Cryptoprocta; species Cryptoprocta ferox. The sequence goes on from CM053567.1 coordinate 31,278,015, forward strand.
TCTTCAAGCTACTGTCAGGTTTGAGACTGAGTATGCTCATGGTGACCAATGTAGAACAAAAGCCAGAAGAACTCAAAATAAAACCCTGAGTTCTTCTATAACCTCAGGACCCACAAAAGGCCTCATCATGAAAACCGAATAGAAAATTTCTGGCCATGTGGAAAATTTGTTTGTGAGCATTGAATCTTTTTATAAGCCCAAACTGATTTTGACAATGATTAGACTGAAAGGACATCTCTAAAAAATAGGAGCCAAAGTAATTCTATCTTCTACCAGGTTATTATTCCATTATTAACTTGTTACTCTATATTGCACTTTCCCTTCTAGTTTCTCCCCCTTCCTTTTCAGTTTTTCCCCCCACACTCCTTACCACTTTCTGACATTCTATACAAGTCATTAGTTCAATTTGTTTATAGTTTATTTTCTGGAACTGGAAAGTGCAGGGATTTTTGTATATTTGATCCATTAATTAACCCCCAATGCCTAGAAGATTGGCTGATAAATATCAGTCGTTGGTAAACATTTGATGAGTAAATAAGCATTTGATGGGAACTGAACTTCACAGTTTGTGACACAAGGGGAACATTTGGCTTTGTTTTCCAGATAAAACCCCCAAGCTGGTTTTAAGCACAAGCAGAAGGATTTGCAACTCTTATATGTGAATACAATTCCTCAGGGGGTATAAAAACCCAGGTAAACAAAACAAAACAAAAATAAAAACAGCCTCCATTTTTCCCCTTCACACTTCATACTGTAAACACAGTAAATATGCGAAAGCTGCGATTTCATGAAAAAGTGAGAAAGAAGAGGCAAACAATCCAACCAAACTAAAACAAGTATAAACAACCTAGCAAACTTTTATTTTCATCTACTATGTGTCAAGCTAAATTGGCCTCTGCATATTATTTTAATTAAAAATTATCCTCGAGCACAAATGAGAAAGAAAAATGTAATCTTTGGCCAACCTATAAATTACTTTAAGCAGTATTTCTGGAAACTTAAAGTGATGGCATATTCTGTTTGTTAATAGTCCTCTAGTTCAGAGAAAATTACTCTTTGCCTTTTGCTTAATTTGCTACTCACTACACACTGACTTATTTAGATCGAATGGTGTTGGGTAGAATATGAACTTTGAACATTTCCAGCTACATTACTACATTCCTCGTGTGGCAAGGCTTATCCTTAAGAAAATAGTTCTTTCTATAAGACACACACTGTACACTTACACACACACGAATTTGGATAATGTGAGTCCCCTGCCCAATATTATATTCACAGGTAATTAAGTACTGTGAAATCTTATTTTGCAATTATTCTTAGCCATCTGCTGAAAACATTTATAAAAAATTATTCACATTCTCTTAATTTGTCCTACTTTCAAGAAAAACTTTAAACCCATAATTTTTAATTATAGAGTCTCTAAAACTCAAAGATTGAAATGACTTTCCATTCTATGCCTCACTGAGTACTGGAGGAGGAAGAGGAGGAAATAAGTGCCCGTGAAGAAAATAATTCTAAATCAAGGTTTTCAAAATGTCAAAAGATTGAAAATAAAATGATTATAAAATAACTCCCAAATGTCTGACAAGCTATATACAGCTTAATAAAATTAAATAGTATTAAACGTTTTTCACAGCCTGACATTACTGTGCTCATGATATCTCCATAAAATAATATTGATGCCGTGAGGTAGTCAAATCCATATTTGCTAACTAGCATTTGGCTGCATGTCGTAGTTAATTAATCAGTAGATAAGAACAATCTTAGAAAATAGAAAAGATGCTCCCTGAAAAGAAGATTGAGGTGACAGAACAAAATATATTTATTACACCTTATGTTAAATATGCAAAGTCTTTCTGAAGTCAGTTTTTTCATCTTGTGACCAATGTTTATTACTGTCTTTATTCAAACTTGTGTATTTTGGTGGGGCCCCTAGGTAGCTCAGTCGGTCTTAAGTGTCTGACTCTTGATCTCGGCTCAGGTCATGATCTCATGGGTCATGAGTTTGAGCCCCACTAGGATTCTCTCTCTCCTTCCTCCCTTTCTGCCTTTACCTGCTTGTGTGTGCACACAGGTGCTCTCTCTCTGTGTCTTTTAAAATAAATAAATAAACATAAAAAAAACTTTAGTATTTTGTCATTATGACCCCACTAATTCTGTTTGTACTAAATTAAACACAGAAGGAAAGAGGAAGGAAGTCAATGTTTTTGAGGGAGTCAATGTTTTTCTCAAGTATCCCTTGAAGCAATAAATTCCAATTTACACTTAACAAAATTAGCCACACTTTAAATGAGAAATATGTACAAAGACATTTGAATGAGAAATTACCAGATTTTGAGAGTTTAAACTTGATAAATCTGTTTGGAACAGAGAAATGATAATAAAATCAATTTACACTGAATAAAATAGATGAGAGTGATAGGGAGCTGGAGGTATTAATTTAGGAGTGGTTTTGCAATTTACTTCTCTACAAATTAAAAAGTTTACTAAATTTCAATCATCTTTGAAGCCCAGATTCTGTTTCACAATAAAATAGTACATTTGGGGTTGTTTTGCTAAAAATGAATGGTGTTCGAATTGAGATGAGCTATTGAGCATTTTGTCTGATTCTCCTTATGGCTAATGCTGTACACATGTAAGCAGGTATGTAGGGGAGAAACAAACTGCAGTCTTCATAAGAAGATCCTAAAACTTGATTTTGTTTTGATAGGATAAATCTGTTATAAGATGGCTGACAAGACTGATAGGGGAATTCCAGTCCCTGTCTGAAGACTCCCATTCCGGGTTTTCCTTGCCACCCCACTTGCAGCTCCAACTGACTAGAAATTGTTGCCTCTGCTTATGCTCTGGGGCTCAGACCTCTGGAGAATGATCTCCTCTGAGCCCACTGGTGTAAAATAAACTTCCTGCCTTCCAAGATCTCCGAGTGCTACTTGGTTCTTCTGCCGGGTGATCCAGACCAGATTCCATAACAGTTTTCTTCAACCTTTTTACTGCTTTGCTAATAATTTTGTCTCCAGTCTTCTCACACGATATCCTTGACCAATACCTGTAGCCCTCCTTAATTTCAGTTTCAATCATCCATTCTCTGACCACTATCTCCAATCTTGCCATCTTACTTCCTTTTATAGTTTAATTCACAATGGCTCATAAGACTCTCAAGTGTTCTAATACACTGTTACCTTGGAGGTATCACCTCCTTGTACTTTCTCTCAATTTCCCTTTTTGTTTTTAATTTTTTTTGATGTTTGTTTATTTTTGAGAAAGAGAGAGAGAGAGAGAGAGAGAGATTGAGAGCGAGCAGGAGAAGGGTAGAGAGAAGAGGGAGGAGAAGAGGGAGACACAGGATCCCAAGCAGGCTCCTTGCTGTCAGCACAGAGCCCTACATGGGACTCGAACTTAGCAACCCTGAGATCATGACCTGAGATGAAGGCGGGTGCTTAACCAACTAAGCCACCCAAGCACCTCTCTCTCAATTTACTCTTATGTCAGCTCTACTCAAACACTCCGGGCTCCCTCCATGAGATCTTTGGGCTTGCTACTCTTCTTCCTGGATTGCTCTTACTCCAGATATCCCCATGGCTCATGGATTAATTATCGATTACCCCACAACATAGTGGCTTAGAACAATCAATCTCACACAGTTTCTGAGGATTTATTATTTTGCACAGTTTCTGAAGATCAGGAATCCAGGAGTAGGTTCTCTCTCAGGGTCTCTAGTGAGGTTGTAGTCAAGCTATTGTCCAGGATGTAGCCTCTGAAGATGTGACTAGGACTGAAGGGTCTGCTTCCAGATCTTGTTGATGGGGGGCTTTAGTCCCTCCCCACACAGGCCACTTGGCAAGGTTGTTTAGGGCAGGCTGTGTCTTATGACTCACTGAGCCCAGCCTACACTCAAGAGCAGGGAAATTCAGCTCCACCGGTTTAAGGAAAGAGTATCAAAGAATTTGTTGCCACATTTTGTTGTTGTTATTGGCACCCTCAAATTTGTGTAATCTTCACTCCAATGCCACCTTATTAATAAGAGTTTTATTGTCCACATGATATAAAATACGAAGACTTTCCCCTAGGCACTTCCCTTAACTGCTTCATTAGCCTCTTAATATTTATTACCACCTAAAATATTAAATGTTTATTTAATTTTTTGTTAATTTTTTGTCTCCTCCAACCCCCAGAATATAAGCTCCAAAATAGGAGAAAAAATTTATGTATTTTGTTGATTGCTGTATTCTCAGCACTTCAAACAGCACCCGGCACATAATGGACAAAGGCAATAAATATCTGCCGCATGAATAAATAAATAATAAAAGAACATGTGTTCTGTGGCTATTGGAAGATTCTAATCGGCTTTTTGTTGGCTCTACCTTAGTAACTCCTGTGTTCATTCTTTGCTGCAAGAGACCCCTAGAGGTCAGAAAATTTGCTCTTGCATTATTCAGGAGTACATACAACGATCAGACCCAGGCTTTCCCTCAGGCTGCAAATACAATAGCAGCATTAGTTGTTTCTGATACAGGGACACAGTCTCCCAAATTTTCACATAAAAGGTCTGGTTTTTATTTTACAGAAGGAAAAGGAACATGTTGGGGGGGGGGAGGTTCTTTTCTACTTTTTTTTTTTGAAAAAGATAAATATTCCGGCAATTATGTGCATTTGTGAATCGCTCTAATTTCAGCTTCAGTTTTCAGATGAGTGGCAGGACAATCTATGTTTCTCTTGATTCCCTTTCCCAATAAAACATCTGGCTACATACTAGAATTTTCATTACAGGAGCACAGGGAGCTTCAACATAATTCATTTCCAAGTCTTTTCCTGGCAAGTCCTTGTATAAAACCATCTTCCCTTTAATGTGAATATGATATTCTTTTTCTGGCATAAGAATTACATTCATCTGGTGTAATGAAGGTTTGTTTTTGAATACAGGGACCTTTTGCCAACAAGATGAGAGAGAAGTGGGGGAGGATGGATGTTATATCATTACAGGATGATATATTATTATTTCCAAAACTCAGAGGAGAGAGACTCAACCTTGTCAGCCCTGATTTATGTTTGTTCATTCTGTGATTCAATAGGAAGTTCAGGTGAGCTTTACTGAAATGTTTTGTTATATATTTTTCTACTGAGTGCAATGAAAAGCATCATACACCCCCGACCTCATTCCCCCTTTCCCTTGTTAAAAGTTAAGTGTTGATTGAATGGTTGCTGCATATCATTATGTCTAAAGAGCTATTCATATATCTATATATGTGCCTGAACTCAAAATGGCTGAACAAGTCTGGGGGGTCCCTGAGATCAGATTATTAGTGGAGAGATTAGGGTATATGTTTGGAAACGTTTTAAAACTCATTTTATGGGGAAGCTAGGTTTTGAGCAAAATCTCAAAATATTTTACTACTTATGAAAGTTTGTCTATGAATCCATGATCACAAAATCTCCCATTTAAAAGCAAATATAGAATCATATCTTAATGGAGAACATAAAAATAAGACCCAAAATGTAACTGGATTGCTTACTTCAGTGTGACTTGAGCTTGTAATCTTGTAGAGCAGTAAATGATGAGACATGTAATTACCAAGAAAAAAAGCCCATAAAGAGTCATTAAAACATATGAGTATAATGCAAGAGAGTATATGGTAACAATGATATTTCAACATAGTAAGAAAAGATGGGATTGTTAAAAAACATAGTGTTGGAACAATGGTTTATCAGTAAGGAAAAATAAAGCTAGGTATGTAATTCATTCTTTATACAAAAGATAGTTAAATAAACATAAGTCATTTGGCTGATAATGTTCATGGGAGTCGGGTCTTCTTAATCAGGCCTAAGTACCACAAAGAGTAAATCTAATAAATATATTATGAAAATCCTAGTTTCATTATGTGTGTGTATATATGTGTATGTGTCTATATTACATTCCCTTACTTGAAGCTTGTCTTTTTACTCTCTTTGTGGTCTTTCTTTTGATGAACAAGATTTCCTAATTTTAATAAATTTAAATTCTCAAATTTGTGCTTTATATCCAGTTCTGCTCTGTCCTGTTCAAAAGTTTTGCCTACTCCAAGGCCATGAGGGTAATGTTCTTTGTTATTTTGTAGAAGCTTTATTGTTTTACCTTTTAAACTTGGATCTGTCATCTAATTTGAATGGCAGTTAAGTGTCAAGATTAATTATTCCCATAATTATCTAATTAATCTAATATCTTTTATTGGTAAGATTATTCTTTGTCTGACACACTTCAATGTCAAACTGTCACAAATTAAGTGACAATGTATATGCAGGTTTGTTCTAGACTTTCATTCTATTTCTTTAATCTGTTTAACTAGAATTTTACCAATATCACATTTTTTTTATCTTTTTGCTTTGGCTAGAACTTCCAGTATAATATTGAATAGAAATGGTGACAGCATGTCTTCTTGTTTCATTTGTTGTCTCAATAGAAAAGTTTCAATATTTTATAATTAAACATGCTTTTTTAATTAATGGTTTTAATAAGATTTAAAGAAGTCTTCAAACTTTGGTCTTTAAAATTATTTTGGTTATTTTTGGACAATTGTATTATCATACACACTTTAAACTTAGCATATTAATTTCCACTAAAAATGATCAGGATGCTTATACAATCGTATTAAATCTATGGGTTAAATTGGGGTGAATTCAGATCTTTACCATATTGAGTCTTCTTATCCATGAACATGGTATGTTCCTCCATTTATTTATGTCTTTAAAATTTCTTTCAGTTATATAATTTTAATTTTTATGTTAAAGAGTCTGACATGTTTTTCATTATATTTATTTCTAAGTAGCTTATTTTTTTATATCCTATTTCAAACATTTGTAAGTATTCAGTACTAAAGCAATCTAGGCCTGGAGTTTTCTATGTGGGAAATTGCAGAATTTTTCATAGGCTTCATAAAATTCAGATTTTCACATTGTTCTTCTACAATATTTGGTAAGGTTTCATTTCACAGGAATTTTCTAATATATATATGTTTATAAATGTATCTCCTTGATATTCATAAAATTTCTTGTATTTGTCATGTACTGTCTGTCAGAATATCTCTTTTTGTGTTTCATCTGTACTATCCTTTCTCCTTCCCTTCCATAATTTCACTTATATATATGGGTATGTCCCATATATCTTCATGCTAATTCTACAATTTACATAATTGTTTTTCTTTTCATGTTTCATTCTGGTTATTTTATGTTGACTCATGTTTTATTTCACTGTTCTTTTCCAGTATGCATTTTTAATCTTTGTTCTATGTCAGTTTTAGGTTAGATTACAGTTCTCTTGTGTTTCACCTTGTAGACTATTTTCTTGAACATATGTATAACAGCTATTTTAAAATCTATGTTTGATAACTACCATATATGGATCACTTGTGGGCTTGTTTCTATTATTTGTATCAATTGTGGCTTATTTACATATAATAGACATATAATATTATTTATACTTTAAAGATATTTTAGTATTTGCTCTAGGTTTTATGAAATACCACTTTAACACATTTATCTTCAAATACTATTATGCTACTTCAAATACAATGTAAAATACTTATAGGAATACATTTCCATTCCTTCCTGTTCTTTATACTATTGTCAAACATTTTATATTTACATATGTTAAAATCCTAAATTATTTAAATTTTTACTTTAAACCATCAATTAGCTTTTAATGGAATTTTAAAATGAAATAAAAACACTGTATGTTTTTCTCATAATTACCACTTTTGGTACTTTTGATTAATTTGTATAAATTAGTGGTTCTTTTGGGGGAGTGGATATAACTTTAACATCAAAGAGGTTTGGCAATATCTATAGACATTTTTGATAGTTACAGCTGTTCTGGTAGGGGGACAGGTTTGCTACTGGCATTTCGTGGGTACAGGCCAGAAATGCTGAGAACAGGCTATAGTGAGCATGCCATCCTCCTCCACAAGGAATTCTCTTGTTGTAATGTCAATAGTCCCAATTTTGAGAAACTCTTGAGTGAAATAGATCTGCAGTGTAGTGTGATATAGGTCAGATGGTGATGGATAATAAGCTTTTGTCTGTGAAAGTCTTATCCTCACCTTCATTTGTGAAATACATTTTCACTAGGTGTAGAATTCTACATTGAATGTATTTTATTTCAGCACTTTAAAGAAGTCATTTCATTGCTTTCTGGTTTGCATAATTCTGTCAAGTCTTCAGTCATTATTCCACTGTGGGTAATATATACTTTTCTCTGGCTGATTTTAAGATTTTCTTCTTACTCTTGGTTTCAGTAATTTGATTAATGCAATTTTCTTTTGTTCATCATGCTTGGGGTTTATTGAGATTTTTGGATCTGTGCAGATACTGTCAAATTAAAAAAAAAACATTAGCTATTATTTCTTCTGATATATATTTTTTTGTTCCCTGTACTTCTGAGACTTCAGCTCCACATGGGTTACACTACTCTGTGGTCCTACAGTTCACTGAGATTCTTTTTTTTTTATGTTTATTTATTTTTGAGAGAGAGAGAGAGCATGCATGAATGGGACAGGGGCAGAGACAGAGGGAGACAGAGGATCTGAAGTGGGCTCTGCACTGACAGCAGAGAGCCCAGTGCGGAGCTTGAACTCATGAACTACAAGATCAGGACTTGAGCTAAAGTCTGACACTTAACCAACAGAGCCACTCAGGTGCTTCTCACTGAGATTCCGTTAAACAATTTTTTCCCCCTTTTTTTCCTCTCTGGGCTTTATTTTGGGCAGTTTCTATTGCCATGCCCTCAAGTTTATTTTCTTCTGCAGTGCTAATCTCCTTTATATTCAGTGCATTTAAAAATATTTCTTTATGGAAAAAAAGCCATCCCTAGGGCTCATGCAGACTTAAGAATTTTCGGAACTACTATCAGCCAGATTAAAGAGCTTTTTATTGGAAACATGAGGCACTCGTAAAGACATTAGAAGAGTAACATATACCTAACAAGACTGAACTCTTAAGGAAAGGTTACTCTAAAACTTACCTAAAATACTAAAAACAAGCCTTAAAAAGATCCAGCTGTTTTCTAAATAATTTAATTGCTTTCTGATTGGATTCTAACACTCCTTAAGAGTACAAGAAAAAATCAGGGGCGCCTGGGTGGCTCAGTCGGTTAAGTGTCCGACTTCGGCTCAGGTCATGACCTCATGGTTCGTGGGTCCGAGCCCCGCATCAGGCTCTGTGCTGACAGCTCGGAGCCTGAAGCCTGCTTCAGATTCTGTGTCTACCTCTCTCTCTGCCCCTCCCCCACTCATGCTCTGTTTCTGTCTCAATAATAAATAAACATAAAAATTAAAAAAAAAATCCAGTATCAACAGTGTAAAATACAAAATATTTAGCATTAAATAAAAAAAATTTAATAATCAAGTGAAATAGGTAATAGATAAAATTGATCCATTAATAAAGAAAGTTAGTAAATAGAAGAAACACAGAAATGAAAGAGAAGTTAAAATTAGCTAATATTGGGGCACCTGGGTGGCTCAGTTAGTTGAGTAACCGATTTCGGCTCAGGTCATGATCTTACAGTTCATGGGTTCCAGCCCCGCGTCCCACTCTGTGCTGACAGCTCAGAATCTGCAGCCTGCTTCAGATTCTGTGTCTGCCTCTCCCTCTCTCTCAAAAAGAAATAAACATTTAAAAAATATTAGCTAATATTGAATCTTCCAAGAGGATGCTAAGATGGGATTGAAAGTGAAAAGGTTTTATCAGAGTTTGTACCTGTAAAAGGAAATAGGGAGTGAGCAGAGGAGGGCTGGGAAAGCAATCAGACCAGAATTCAAGAGTGACCCCAAGTGAAGCTAAGAAGAGAAGGTTGAGTGCAATACTCCTAAATGGTCATGCAGTCTAAGGAACTTTTGGTAAATCTTTGTTCTATCTTTGAGCCAAAGTCACCTAAGGAAAGTGTGCTTTTTGTCTCCCAGAAATGAGAGCAACCTATGAGAGACATGACTTAGGTGCAAATCCAGTGGTGGGTTTCAAAGTGCAGCTGTTTGTGCCCTTAATTGATTATTCTCCATATAGTAGTAAAAAGTCTCTGAGGCACAGTCTCATGACTACAATGGCAGACAAGGACTTTAAAACACATATCACCATGTCAAAAAATAATAATAATAATAATGAAAAAGTTTGATATCTTGCAAGAATTACCAAAGTGTAATACAGAGACATGAAGTGGCCATGGCATTGATAGACTTGCCACTAACCATCCACTTGTAAAAGCAGTATCTGAAAAGTGTCAGAGCCAAGTGCAATACAATGAGGTATGCCTGTACTACCTTATCATTGTGTATAAGAAAATGTGGTAGCTCAAAGTACTGTTTTCTTCCCACAGAAGAAGAGACAAATTACAACCTATATTTCCCCTAATTGTAAAATCAATCATATAATATCTATAAGATAGAATTAGTATATTATAATGTTCTAATGTAAGGTAGATCTGTGTGTGCTGATACGTAAAGATATCTATGATGTATTGTATTAGTTTTTAGGGCTGCCATCACAAAGTACCACAGACTAGGTGGCTTAAACTACAGAAATTAATTTTCTCCCAGTTCTGGAGGCTAGATGTTCAAGATCAAGCTGTCAGTAGGAGTGGTTTCTTCTGAGGGCTTTCGTCCTTGGTTTATAGACAGTTGTCTTATTCCAGTGTCTCATACAATCCTCTGTCAGTTTTTTTCTGTGTCCTAATTTCCTTTTCTGATAAGGACACCATTCATATTGAATGAGGGCCCACCCACATGGCTTCATTTTGCTCTAATCATCTCTTTAAAGATTCTCTCTCCAGGGGTATAGGGGTGGCTCAGTTCGTTAAACATCTGATTCTTGATTTTGGCTCAAGTCATGATCTCATGGTCCTGAGACTGAATACCACATTAGGCTCTGTGCTGGGCATGGAGACTGCTTAAGATCCTCTTTCCCTTTCACTCTCCTTCTGCCCCCTCACACTGTGCACATGCTTGCAAGCTCTCTCTCTCTCTCTCTCTCTCTAAAAAAGAAAAAAAAAAGATTATACCTCCAGATACAGTCACATTCTGAGGTACTAGGGGTTAGGACATCAACATGAATTTTGAGGAGATACAATTCAGCTCATAACATATATTTTAATGTAAAAAAGGCAAGATATGAACAGTATGTGTAATAGAATTTCATTTGCTTTTATTTATTTGTTTATTTTTTTAATGTTTATTTATTTTTGAGAGAGAGAGAGCACGAGAGAGGGAGACACAGAATTTGAAGCAGGCTCCAGGCTCTGAACTGTCAGCACAGAGCCCAATATGGGGCTTGAACTCGTGAACTGTGAGATCATGACCGGAGCTGAAGCTGAAAGCTTAACTGACTGAGTTACCCAGGGGCCCCTATTTATTTATTTTTTAAAAGTTTATTTATTTATTTTGAGAGACTGAGAATGAGTGAACAAGGGAGGAGCAGAGAGAGAGGGAGAGAAAGAATTCCAAGCAGGCTCCACACTGTCAGTACAAAGCCTGACGCAGGGCTCAATCTCACAAACCATGAGATCATGACCTGAGCTAAAATCAAGAGTGGACACTGAACCAAGTGAGCCTCCCAGGCACCCCTCATTACCTTTTAAAGCATTTCCATATGTGTATTTGCGTAAATGTTGTGTAAGACTTCAAAGAAAGTATCAATAATGGTTTTCCCTGAGGAAATGGACTGAGGCTTCATGGTGACAGAGAAAAGTAGGGTAAGAATGCCTTTTTAAACCTTTCTCTGTTGTTGCTCTTTTGCCATATTTCCATAATACTTTTATAGTGATAAAGAAAGATACAACATTACATGGTCTCTCATATTACTGATGAGTGAAACAAGGCCAAAATTTGCCTGAGGTCACTCAATTAGTTCCTGATAAAGCTAGGAATGTAGGACTGCCTTATGACTGCTTTATGGGAGATCTTTTATGCTTGCCAAATAGCCTCGTGCTTCACATAGTAATTGGATAGATAGATTTTTAACTTTCCATGTTGCTACTTACATAGGTTTCTACTACAGTTATTTGTCTCACCTGGTAATCTCTCAGTGTAAATATGTTATACCAAGCACTTAGTGAAACTATTATGTTTAGTTTCATTGTTCCTCAGCTTGATTATTTCGTGTTTCTGAAAATTTAATATGACTTTAGCTTAAGATAAAGAAGAGCCTTACTGGGGCACCTGGGTGGCTCAGTCAGTTGGACGTCTGACTTCAGCTCAGGTCATGATCTCACAGTTTTTGAGTTCAAGCCCCATGTCAGGCTCTGTGCTGACAGCTTAGAACCTGGAGCCTGCGTTGGATTCTATGTCTCCCTCTCTCTCTGCCCCTCCTCTGCTCATGCTACATCTCTCTCTCTCTCTCAAAGTGAATAAACTTAAAAAAAAAAAAAAAAAGAGCCTTACTGCATAAGAGGTCATCCTGTTCTGGATTTTCAGCTTCTGTCCTTAAACTATTACCATCTCGCTTTGCTATGGATACTCTGGGACTCTGGGTCTCCCTTGTCCTTGGTGTCTCAGTAAAACCCCCTCGTTCAGGCAACTTCCAATTTAACAACAGGTGCAAGTTCTCCACACCTTTCCCTATTATCCAGCACTGCTGTGACACTGGCCCCGAATTGTTTTCAATGATCAGGGCTCCACTGGCATCCTGTAACAGACCAGCCTCTCCTCTGCCTCACCTTATGAATCCCACACATCTCCGTAAAGCTTCCAGACGCTTCACGGGCTGTTTTCTCACTTAACCAGCGTGGAGAAAACGCTACGGCAAATCCTACTCTCAAGGGAGAGACTATATAATTCCGTGTGAACAGTCAAATGTCACTTCATTACAGGGATCTCTACTTTAAACGCAGCGGTTCATTGGCTAGAGCCAGAAAGAAGCCAGTGTGGCAAGAGCCGCCGCGGGATTCTAAGAACTCCACTTTTAGGTGGCTTGGACAATTTGTTCTGAAACTGCACATGGTTTTGAAAGTATTCTCTTTTAAGTGACTCTCTCATCTGGTCCTGTGAAGATGGAAGACTCAATTAAGAAACCACTGTGTGGCAGTCACAACAGGATCCTTTATCCCCGCTCAGTATGGAGGAGAAAAAAGACTCCCCAGAACACAATGTGCTATAGTGGTTTCACTTGACCTTTCTTTACTGACTAGGCTCATTCAAGTTTGTTTCTTTCCTTCCTTCTTTCTTTTTTTTATTTTTTTAAAGGCAGGACACATAAAAAGGCATTAAATGGCTTAGTTGTTTCCTTTTAAGCACAGTGGTTGTAGAGGGAAGAGGTAGCTATGCCGAGGATGTTCAGAAACAGGTTTACCTTGTCTGTTACCCTCCAGGAGGTGGCTGACGCTTCCCCTTCTCATTACTACAGTTAACTACATCACCCCATTCCCTCACCCAAACTCATTTGCCTTATCTGCTTTCATCAGCAGAGTCAAAAATTGAGAATTCAGATTGACTTGATGTCATCTGTTGATAAGGTCATATGAGGGCCTCCAAAGTGGGGTCTGGAAATGCTAGGTGTACACGATGATCGTTCTGGATGCTGAAATAAAATATGAAAACTTCTATTTATATTTATTTTCACCTAAAACTGGGAACAAAATTATTCTTCAGAACATTTAATTTGTGAGGCGGTATCTGTGCCCTCCTGTCATGTCTCTTGCACAGGAAGACTGGGGAGAATGTGGTAAAAATGAGGGTGGCAGTCACACTAGGTCATTTGCTTTGAGCTGTTGCAGTTAGCACAATTTATACACATGAAGATGAGTTGATTTATTGATTGCAGTTCCCAGATTTAACTAAACCAGTCATCATAAGTGGTTTAGTGAAATCTCTGCAAATTATAGATGGAGAATACATGAGACAAAAATGCCAAGAGTTAACACTTGAGCTTAAGAAAAAATTATGTTTTAATGCTGGGGCACCTCGGTGGCTCAGTCGGTTAAGCCTCGGGCTTCTACTCAGGTTGTGGTCTCACAGTTCGTCAGAGGAAGATAGAGAATGTCAAGCAGACTCAGCACTGTCAGCACTGTCAGCAGCCTGATGAGGGGCTGGATCTCATGAACTGTGAAGCCATGACCTGAGCCCATATCAAGAATAGGGCTCTTAACCAATTGAGTCTCCCAGGCACCCCTGGACTTTTAACTTTAGAATGAGCTTTTTATTACCTCTATTAAAAATTAAAGACAAACATAATTTAATCATATCTACTACATTAGATCACATTTCTCCAGCTTTTTTTAAATGTTTATTTATTTTTGAGAGAGAGAGAGAGAGAGACAGAGTACAAGCAGGGGAGGGGCAGAGAGAGAGGAAGACACAGAATCTGAAGCAGGATCCAAGCTCTGAGCTGTCCGCACAGAACCCAACCTGGGGCTCGAACTCACGAACTGTGAGATTGTGACCTGAGCCGAAGTCGGATGCTTATCCGGCTGAGCCACCCAGGTGCCCCGACATTTCTCCAGTTTATAAAAATATCAGTAATATATTCTTGAGAACACTATGGGTTTTGTCCTATTAATTAAATCATTAAACAATTATTTAAAAATTTTTATTTCATTTTATTTCATCCTCTTAAATGTTATATTTTCAGATTTTATAATGTACATCATAATAATGTAGTAAGTATATATAACTTAAAATAAAATCATCATACAACTATTAGGACTATGTGGTTCTAATATTTATCAGTAGAGCACATTATCAAAACAGTTGGGAGACCACTGGTGAGATTTTTGCTTCCTTCTGAACAAAGGGAGGAAAACACTGTGCTCTGAGCCAGGAAAAGGCCTTGTCAGTCACCATTAGGGCAAACCACATGCATTTCCATGCACATAGGCTAGGACCATGAGCTGTGGGTCATGCCCATTTGGGTAAGCAAAACAGGAGAAGGAATCTCAGAAAATAAGTTAAGACCTTCCCATAGTTGCTTTTTAGGTCATACTTGGGCTTTCAAATTTCCAAAAGACAAGCACATTTCATCTGAGTAAAAAAAAAAAAAAAGCTATACTTGATTATAGATTTTCTAGGTAAAGTCTAAAAATGATATCACACCCATTACCCCCATCACCTTTCCCATCCTGGCCCCAGCAAAAAGTCAGCAGAAAACTGCATGCATCATACCCATTTGTTAGGACATGAAACCAAAGCTCTGTTCAAGGAGAGAGATTCCACTCACAGCTTCCTTCCTTCACAGATAAGGAAACTTGCCCAAGAAGGAGGTGACGCTTTGCATTTTGGTGAATAGCGCATGTCATAACTCACAGACAACATTGTGATGATGCAGACTTCTACTAATAGACACTGAAGAGGGTCAGGTCCCGTGGAAAGGCTAGCAATCATTAATATTGATAGATAAGACTCCTTAGCAAATATTTCCAAGTATTTCTTGATACTCCAAGACAAGATGGCCGAAGATGGGGCCTCATTTCTTCTGGTCTCCTGCCCGCAGCTTTGGGTGAGTGCACTGATTGCCCTTGCCTGAGGCTTCTAGAATATCAGGCTTCTACGACCCTGTTCTTGACCATCCTTACTTTTGCTTCATGTCTTTATTATAAGATACTCAGAGACTCCAGTTTTGACAGCTACTGGTATGTTCATGAATAAAAATCTACTACACTGCAGGATTTCGGTTTTATAGCATCTGCCCGGATTGTACTTATTTAGGTGGAATGCAATCAAGCATGACTGTAAAAGAAAAAAAAAAAACAGTGTGACTTTATTTAATGTATTAAAGCTACACTGTTCACATTCTGCTAGGAAAAAGAAAGTGTGTATATGGGCATTGGGAAGGTAGGGTTTTTCTGAAACTGAACATTCTTTAATAAGAACTAATTTAAATTTCTTCTTATCCCCACAATTGGCATGAATATTTTTCTGGATCAAGAAGCAAGACATGGTTTTAGTACGTGTACATTTTGTCTAGAATATGGGATCAAGAAAGCCATGAACAATCTACTTGCAAAATTAGACTTGAAAACTAACCTTTGGGGGTATTTTATGTCCTTGAGCTGCTATTTTCTGCAAGCAGGTTGAGTGAAATTCACTCAGATTTATTGTTATTAAAATTCTTCCTCATCGCTATGAGCATCATTATCACCCCCAGGTGGACATAGCACTTTTCTTTCCAGATGCTTAAGTTGCTTTACTTATATTATTGGAGCCCCATTTTTAAATATGTTGAAAATATCAGCCAACACACTTATCCCCAAAACACCTCCCTGTGGAGGAAAAGGAAAAATAAAATGATTTAAATTGACATTTTCTCCATAGCCTTTGGCCGTAGAGCCATTCCAAGGCCACCTCACTTCATTTATTCGTATGCATTCCGGTGAGATAAGAATATTCATTATTCACCTAATAATTAATGAACCAGAGGTGCAGAATGTAAAAAAGACTTGTCCAAGGACACATTTAGAATTAACAACACTGCAAATAAGTTAGCCAAAGCCTTCTGATCTTTGTACCAAGCTTCTTCAAGCTCAGATAAGCCTATTTCGTGATACAGATTTTATTGAGATCTACTCTGTGCAAGTCACAGGCTTCGAGCTCCTGCAAATGTAATGACTACACACCTCAGGGATGGTAAATAAGGCAAACATACACATGGATAATCGGAGGAGGCTCTTTGAAGTTTTATAGAAAGAAACAGAGCTTAGAATGAGGTCAAAGTGGCTTTGAAGCTAATGTCTCAATGTGGTTCTTAGTAGCTCTATGATTTGGGGTACATTATTAAATTTCTTTGAGGGTGACTTTCCTCATCAAGAAGAGAGTTATATTACCAACTGTCTAGAGTAGGTTCAAGTATTAAATGAGATTGGCATATGGTGAGAACACCATCGTTTACTAGTATTGTTACTATGACTGTTATTCTTGTATTTTGGAATGCAAAGACTCATATGGGATTTAAAAAAATAAAAAATAGATATATTTAAGATGTACAACATGACATTTTGATATATATATCAAATGAATATATCAAATATATATATCAAATAAATCAAATATATATGTATATATATACTTAGTGATATGATACTACAGTCAAGCTAATTAACATGCTCATCTCCTCACATAATTACTTTTTTTTTATGAGAGCACCTGAGATCTACTCTTTCAGTAAATTTCCAGTGTAAAATACACGAATTAACGAATTAACGAATGCACCATGCTGTGCGTTAGATCTCTTAGAATGTATTCATCCTACACAACTGAAATTTTAGACCCTTTTGACCAAATTCTCCCTATTTTCCCCACCTACCCACCACTGGAAACCACTGTCCTACTCTTGCTTCTATGTATTTGACTGTTTTAGATTACATATATGAGACATCATACAGCCTTTTCTTTCTGTCCTTTTGTGGGCAGCTTGGATTGCCCAGGGCTGACACATCTCAGTGATTTGTCCCTCACACTCCCAAAGGAAGGGGCCAGGGGAGCCTGGGCAGCAGCCTCAGCCTGGTGACCCCCAGGTCCTTCTCCCAGCTTCTCACAGGTACTGTGTTTGTGAAAAAAGTTGGAGGATGGAAAAAAATATTAATAATTGGTGGCTTATTTTACTTAGCATGATGTCATGTTGTTGCAAGGGGCAGGATCTCCTTTTTAAAATTTTCTATTAAATATATATACACGCCACACTTTCTTTTCTTATTATTATTCTTAAATTTCAATACAGTTAACACACAGTGTTATATTAGTTTCCAAGTGTACAATGTAGTGATTCAACAATTCTATACATTACTTAGTGCTCATCATGATAAGTGTCCTCTTAATCCCCCTCACCTATTTCACCCATCCCCCCCGCTCCTCCCCTCTGGTAACTACTAGCTTGTTCTCTGTAGTTAAGAGTCTGATTTTTGGTTTGCTTCTGTTTTTTTTTTCTGTTTTGTGCCTTAAATTCCACATATGAGCGAAGTCATGTGGTATTTGTATTTCTCTAACTTATTTTACTTAGCATTATACTCTCTATATTAATCCATGTTGCTGCAAATGGCAAGATTTCATTCTTTTCTTTGGCTGAGTAATATTCCATTATATAATATATACATATATATGTGTGTATATATATGTATATATACCATGTTTTCTTTATTTATTCGTCTACCAATGGACACTTGGGCTGCTTCCATAATTTGGCTATTGTAAATAATGCTGCAATAAACATAGGGGTGCACATACATTTTTGAATTAGTGTTTTCATATTATTTGAGTAAAGGCTCAGTAGTGGAATTACTGGATTATATGGTAATTTTATTTTTAATTTTTTGAGGAAACTCTGTACTATGTTCCACAGTGGCTGCACCAGCTTGCATTCCCACCAAGAGTGCATGAGGGTTCTTTTTTCTCCATATCCTCACCACCTCTTGTTATTTTTTGTGTTTTTTATTTTTGCGATTCTGATAGGTGTGAGGTAATATCTCATTGTGGTTTGATTTGCATTTCCCTGATGATGAATGATGTTGAGCATCTTTTCATGTGTCTGTTGGTTATTTTTATGTCTTCTTTGCAAAATGTTTATTCAGATCCTGTGCCCATTTTTTACTGGGCAGAGCTTTATTGAAGGGGGAGCAGTCTTCTGTTGTTTCTATTCCAGTTTCTTATTGAAGAGACTGTCTGTTTGAGAGACACGGTCAAAAAAATCAAAGTGGACTTCACCCGAACCTCAACTCATAAGTTAGAGCTCTACATTAGTCATAAAAGATTGAGAACACTGTATCCTAATCATGCCCACTTTAGTTCCCTTGTTTGATGATGACAGGGACAAGCAAGATGACAATGACTATCATACCCTCAACTTCACCTTACACAACAGGGTATCATGATGTGTAAACCAAGCCACCATCCTCACCCACAGAGCCAGTGCTCTGGTGCACGGGAAGGCCTTAAAGATTCTGCAGCTCTCCCTGATAGAACTAACTTTATTCAGAACAGAGCTTATAGAATTCCACACCTGGGGGCATTGTCAAAAGGAAGGGAGGAACTAAGAAGCCTTTAACACTTCTATAATAGTAATAGCAACAAGCAAAATGGAAGATGAACCGTAAGTTTGAGAGAGAGAACTAGGGAAAGATATACCCAAGACGAGAGCTCATGGAATCACGGTGAACAATGTAGATGAGAAGTCTGTGTATATGTGCCAGGCTCCATCCACTCAGGAACAATTAGGGCAGGCTGTGGGGCAGACATAAAAACATTTGCAAATCTGCACACAAAGTCATCACAAAGGGCAGAAGACTCACCAATACGAGGGCCTTAAACACACCTTTAACCAAAACACTGGTTGAACAATAAGTTACTCTGATCAAAGGGTGACTCCTATCAAGCCACACTAAAAAAGAAAATAACATACATCCATTTCCATAGGGAATGCTGTGTGCCAGTTCAAGGCAAGATCAGAGAAGGAAAATGCAAGCTACTGATGCCTGGCCAAACATGTCAATTCCTTGGACTATGATAGTCATTTCCAAACTATGTGCATATCCAATGGTCAAAGGTCAAAATTTAACTGGCCAAGAGAACTCAAGCATATCCTTTGACCAATAAGTGGTGTCACCCAGAGATGACTTCTAAGTAGTCAGGCTAGGGGCGCCTGGGTGGCTCAGTTAAGCGTCCGACTTCGGCTCAGGTCATGATCTCACGGTTCATGGGTTCAAGCCCCGTGACGGGCTCTGTGTTGATAGCTAGCTCAGAGCCTGGAGCCTGCTTCGGATTCTGTGTCTCCCTCTCTCTCTGACCCTCCCCTGCTCATGCTCTCTCTCTCTCTCAAAAAGTAAATAAAACATTTAAAAAAAAATAAGTAGTCAGGCTAAAGATATGAATAAGAAAAAATATTGTGCAGAGACTAGAGGCTACACACTATGGGTGAACTAGACTTCAGAAAATGTGCAGCTTGCCAAATGCTTTCAAAAAGAAGTCTTAAAGAATACTAAAGCCAACTAGATCCAACATATATCTATAGAATACTCAACCCCAAAATAGCAGAAGACATTCTTCCATGCACACATAGAACTTTCTCTAGGGTTGACCATATGCTTACCTATAAACAAATCTCAATAAACTTAAAAGAAGGGAAATCATACAAAGAATATTAACCAACGTCTTAGTTCATTTGAGCTGCTATAACAAAATGCCACAGATGGGTAGCATGTAAACAATAATTTATTTCTCACAGTCCTGGAAGCTGAGACATATTAGATCAAAGCACGAGCATGGTCACGTTTGGTGAGTGCACTCTTCCTGGTTCACAGCTGGTACCTTCTTTCTATCCTCACATGCTGGAAGAGGGTAGGGATCTCTCTGGAGCCTGTTTTATAAGATATAAATCTCATTCATGAAGGCTCCACTCTCATGATGGACCTCCCAAGCCCCACATAAAAAACCATTACACTGAGCACTAGACTTTCAACATATTAATTTTAGGGGGACACACACATTCAGACCATAGCAACCAAACACAATAGAATTAAATTAGAAATCAACAACAGCATGCACTCTTAAATAACCAATGGATCAAAGAAGAAATCATTAGAGAAATTAGAAAATACTTAAAAAAAACCTACAAATGAAAACACAGCATTCAAAAACCCATAAAAAGTAGATAAAGCAGTGTTCAGAGGGAAATTTGTAACTGTAAACACCTATATTATGAAGGAAAAAATCTCTAAGCAATAAGCTAATGCTCTACCTTAAGGAAGTAGATAAAGGAGAGAAAATTAAACTAGAACAATCAGAAAGATGGAAATATGAAAAACTAGAGTGAAATAAATGAATTAATGAGTAGAAAAAACAGAGAAAATCAACAAAACCAAAAGCTGATTCTTTAATAAGATCAAAAAAATTGACAATTTCTTATTTTTAAATATATTTATTTATTTTTCAAAGAGACAGAGACAGCATTAGTGGGGGAGACATAGAGAGAGAGGGAGAGAGATGATCCCAAGCAGGATCTGCACTGCCAACACAGAGTCTGATATGGGACTTGAACTCAGGAACTGTGAGATCATGACTTTAGCTGAAACCAAGAGTCAGACACTTAACCAACTGAGCCACCCATATGTCCCTAAAATTGACAATTTCCTAACTGAAATCGCTCTTCCACCCCCAAAAGAGAGAGAGATAAAGAACTCAAATTATCAAACTGGAGAATGAAAGTATCATTACTGATCTTACAGAAATAAAAAGGGATTATTATTAATAAATTTATATCAACATATTTGATAACATAATAAAATGGACTAATTCCTAGAAAAGACACAAAGTACAAAAATTGACTCAATAAGAAATAAGATATTTGAATGGACCTATGATAAGTAAAGGGATTGAAGGATTAATTTAAAAAAAAACATAAAAAGTTGGCATAAGAAACACTCAGGTCCAAATGGGTTCAGTAATTCATTCTACATAATGTCCAAAGAAGAATGAATACCAATATTTCACAAACTTTTCTGAAAATAAGAGTGGGGAATACTTTCCAACTCATCTAAGAGGCAGGTATTAATTTAATACCAAAAGACATTACAAGAAAAACAAAACAAAATATAGACCAATATCCTTTATAAATAAAGAGCAAAAATCCTCATCAAAATAAGAGCAAACTGAATCTAGCAATATACTAAAAAGATTATATACCTTTAATGAATAGGATTTATCTCAGGAATGAAAGTTTAGTTTAACATCTGAAAATCAAGCAACATAATACACCAAATAAAAAAAATAAAGGAAAAAATCACTTAATCAATTCAATAGAGACAGAAAAAAATTAGACAAATCCAACAGTGTTAAATGAAAAAATCACTCAACCAAGTACATATAAAAGGGAAGTTCCTCTATGTGACAAAGGGCATTTACCAAAAACAAAAACTAAAAAACATAAAACCAACCCCAGATAATTTCATATTTAAAGATTAAATGCCTTCCCTCAATCCATATATCCTTTTTGTAGATATATTTATTTAAATCCTTTTTCAAGTTTTAAATGAGTTATTTTTTTCTTTTATTATTGAGTTGTACATGTTCTTTACATATTCTAGATATCAGTCCCATATCAGATATATAATTTTCAAATATTTTCTCCCATATTATCAGTTGTTGTTTCACATTCTTGTTCACTGATTTCAGGTTTGGGGCAGAAGTACAAGGAACAACATATTAGGCTGGAAAGGACCAAAATTCTCAAAGAGTAAGGGGAACATGTTCAAACAGCATAGGATCTAGCTTGGATGAACTCCCATTGGTCAATTCTGGGACAGTTTGAACAAATCTGGGACTAACTAATTGTAAAACATTAAATAAAATAAATATTTATTTAAAATGATATTTAAAAAAAAAGGGACAGTGTATAAAAAAAGTAAAACAAACAAATTTGTATAACACCAGCAGATATAATTATCATACCACAAACTTATTTTTAAATTTGGCAATAAAAGAGAAAGTAGCATATAGCTTGCCTATTTAGGAAATATCCAGTTGGTAGAGACAAGCTGTTTTGGATAGAAGAATGCTAGACACAAATGTAGAAGGAATAAAAGAATAGAAAAAAAAGGGGGGTGCCTGAGTGGCTCAGTCAGTTAAGTGTCCCGCTTTGGCTTAGGTCATGACCTCACAGCTAGTGAGTTCGAGCCCTGTGTCCAGCTCTGTGATGACAGCTCAGAGCCTGGAGCCTCTTTGGATTCTGTGTCTCCCTCTCTAGCTGCTCCTCCCCACCTCACACTCTCTTTCTCTCTCTCTCCCTCTCTCGTTCTCTCTCTCTGTTAAAGAATAAATAAACATTTAAAAATCTTTTTAAAAGAATAGAAAAAAAAAGATTACTAATTTGTAGTTTGCAATGAAATAATCAATTCAAGCAAGAATGCTAAACTTTTGATTCAAACATGTTGGAAAGTACCCTGTACGTTGTCCATATACTAGGGTATTACCCTATCAATTATTTTCTAGATGAAAATGAATAAAAAGAGACCTCACAGTACAAAGATCTGAATTTTATCACTGTAACTAAGCATTATAAATAGTAGGGCAACTTGATAGCATGTACCTTCTAATCTGGTGTAATATGAAGTACACAACATCACCTGTGAAGGATACTTGTACCAAAAAAAAAAAAGTTTACCTTGAATCAAAACTTTTAACACTAACTTTCAATGTATAGCGTGTAAAGGAGTTGGATAAGTAAGTTAAATACCACCATAAGTAAACAATTAGACCAAAAAAGAATGTGATGCCTTTTGTAAGTCAACTGACCTGTTCTCTTCAAAAAGTCAACACTAGAAAGGAAAAAAATGAGAGGACTATATAGAATAAAAGAGTTACAGCAACAAAATACAATACAGACACCTTGACTGAAACTCATTCAAACAAAGAAACAAAAACAGTTATAGAAGACACATTTGAAAAAATTAGGGAAAATTGAATAAGGACTATGTATTAGCTGATATAAAGGAATGATTAATTTTCTTTGGTGTGATAATGGAGTGAGGATTATATATGAAAAAAGCACCTATTTTTAGGAGTTGTGTGCTGAAATATTTAGAAGTGTCATATCTGCAAATTACTTCAAAACTTTCAGCAATCACACAACGAGAGACCTAAAGGACTATAAAATATTAATATTTGTTGAATCTACTTGGTGGGTACGTGGCTGTTTATTGGACTATTCTTTCAACTTTTGTCCACGTTAACATTCTTTTATAACAAAAAGTGGGAAAATAGCATATTTTCCGGGCTTTGATTTTTACAATATTTTATTATGTTTTACCAACAGGTATAAAACTTCAACCCATTGAGAAACTCTGTGCTCAATGCTCTGTGCTCAGCACCTTGCTAAGTTCTTTACAAACAACTTCATAATTATTCCTTACCAAAACATTTATTAGGGACATAGGATTGAAAGGAAAGGAGATAAACCTATTGAAATAAGTAATGGTCTTGAGTAACCCCTTGTAAGAAATGTGAGCGGGACCTATTCCAAGATACGTAATAAGATTTTCAAGTAAGGCTGAGAGCCTAGCTGAGGGTGGAGTCATAAGGTTAGATCATAAAATACAAGGGCTGTAATCTGTGCAAGAGTGTTCTTTCTTTCTTCCTGTATCATAGCCCATATCTGTAGGAGCAGAGAAGGTAGATGGATAGGTTGGTCCCAAAGTAGGGCTGGCAGGGCAAATGCAATAAAAGGGTAAGGAAACATGAATTTGATCATGCTGACAAAAAGAGTGATTGAAGTAATGTACTACATGATCCAGAAAGAAAGTCCTTGGGTGAGAGGTGATAGGTCAGGGACTGAGGCTTAGGAGTACACAGGAGCCGCGCGCAATAAAGCAATCATTCCTACATGGGCAAGGACATTAACAAAGGCCGAATCTACTTATCAGGACATTTTCAAATGCACAAACTGCCCACTGCAGACAAGCAGAGTTTGGAAGGGATATAATTTCCACACTTTTAGACCTATCCACTAGGAAGAGGGGATTGTGTAGGAAGTGGGGATTTCCTTTTGTGTAGGAAAGTGTTTGAAAATCTAGAGGGTTAAAGGCTTCAGATGATGTTTGAGATAGAAGCTAGAGAGAGAATGATTTGATGAGCTCCTCCCTTAGAAGTATAGAAATGCATGTGGCTTCCAGAGGCCATCTAAGCTAGAAAATCAGGAACAATAGATTTTGAACAAAGGACGTAAGACATTTGTGAGATTAAAAAAAAAATTCTCTGGGGGCTCCAAGTGGCTCAGTTGGTTAAGTGGCCGACTTTGGCTCAGGTCATTATCTCATGGTTCGTGAGTTCGAGCCCCCCGTTGGGCTCTGTGAGGACAGCTCAGAGCCTGGAGCCTTCTTCAGATTCTGTATCTCCCTCTCTCTCTCTCTCAAAAATAAATAAACATTTAAAAAAATCTCTCAGTGTAGATAGTATGTTTATTACAGTTTTCTTTATTTGCTTTTAAGGAACAGAGATAACATTTTCAATAAAGAGGTCAATATATGATATATTGAGACAGTCAAGATGAAAATTTTTTTCTTCTTTAAAATTTTTTTAAAGTTTTATTTATTTTTGAGAGAGAGAGAGAGAGAGCATGCAGGGGAGGGGCAGAAAGAGAGGGGGACAAAGAATCTGAAGCAGGCTTCAGGCTCTGAGCTGTCAGCACAGAACCTGATGCAGGACTTGAACCCACGAACTGTGAGATTATGATCTGAGCCGAAGTTGAATGCTCAATGAACTGAGTCACCCAGGCACCCTAAAATATTTTTTCAAACTTAGCTTTTATGGGAGGAATCTAAAGAAGCAAGGGTATTCAGAGCTTCTTTTTATAGGAAAGGAAGACAAGCTCAGTCTTCATGTCTTATGAAAAATATGGAAAAACAAACTTTCTCTGAGAAGGTGAGGTATGATGTTCGGGGATTAACAAACAATAGACTCTTATTGTTTTCCCTATACAAGTTAGCCACCTATGGCATCAGTACAGCTGCCACTACTTAGGGTTTCTGTGAAAATACAATTTCTCCTTTTCTCTGGCTCTCTTTTCCTGATTGAAGATCATATTACGTATATTTGATATATGACTGCATACATGAAAATACCATGCCTACCTTTGAGTCACACACTATAAAGAATGTTAAAGAGACAAAGTAGAATATCTTCTCAAAACTTAACAATTTAGAATCACTTAGGAACCAAACAATGAAGAGGTGGTGTGCACACATACTTCAGTTTACCTACAAACTGACAGATAGTGGAGGAGATAATCATTGATGAAAGTTTAATAAAGTCTTCAAGTATATTTTGAATGGCATGCCAGATTGATTGATAGGTGTTGGGAACCTTCCACTGGTTTAGGAAAAAGTAATGTGTTGTAGATGGGTATGGTTTATATGCAAGTATATGGAAGGGGTGGGGTCAAGGGAGAGGGAGGATAGTTATAAATTGAACAGCCATAGCTTGGTATAGTAATGGCTCAGAATTTTAAAATATTTACTAAATGTATAAATACAAGATATTTCACTGAATTATTCCAAGTAGAAGATATTTAAGAGCATGATTAGAAATATGGTTACATGGTCAAACTATATATGGCCATGACAATTTTTAATCAGTGTACAGGAATATGAAAAATTATAGATGCCCCACAAGAAAGAGAAATGTCTAGTGTTCTCCAAACCAAAAAATTAACTGATTGTGAAATTGTGCCATATTCACAATATTACTGGGGTTCTTCTTTAGCTATCATTAAACTACTTTGCCTTTGTCTTCTTTGTGATGAGTCAAAAGACTGGGTCAACTTTGTTATCTGAGAACCTGGATCTGTCCACCTTCCTTTCATTGAGCTGCTTTCACTAGACTGTGAAGTAGGAGCTACTACAAAGTCTTCACAAACAAGTTCTATATCTGCAGGCTTTTATGTAGTAGATAATGACATAAATAATCTATAAACAATTTTTCACATATTAAGGAGGCTTTTCTAGACTCTCTTCAGGCTGGGGATTCTTCCCTTACTGCCAAAACACAGGGTTACTAAAATACTCCCACCACACTAGAGAAGACAGGCAAAGACAGAGTAGAAAAGTTAGAGAGAGATAGACAGACAGACAGGGGAGAGAGCCCATGTGTAGGGAATGACTAAACAAACATTGTTCAGGGACGCTGTGATTCCAAACTCTTAATGGTTTTTTTTTTTGAAATTTGACAAATAGAATTCTGAGGGTCTGAGAATGTGTCTGTGATTTGTATGAACAGAGAAGCACTCATTTCCATATAGTCTGAGAGGAATGGAAACAATGGCAATGGGGAGCTCCGTACATGATCCCAAACCAGAATGAGAACAGAGACTCCAGACATTAAAAGAGAGCCAGTCAGGAAGGACACTTCCCTTCACCATACCTGCCTAACCAGCCCCCAAGGAGAAGGAACTAGAAGGTAACATAAAATCATACATTATGACTTTTTACACTTCGTTATATAAATATGTTTATATCAACTGCTTCATACAATGTAGTACATACTGTAGTACAGCCTTTGAGATTATTCACTAAACTTCATACTACTTTTAGGTCTTCAAATAAAGGGCTCTCCCTAGTTTGTTTATAAATTTTTTAAAGTTTATTTCTTTATTTTGAGAGAGACAGAAACAACGTGAGCAGGGGAGGGGCAGAGAAAGAGGGAGAGAGACAGAGAATCCTAAGCAGGCTCTATACTGTCAGTGCAGAGCCCGACACGGGGCTCAAACCCATGAAACTGCGAGATCATGACCTGAGCCAAAACCGAGAGTTGGACACTTAACTGATTGAGCCACTCACATGTCCCTCTCCCCAGTTTATTTATAAACGAATTTTCCTACCCAAAAAACTTCAATTAAAACGTTGCTGCTTTTACCTGAACAAATATAAAACATTCCTTATAGAATGTTTTTGAGCAAAGTTTATAGCTGTCTGGGTTCATTGGTTTATTCAACAAGTATTTGTTCAGCCAATTCATTGAGATCTACGTGCCATGCTGTGCCAGGAGTTGGAGCACGCAATCAAACAGTGATCTTTCTTGCATTAATTATATATTGTTGTGAATCAAATTACCCCCAAACTTAGCGATTAAAACAAGCATTTATTATCTCATGGTTTCTGAGTAAGGAATCCAGGAGCTGCTTTATCGGAGCTATTCCGATTCAGGGCCTCTCATGAAGCAACATCAAGCTGCTGGCCAGGGCTGCAGTCACCTGGAGAGTTGGAGAGCCAGCTTCCAGAACACTCTCGTGGCTGATGGCAGGTGGGTGACTTCAGTCTCTTGCCACGTGGGTGGGCCTCTCCATGGGGCTGCTCAGTACAGGAGAGAAGGACAGGGCAAGCTCAAGTCAGAAGCTCATCTTTCAAAACCTGATGTCAGAAGCAACATGATGTACCATCAATTCTGTGTTCTCCAGGCCACAGCCCTGGTAAGATATGGAAGGGGACTACAAAGGGTGTGAATACTAGAAGGTGAGGCTTATTGGATGCCATCTGATAGGCCCTTTCAAACTTTCCGTTATGGCACTTACATTGTACTTGTGGATATAGACCATAGAAAAATAAACAAGTAAATTACAATAAATCATGACAGAAAGGGAAGTGATGATTTAGGCTGAGGCGGAAAGATGAGAAGGAACTATTTACATCATATATGCAGACTCCCATCTTTGTATTTCACATTATCTTCATGAGAATAATCTGAAATAGAAATGGAATTAAGGTTACAAGCGTGGTTCTTCTAAGAGTGGAGTATAGCTCCTGGGTAAATCCCCGCATACTTAATAGCACGTGACTGTCCAGACTGGTTGAATTCACCTGGGTTGCAAGGCCAGAAAGAAAGGGCAAGCTTCTGAAACCAAGTGAAACATAATTACAAGGTGATTGGACTGGAGATTTCCTTGGCTTTTTGTAATTATGTTTTTGTGTCCTTAAGGTTCAGGCCTGGAGTCTTGAAATGATCTTTCAGAGGCAAAAGTCCAGAGAAGAAAATGCCTTGTCATGATTCTAGCACATTTAGAAGGAACGGAATGAACAAATGCAACTCAAGGATTGTCTACACGCCCTCTCCATCCCTGTCAGGGATGAGTCTATAATGCATTCTTCTGCAAATGCTGCTTCTTTTTGCTTAAAAAATTCTTTAAATTTAATCACAACACTTGCTGGCTGTGCTTCAGGCCTTAAAATAAACAAAAACATTATCCCTCCATTGGGTTAAACCTGATGCCAGTGTCTGCCAGATTTGCAGACTGCTCTCCCGAAAGCAGCAAATGCTATCTGGAGCATTCAGAGAAACATCAGTCAGCCTGTCATTGGCATATTGTTTCCCATTTCTAGGAAATGGAAATTGAAAAGGCCAGTCATGTTTAGAAATACTAATGTGGCCCACGTTGTCATCTTTGGGTTTGTTAGTTAGAAGATGTTCTGTGCTCACCTCCCGCCCAGCTCTCATGATAGATCTGAAGAACCGGCACCAATCATTGGAGTATTGTTTGCCCTGCTCACCGACAGGAGCACTGTTTATGATGATGAATAAATAAAGCCAGAATTAACTGTACAATGTAAATGCAATTGACCAATGGAATGTGCAAACCTTTGCAGCTGTAGTCACCTCAATAGCATGGTGTGCCTGTTGGAGGAGGGGAAATCCTGCACCCACAGCCCTACAGTCACTGGCATCTCCTTACCAGCTTAGAGGAGCCACATCCTCCCACTGTTCTACTGATGCCTTTTGCTCTCATGTACTTAATTACCTCCCCCTACTCACACCTACACATGTACACACATACATTCACACATGTGAGAACTAAGCAGAAATGCAGGCATTAGCAGTGTAAGCATTAACCACGTGCCATGTCCTTATCATAACAGAAGTGGCCCAAACTGGCCTGTCCAGAGTTCAAGTTCAACTGCACTCACTAGCTCTTTTTGCAACATGTAAGAATAGCATCAGAAGGAGACACTGATCTTAATTACAGATGACCACCAACATCTAGATCCCTGACCGTGTTGAGACAGAAGGTGATGTTGGAAGCACCCACGATACGCTTAGCTTACAGAATCATTTAATTAATTAGGGCTTAGTCTCTAAGACTGATGCTTAATTCAGGTTCATCCTAGCTCTCTAGATGTCCTATTGTATTAAGAGGCTGCCATATGGTCACACAATTTAGGTATAGATTTCACCATCAAAACAAAGTACCCAGTTATTCAATATTTAAACAGTGTTTTTAGCGTTTTCTATTAGAAAGGTTTTCTTTCCTCTCAGGGATGTAGTCAATGTATTTGAAGTTTAGTTTCAATAAAAAGTTGTATACTTTTTCATTCCACAAAGTCAAAGCTGGGTTGTTCCTGTGTCATCAAACTCACTGAAGCAGCTGACTTATTATATTGGTGAAATTAATTATTGAAATAAAGACAGGCTTTGTTCTGCTTTAAAAGGAAGATAAAAGCCCAAACAATTAAAAATGGTTTTCTATCATAGCTAATGTGCAATATGGATTCCAACATAATTAGTTGAGTTTGGAAAATTATTTTTATATAACAAATGCCTTTATCTAATACATTTATACATTCATTTATTCATTCAAAACCAGTAATTGAATGTCTTCTGGGTACTAGCCCTTGTGAAGGAAAATGGAAATACAAAAATAAATAAAACATAGGTCCTGTCATTTGAAAGCTCTTTACTTAATAGATCTGTGAATTCCCCTGGTCCTGGGAAGTCGGCAGGGTGTTAAATGGACAGTCTGTGGCGCTCTTTCCCAAAACCTGATGTTTTTTCCAAGAAATATATTGTACCAATACATTCTCTATTTTGCTTTGGTCTTAGTCCAAATTCCCTCTGTAAAATTTAGTTTTATCTAATTGAAATTTCCTTTTGATATTTACGGCACTATAATAAACATAAATCAATTTAATAACCCAGAGTCATCTCAAATATTTGTGTTTGGTTTTTTCTTGTTGTTTGTTTGCGTAGCTCCATTTTATTTTTGTCAACATTGGCACATTAATTTAAAAATGCATTATCATAACATTCCTTGTAATTCTATTTGAGAATAGAGAGAGAGAGAAACCAATGCTTCTCAATAGGGGGCTAGACACCCAATAAATCTCAGTCAATTGGACAATTTCTTCCATTTTCTGTGAATTGACTCTTGGCTTGGAACTAGCCCCAAATGACAGTAGTTTCCAGGAGTGCCCTCATGTACTGGGAAACAAAGCACTAGTGATTTTCATGGAAACTTACATAATGTCTCACTTTGTTTCAAGATGGCATTTCTAGCAGGGAGTGGTTGCTAAAAAATGATCAGGATAGGAAAACAACAGCTCAAGGGATGAAACGCAAGAAAACCTCAGGATAATGTAGAGCTGACACTTGCATGTTCCATCAGGCCATTCTGGTAGCCTTTTCATTGCCAAAGCCTAAGGGCACACCCCCTCATAGTACCTGGATTCAACACTACTTTCCTTTATGTTTCCTTACTCTCCCCCACTTGGACAGCTTAGCTGGCAAAGAGCTCGAGTGTTTTGTGAAAAGGTTAACACAGAATACATCTACCAGAATAATTCCAATCCTTTCACAGCCAGACTTAGAATCCATAGCCAAAACCAAGTCTCTCTGACCTTACTAAGCTACAAAAATATTGGCTCTCTCCCTTTCTGTTTCCATAATTTTTATGTAATGATTTTTTCTTTATTCTTCCTCCCCTTCATTTTATCAAATTTCTTCGCAGGACCTTAACTTTAAAAATCTTTGCCAAAAATGCCTACTATTTGAAGTAGCAATTTATATCTTCAAAGCATGTTGGTGGGACCTAGCTTATTTAGTAACAAAATAAATAATATCATCAACTGTTCGATCATTCATCTATTCATCAACCAAGTTCCAGACTAGAACTAAGCTAACAATAGTAAGGGAGTCAAAAATATTTGAGTGACTTCCACAGTTGCAGTGAGTATCTCTAGTGATCAGGTCTCTGTTTCCAAATACCAATATCATTTAAAATGGTTCAGGGCTTCTTAGAGAAATCACTGATTCTGAGTAAAATTTTAAGAGTCTTTGGACATCTTGTTGGGCCAGAAAGCAAGCAGGTATCCAAAGACTATTAAAATAGGTCAAGAGAGCGCAGGAGCTGAGCTGAGGTAGCTGTTAGTGATTTTATGGGGGTTTCTTTGAGAATGAAACAGAACAAAACAAATAAACAACAGCAACAATGAAAAACACTGACAATAATGGATTAAAACACATTTAATCATCATCAGCAACAGCAGCAACAAATACTCAAGACTATAATAATGTTTGTTAAGAAAAAAGGAGTTAAGTATTCTCCTTTATACAAAAATGCCAGATAATGACAGAAAAAGTGATAGGATTACAAAATCATCACATTTACAACTCAAAACATGATAAACTGATTTGTGAAAGATCGTCAATAGAAGCTACTATCATTGTGGACAATATAGTGGAGAAAACAGATATTTACACAATCTTAAGGTGTCACTCTCCAAATTATTCCTTTGATAACTCAAAGAAAACTTTACCTTTATGGTAGAGCAATGGTGGTGGACAGGGACCAAGTAATCAAACTCAGCACTACTAGTAGTGGTGATCTGATGCAATATAACATCCATAACATATCAAACAATGTATTCTTTTCAAAAGTGTTAACCTGAATCTAATATTGGAAAAATGATAATATAAAGGCAGGGTATGGGATACTCTACAAACAACTGATCTTGTCTCTTCATAAAACTCCTTATCTTAAAAAAAAAAAAAAAAAGATGTGTGTTTGTTGAAAGAGGGGAGGTGATGAGATTGTTCTGGATTAAAAGAAAATAAAAAGACATCAATATCAAATGTAATATGTTCATAGGAAATCAGATCAGGGTTGAAATTTATTATGGTAAGCAGAAAAATGATCCCTAAAAAATGCCAATACCCGAATCCCCAGAAATGTGAATATGTTATATTAAAAGGAAGCAGGAATTAAGGGTGGTAATAAGGTGGCCTTTAAAAAAAGATTATACCAGATTATCCAAGTGGGTCAAAATATATTCATAAGGATCCTTATAAATGGAAGAAGGAGACAGAAAAGGGAATGTCAGAGTGATATGATGTAAGACTGAGGTGTTATTGCTAGCCTTGATAATGGAAGGAGCCATGAGCCAAAAACTGTGAGCAACATCAAGGACCTGAAAAGATGAAAAAAATGGATTCTCCTGTAGAGGTTCTGTAAAGGGAAAAGGACACAGCATAGTGGGTATCTTGATGTTAGCCCCATGAGAACCATTTCATATTTCTGAACTCAAGAACTATAAGATAACAGATGGGAGTTGTTTTAACCCACTAAATTGTAGTAATTTGTTACAGCGGCAATAAGAAACTGACAGAAATTTTGGTATAGGAAGCAGAGTGCTTCTACATCCAATACCTAAAAGTGTAGTAAAGGCTTTGGAATTGGGCACTGGACAAAAGCTGGAAGAATTTCAAGGAGCATGAGAGAGAAAGCCTAGATTGTCTTGAATAAACCAGTGGTAGAAAGCTGGATAGTAAAGACTCTGTCAGTGAGGGTTCAGAACGAAATGAAGAACTTCTTATTGGAAACTGGAGGAAATAAGATTCTTGTTATAGGAGCACCTGGGTGGCTCAGTCGGTTAAGCATCCGACTTCAGTTCAGGTCCTAATCTCGTGGTTGGTGGGTTTGAACTCCACATCGGGCTCAGCAGTGATAGTGTGGAGCCTGCTTGGGATTCTCTCTCTGCCCCTACCTGCTTGCCCTCTCCCTCCCTCTCAAAAATAAATAAATAAATAAATAAATAAATAAATAAATAAATAAATAAAAATACTATTAAAAAACAAGATTCTTGTTATACAGTGGCAGAAAGCTTAGCAGAACTGCATCCTGCATTTATGTATAAGGCAGAAATGGTAAACTATGAAAGTGTACATTTAGATGAGGAGCTTTCCAAATATGTGGAAGGTGAAGTCTGGTTCCTTGGTGATGCTTACAATAAAATGTGACAGAAAAGAGATAGGTTGTTGAAAGAACTGTAAAGAGGAAGGAAGCCTTAATAATTCAGAAAAGTCTCAATCTGTACAGTTTACACAAAATGCTAAAATCAGGAGATTCACTTTTAAGAAAGAATGTCTGGAAAGAAAACCAAGGGTGTGGCTGGACAAGCTTTAACTAGTGCCTTGAAAGATTGGAAAATCATATCATGTAGAGAGAGCTAACTGAAGAGATTGGGTTATGTGACTACTGGATCCCTTCAGCCATCTTGGAGGAATCTAGAAATAGATGGGAGGAGCCTCTTGTTTAATGGATCAATTTCTGTGATATACACCAGGGACCCCCAAGGTTCTTGAGAATTTTATGCCAACAAAAACATTGCCAGCTTGGAATGAGAGGGTGTAAAATAAAAGAAGGCTGCAGGCCTTCAAAATTCTATAGGAAAAAAAAAAAAAAAAGACTGATAAAATCACTCAGCTGTGAACATGGGCTACCAGTCTTAAAGGGCAGAGCCATGAGCCACAGAGGATTGATTCCAGGCCTGAAAACCAAAATGGAGTTGGCCTGAATGGATTTTGAAAGTGCTTGGCACTGGAGACATCTTTTTTTTTTTTTTTTCCCCATCCACTGTATCCCTTTTTGAATGGAAATGTCTGTAACTGCTACCCTATGCCTGACCCGCCATTGAATTTGGGGAGACGATAAAGTGTATCTTGAATATCTTGAGTCTACAGATGGAGAGGAATTTTACCTTAGGTTGTCTCATAGCCAGAGATCCTCACCTGTATCTGATTTAGATGTAGGGATTGGGAGCTTTTGAGTTGCTAAGATTTTGGACTTTGAATTGATACTTAATAGGTTGAGACTTTGGGGGATATTGGGATGAGGTAAACGTATTTTGCATGTGGGACAGATGTGAATCTTTCAGGGTCAGAGAACAGACTGTGGTAGGAAGAATAAGGACCTCTCCCCACAGGATGTCCACCTAATCCTCAGGTCTTTTAACTATGGAAGAAGAATGCAAACACGTTAGTGTCAATGTGATATGATAGGAGAAAGGCTCAATAGGTCATTGCTTTCTTTGAAGATGGAAGAGGGCCTATAAGCCAAAGAATGTCGGTACCTCTAGAAGCACCTCTAAACAACTAGAAAATAGATACTCCCCTAGAGTCTCCAGAAAGGAACACAAGCCTGCGGACATTTATTGAGATCTATTTTGGACTTCTGACCTTCAGATTGTAGGATAATAAATGTGTGTTTTTAGGCCACTAAGTTTCTGGTAATTTATTATAGCAGCACTAGGAAACAAATATACCTCTAAAGGTCATTTTAAGCACAATTGAGTAAAACTGAATATGTCCATCAATTTTATTAGATATGTTAATATTATGAATATGCTGGAAATGTCCTAATTCTAGGAAATACATACTAGAGTCTTTAAGGGTAAAGTATTATGAGGTACACAGTCTTTAAAAAAAGGGGGTTGCAAAAAAATACACACAGACACACTCAGTGGGAGAATGAGAGAGAGAAATCAAATGTGGCAAAATATTGACAATTGCTGACTCCAGGTGAAGCATCTACATATTTTTGCTGTACAACTCACTGAATTTTCATTCATGTGTCAACTTCCAAAATAAAATGCTAAATGAAAAAATACAAGTGCTATCCTAGAAAATGTATAACATGAAAGATTTCCTTCTTTCTTTGTTCTTGCTAATTAAGGATGCAAAGTAGCAAATGATGAAGTGTCAAAATGAATGGTACTAAGACGTTATAAAACTTCATAGACAGAAGAGCACAGCGTGGCCAAGAGTGCTGATGAAGGCCTTTCAGAGGAGGTGAAACATGAGTTGAATCATGAAGAATGGGTAGAACAACAGGGATGTGCCTCCTATAAGATGGGTACAGTGTGAGCCCCACAGGAGACTGAAAAAATAAGCAGAGGACTCCGGGATGGGAGACCTGGATTGTATGAGCCACCCTGGAAGATCGAGGAATGATCTATATGGTATAGGTTATTCTCCAAAGTAAGCCAGCTTGGAGAGGAAAAGGGAAAAACAGGCATAAACTGGGAAATGCCGACCAACGTGTATGGCCCCCTATTTGACAAAGACAGACCCATAAGATAGGTGTTTCCAATGCAGAAACACAAGTGATGCTTAGAAAAGGGAGCAACAGGAGGAAAGCAGAGATGTAAAATGTAAGAGGTAATTTAGGAAGATCAGTTTGTTTACACGGGATGTGGAAAACAGATCTGAAGGTGTCTTGGAGTAGAGACATAGAAAGCAGTCAGCCTGTTGCTCCAGTAATCTGGTGTAAGGTGACAAGTGTAGCAAGAGTGAGAAGTAGCAGAAGAGCCAAACATAGATTGTGTTTTTTTGGAAGGAAGAATTTGGGGACTATTTTTTATTTGCTTTGCTTTAATTAAATACTCCAAGGATCTGTCTTCCTCACCAGTTGGCTCTGCGTGTTCATGTTTACTTTGTTGGCAGAATGTTTGAGCTCCTTATAGAGAAAGCAACATTAAAAAGCAAACTATTTAAATCAAGTGAAAATGTGTTTTTAAGAATCTGTTGCAGATCTCTGAGTTTCCAGGACCTGATGCTTAGGACATTGATGTTCCTCTCTGACAATTAACATCAAGGATTAGCAGCCTTTTAGAAGTGCTTATGGTAGCCCTTAAGTTATTCATAACAACTCAATGTCTAGATGCAGTTGCTAATGACCTTCTTTCCCAAGTTTAAGACTCTAAGTGAGGACTTGCATATAAAAGGTAGGTAGTGTTGGCATAAATATTCTAGCATTAGTTTAAAAAAGACAACAAA
Source organism: Cryptoprocta ferox (assembly GCA_028646485.1). Taxonomy (NCBI): domain Eukaryota; kingdom Metazoa; phylum Chordata; class Mammalia; order Carnivora; family Eupleridae; genus Cryptoprocta; species Cryptoprocta ferox. The sequence continues at coordinate 31,314,317 of CM053567.1, forward strand.
GCCCAAGAAATGTGATATTCAAGAGATGCTTGGTCCTGGAGGGTGAGGGAGGGTGATAGAAAATCTTAGAATTTCCAGAGAATTTATAGCTTAGCAATATGTATGTGAACAAACACAAAAACCAGAAATCCACCAAGAAAATCATTACCTTCTGAGAAAGGGAGGGTGAAGATCATCTTACTTCTATACATCCTGCGTTGACAAGGCTTCCTGCTGAAAACATAACCCATGGCTAAAGTTTTGGTTCTCTGAGTGCTAGGAATGTATCTTCTTCTCTGCTGTATACCCAGCCCCTGGCCCAGTGCTCAAGATTTAGACTCAGTAAATGTGAAAAATGAATGAGTATGTGCAATAGCTCACACGTCTACCAATAATAGCCTCCCCTGATCAAAGAACCAAGTGTTCTCAGAGAGCTCACAGTCTTGTGGTAAAAAATAAATAAATAAATAATAAGTAAAAACCTGTAGCAGGTAGAAATCTCAGGCCACTAATTCAGGAGGTCAAGAAATATACCTTTCTTTACTTTCCTATAATTCAGTTTAACTTCTATTTGAGCCCCTATTCCACTAAGATATGAGAAACTGAATGTCAGTTAACCTAGGGTTATTTGGCAATCTGTTTCTTTGGGAGTAGAGAGGGGTGGGGGAGGGCAGAGGAAGAGAGAGGAGTGGCTCACATATGCTGTGGTGTGCGAGGTTGACCATCCCCTCTGGGTTCTTAGCTAGGCTCACTGCCATCTCTCGAGATGCCCTTTTTTCTGGTCTGGTCCCCAACCATTTGTGGAGCTCACTGCTGTTCCAGGTATAAGGACTGTTAAGGTCCAGCACATCATCAGCTCTTCTTCTGGCCTTCACTAGGGTCATTCTGCCATTCCTGTCCCAAGACTGAACATAGGGACATTCAGTGAAGCTGTTTGAGGCCCCTTAACCTAAGCAGAATGTTCCCTCTTTTATCTGTTGCTGTATGCTTGGAACCTAGAAGAGTGCCTAAAACAACATAGGCACTCGATAGGTAGAGTGGACTGAATGAAGATTACTCTCTTTCTCATTTCCTAAACATAGTGAGGATCTTACAGTTCCATCCTGGGGTTCCACCTGGGTTTGGGGAAAAGAGCGGTCTCCTATCCTTCATCCAGAATTCATAGACCAAACCACCCTCCTCTCAGACCTTCTTCACCTCCATCCAGGGAATGATATGGAGTTGGGGAAAGGAGAACTTAATTATTACTCCTCACATGATTTCCCAACTCTCTGTCCAAGTGCTGTGTCTTGTCCTCTGGAGGGCTGAGTTTTTTGAAAATCAAAAGCCCAACATTGATTAATTTTTTTCCTACGTATTCTGTTAGCCATCCCTTCCCCGAGGCACTGAGTGAACGTTGCCCTCTCTGACTGAAAGCAGGAAGAACAAGGCACAAGATGGAAGACAAGAGTGGAAACAACATAGATAGTATTCCAAAATATCCTGTGGCCAAAGTTGGAATAATATATAAAATACGTTTTGCAATAGGTAGGTGGGAAGTCCTGAGAAAAACAGAAAAAGCTCCATGGCAGGGGGGCAAGAGAAGGCTGGAGGCAAAGAGTCTCAAATGTAGTGACTATTTTAGTTCACTCTGGAAGAATACATCAGCATTCATCAAGAGAACGTGAGAAACAGAGAGAAAACAGAGGCACGGGCAGCAGAGGATGTGTGATGTGGGAATGAAGAAGGCACACTCTGAAGTCAGATGGGGCAGGCTTGCTTCAAATTGTGGCTTGCAACCTCCTAGCTGGGTGGTCCTGGGCTTGACCAGCTCTTTTGCCCTCAGGTTGCCTGCTTGTAACATGGTGGGGATCATTCATACTTCATAGCTTGTTTATGAAGAAAAGATTCTATAAGGAACATAAAACACTTAGCACAAAACTAGCAATTGTTGAATATTGAGTCTGTGCTGAGCAGTTACTGTCAGCGACCTTTATTTATTTATTTTTTAAACGTTTATTTATTTTGAGAGAGAGTGCAAGTGGGGGAGGAGCAGAGAGAGAGAGTGGGGTTAGAGGACCGAAGCAGACTCTGGGCTGATGGTGGAGAGCCCAATGCAGGGCTTGAACTCACGAACCATGAGATCATGACCTGAGCTGAAGTCAGATGCTCAACCAACTGAGCCACTCAGGCACCCCAACTATCAGCTACCTTTAGAGGGCAGAATGAAGACCATGATCGTGGGAGAGAAATGATTTGAACTGTAGTTTGGACACACAAAAGAGCTGGGGACTAACTAGATGTGGGAATGACGGAGAGGAGACATGGATTAAAAATGATCTCTGCTCTGGGTAATGGCAGTGACTGATTCAGGGGATGGAGTATCATTCTGTGTTATATATGCTGAGATTGGGCTCTTGCACAACCAGGTGTAAGTACTCTGTCAGCCATGGGAAATACGTGCCGTAGGAGTGTGTGTCCTCTCTTTTTCCCCAATAAATACCAATAAATGCTGAATTGGTCTTTCAGTTTCAAAGCGCATACAATGAAAAGACACTGATCACTGCCAAGCTTAAATAGCTCCAAAAATGTCAGAATGTGGAGTTAATTAAAATAGTGAATCATTTTTAAACATTTTCTCTGCATCAGGAACTATGCTAGGAAATTATACATTACAGTGCCAAGAACTGTACATTACTTCATTTTTTTAATCCTCCCCATGTCGGATAAGGGGTGCTTTAACATAAAAATGCATTGAAATCGTACTGTGAAAAGTGATAAACATTATCAAATGGGACGTATATTTATCTTGTTGGTGCTCTTTTCTGAAGAGTTAGGTTCCACTGTCTGCCTCCAGAATGCAACCATTAACGGGTCTTTTGGTGAATACGATGATGAGGGCTGTATGGATCAGGGAGCTGGTTAAGGGCAAAGATAGAGAATATGAGGAAAAGCAGGGAGGGTGGACTTCCAGGTCCCCAGCTGAGGTTTCTGGATAACACGGAAGGCCACCTGGTGGGAAGAGAACAGAACTCTTTGTACTGCAGGTTGGACTCCAAATTTCTGTGATCGATTTCCAGGAGGGAGGGATCCCTTTGGCAATGGATTGTCCCTGCATGCCATCCTGAGGCCACGACATAAATGAGCAGGTTCCACTGGGGTCTGGCATTTTGGAGTGATGGTAGGAGAGCACAGCTGTGGGAATCCTTAAAGCCTGAGGTTTGGCACCAGAGGTTTGGCACTGCGTTATGGGGAGCAGGGAGTTTCAAGGGCAGCCCTGCAGGCAAGGACATTTAATGTTCAAGGAGAATAAGAAGACTCGTCTCATGAGACTGAGCAGTGCCTGGAGAGGCAGGAGTGAATCTGAGAAGTGGTGTAGCAAACAGGAAGGAAGAGAAGGTAAAGCATTCCCTAGACTTTGTAAGTGTTCCCCCTTAAGATTATCAGCAAATTGGGGCGCCTGGGTGACTCAGTCAAGTGTCCGACTTCAGCTCAGGTCATGATCTCGCTGTTTGTGAGTTCGAGCCCCCTGTAAGGCTCTCTGCTGTCAGTGAAGAGCCCACCTTGGATCTTCTGTCCTCCTTGTCCTCTCTACCTCCCCACCCCTCTCAAAAATAAATGAACACTAAAAAAAAAAAAAAAAAAAAAAAAAAAGATCATGGGCAAATCACCATTAGCCTCACAGTGGTGGCAAAACCCAGAGTTTAATGAGTTGTGACAATAGTAAGTTGCTAAAGGCAATAAATTCAAACCATTCTTTCAAGAACTCTATGTGGGGCTCCTGGGTGGCTCAGTTGGTTAAGCATCTGACTTAAGCTCAGGTCATGATCTCATGGTCCGTGAGTTCGAACCCCGCTTCAGGCTCTGTGTTGACAGATCAGAGCCTAGGGCTTGCTTCGGATTCTATGTCTCCATCTCTCTCTGCCCCTCCCCTGCTCACACTCTGTCTCTGTCTCTGTCTCTCTCTCAAAAATAAATAAATGTTAAAAAAAAAAAAAAGAACTCTGTGAAGATATGAGGTATAAACAGGATTGCACTTAGAAGGAAGCCCAGGTCTGAGAGAGGGAAACAGCTGACATGGAAGAGAGTCAAATATGTTTACAGGTATAACTAAGGAAGCACAAGAATGTGCCCAGCGTTTTTCTCACATTTACTGTGTCTTTAACTGAAATAACAGTGTGAGTGCTGCTCTAAATTATGCACGGGTTGTTTTGGGAAGAAGCACCAGGTGGAAATACCAGTTGTAGCCTGTTGGGTCTTAAGGAAAAGAAGAAAAAAAAAACAGCAGAAGCACATGCAATGTTGGAACTGAGCAAATGTCAAATAAGGAAGCATAGTATTTCTTGTTTTCATTCAACCCAGATTCCTGTTTTCAGTGAGTCTTCCCAGGCTGCGGGTTCCCTTGTGCTAAAGCCACACTGCCCTGAGTCACCTCTCCATCTGCTGAGACACATCTATGTTAACTTCTCTTGTTTCTCTTCAAAAAGTACAGATGTATGCTTCTCCTGATCACTCCTCTTCTGCCCTTTGCTAATGGTAGTATAATCAACTAACTCATATCGCATGTCTATTATACGTCAGAAGCATCAAAACCCAAGAGACAGAAAGGCTCTGGTAGGTTTCTTAAATACATAAATCAATGGAGAGTGAATATTCAAGGGGATATTTCAAAATATATGTACTTTCCAGAAATTCTGAGAAGCTCTCCAGACATTGTATCTCCTTCCTCCTCCCTCTATGCCTTTCAAGAATCACCACATCACGAGTCACTGATAGTGTTAGAAATGTTATATGTCCATCAAATGAATTGTGCACTACTGATTTCAAAGGAGTGGAATACATATAAACAAACTACTATAGCACAGTGGACTGATTTAAGCTAAAGTATTATTGGCTGATTTCTCACAGAGTGTTATCATGGGAAGACAGCAGATAAGCTTATAAATGACACTGAAGCTCCTTAGAACTATCTGGAATGGAAAGTTACAGCAAATGGCTGGTAAATGGGTTCTTGGAGTTGTTTTAATTCATGTATTCAAGAAAATGTTACACAGACACTTGGATTCTGAGTGAAGTCAACTTTTCTGGAGTAACTACTATGTACTACATTAGTGGAGCATAATTAATAAAATGAAATCTCTGCCAATACAGGAGTTCTTTCTAAAGGGGGACCAGGTAATGATGGTAATTGTGTTCTCCTGGGGGGAAGGCATAATGATTCTAAGCAGAGTTAGGGAAGCCTTCTATAGGAGATTTGATTTGACAATGACTTTGTATTTCAGTAGAAGCATTAGAATGCTTTCACAGAAAAGAATGGCCAAGAATTAGAATTTAAGACCCTGGGACAAGTTTGTAGTTATTTTGTTCTTAGAGGTCTCTGAGCCCAGTCACACTACACTCATTCCATAGACACTGTCTGCTTGGCGTCCAACACTACCATCCACCCATGTGTGGGGATAGATTCCATCAAGCCTAACATTCCGTTTAGAGAAATGGATGCTCCCTAGAGATAGCATTATGTTCTGATGAATTTCGCAGGGATTTGTGCATTTTGTACTTCTCCCACTTTTCCCTTGAATTTCCTCCAAAGGGAATGTAGAACAAAAACTAAGAATAAATCAGCCATTTTTTTTTATCACAGCTGTGACTACCACTAAAAAGCAAAAGTCTGTGAGAAATAACCTTGATTAATAATACTATGCACACTGGGTGAATGGCTCAATAAAACGCAATATTTCAGATGGATTACCAGGCTCGGGTGACATCACAGGCAGGGAGGAACACAGAACGCTTCATGCCTAACGATGCAGAGCGCGGCGTAGGGTGAGGAGGACTGTTAGCAATACACTATTTCTATGTTCATTGTGTCTTAATTGATGTAAATGGCCATTGAGACATGTGTGATGGGAGCGTATTTGTGAAGGAACACAAATAAAAAGCTTTGCTTCTGCCACCAGTCATGTTACTTTATCAAAAAAGTCATTGTAAGTCCGACTGAGGCTGAGACACGTCTTCGAGAGGCACATAGCAAAACACAGAACACTTTTAGAACAGAAGAGAGAGAAGAGCAAGCACTCCAGAATTACTTTTGCTAGGGAGGGGCAGATACCTCATTTTAAACTGCCTTCCTGTTTCCTGGATCTCCATAAGTTCAGAAAGTCAGAACTCTGTGAAAGAGAAGTACACTCTGTCTTCAGGGATTTCTAGTCTTGCTAATATAGATCACTAGTTTCCCTATAAATGCTAAATTGATTTTTTGATTCATAATTCATAGATTGAAAAGGCGCTGATTCGCTCTGGAAAACAGTGTGGAGGTTCCTCAAAAAATTATCATTACCCCTATGACCCAGCAATAGCACTGCTGGGGATTTACCCAAGGGATACAGAAGCGCTGATGCATAGGGGCACATGTACCCCAATGTTCATAGCAGCATTTTCAACAATAGCCAAATCATGGAAAGAGCCTAAATGGCCATCAACTGATGAATGGATCAAGAAGATGTGGTTTATATATACAATGGACTACATGGCAATGAGAAAGAATGAAATTTGGCCATTCGTGGCAATGCAGATGGACCTCGAGGGTGTCATGCTAAGTGAAATAAGTCAGGCAAAGAAGGACAGATACCATATATTTTCACTCATAGGTCTAACAGAAGAAACTTAATAGAGGACCATGGGGAGGGGAAGGGGGAGAAGAGTCAGGGAGAGGGAGGGAGGCAAATCATGAGAGACTCTTGAATACTGAAAACAAACTGAGGGCTGAAGGGGGAGGGGGAAAGGGAAAGGGGAGTGATGGTCATGGAGGACTTGTGGGGAAGAGCACTGGGTGTTATATGGAAACCAACTTGACAATAAACTATTAAAAAAAGAAAAAAAAGAAAAGGTGCTGATTATTGCCAAAATTAAACAGTTCCAAATAATGTCAAAAATGCGGACAAAATAATAATGTCTTACCGTGAAACATCCGAGCCCGGAATGATGCTGAGGAACGATACATTATGGTGTCAGTTCCCATCTATCATTTCTTTCTTGAATCCTCACAATAAACCTCAAATGGCATTTTCCCCCCCTTTTACAGATGAGAAAAACAACCCTGATTAAGCAATTTGCTTAGGTTACATAATTAGAACTGAACGAGAACACACTCTCAGGCAGACCTGTTGCCAATGCCGTGCTGCATACCGAACGGAACCGGCCCAGAGAAGAACATTCCGATTATTCATCCTGCCAGTTGTTCAATACCATGTTCAATGCCATGTACTGGGCATAGGAATGGGTGGCCCGTGTCTGTAGGGACATGAGAATCTGAACACATGAGTCTGACCTCTGACAATTTATAATTCTGTATTGGGTTAAAAACACACATATGTTAAATCATTAGTGAATAAGAAGTCTTTTAAAAAAAATGAGGTGCCTGAGTGGCTCAGTTGGTTAAGTGTCCGACTTCAGCTCAGGTCATGATCTCACTGTTTGTGGGTTTGAGCCCCTCATCGGGCTCTGTGCTGACAGCTAGCTCAGAGCCTAGAGCCTGTCTTCAGATTCTGTGTCTCCCTCTCTCTCTCTCTCTCTCTAACCCTCCCCTGCTCACACTGTCTCTCTCTCTCTCTCTCTCTCTCTGTCAAAAATAAATCAAAAATAAATAACATTAAAAATTGATATACTGTGTAACCACCACTGAGGAATTCATTTTCCTTCTCCACACTGACAACCACCAACCCAAATCTTAGAGTAACTAAAGCTATTCTTCCCCTTTTCCAATGTGCAGACCCTCATTTCAGTTCTGTCAACTCCATGTCTTGTTTATAAGATTGGCCGATACAAAACTGAAGCTCACCTAAGCTTGCAATCCTGGATAGATTCTGTGCACAGACGTGCAGGGTGACGATTCCTAGGCCAGCTCTTACAGTTCCTTTACAAGATGAAACTTCTTGAACAAGGATCTATTCCAACCAGCACACACACACTTTTGCCAACTTTGTGGTGCTGCTCTCTCTCAGCATGCTGAATTTGACATCCTTATGGAAACTCAGAAGAAGAAAAAAGATATAGCAAAGTGTATAGTATGGAGCCAAGAGGTCTCAGAGAAGAAGGTGGGATGCAAGGCATCAACCTAAGGAAATGGTTGAGGTGTGTATGAATATGGATTTGATGAAGGACTTTAGAAGAAGCAAACGATTACCAGAAGGAGCATAACGTCAAAACTTTTATTTATGTGTTGACATGACAAATGAATCTGCCTACTTTGAATAAGGGAGTGTTTCAGGAAAGAAATGTGAATTAGCCATGAACTCTTTCCTCCAAAAGATGTTAATCTGTCAGGACATATCACACATGGGCATAAAAAGCTACAAAATAAGGCATTCTGTGAAGGGGTATCCAAAGTAGCTGTTGTACGGACACTTAAGACCAGTTCACATGCTACCCTTCCATGATCTGGAGGGCATCTCTCTACCATCTAAAAGTTGGGTAGAATTTGGATATGTGAAATTGTGTCAGGATGGGAAAGAAATTCCGGTTGGAAGGATTAACAAGAGCAAGGATGAAATAATCTGGTATTAAGGAAAAGCAAGTGGTTCTATTTCATTGGTGCAGAAAATGAGAATGGGAATGTTTGGGAGAAAGCCAAGTCTAGAAACCTGTAAGCTTGCCTCCGTGTCATAAGTCAGCACCACACAAATCCCTGTTCACTCATGTCCCTCTCAGCTTCTACTCTGAGGCATTGTCCTTGACTTCTCCTACTCCCAGCTTCCCAGATAGGACTCCGCTCCTATTATATGCAGGAGCTCCTCAGACCTGAGAAAGCAAAGACTATAAATTTCAACTGTTAGGGCACTATTTGCTCCAAAATACAATAACAAGGTTAGCAATGATATGGACAGTGGAACGGAGAGAGATGCTATAAGAAGCAGCATAGATATCCATGTAACTGTGGTCTCTGAGGTGTGATCATGGTAGACAAGGTCTTCATCCAATGCCCAGTTATTCACTTAGTCCCATCAACACAACTCTGGATGGGCACCTCTGATGGGTACCAAAGCTCAGAGCCTTATCACTCTGTGGTGAGCAGTATGGGATCACCCCACAGTGGCATTATCTGCTAATGATTGGACTCCTGTGACTTGAGATCAATGACCCCGTTATTGTTAAGACCACTCTGGTCAATCTGTGCTCTCCAATATTTATGCTTGTTCCTCTATTCCCCACTCCTTAACCTCCTTTCTTGCTTTTCCCAAATACTAGAAAACAGTTTATTTTGTTTTAAGGAACTTCATGTCATTGATAACCATATTGGAACATATTATCAAATATGGGATATGGTGAGTTTTTGGAATTATGGAAAGCCCTTAAAAAGTCATGGTGGCTGGTTTCTAGTTCTGGGTCCCTTGATGAGAATACAAATTGGGTCTATCAGGTATCTAGTGTCACCATGTATTTGAAGAGAGGATATCACTTGATGTCTAATCCCCACCCCCAAACCAAAGTTACAGGGCATGCTGAACTTCATGGAGATCCTCTTCCTGACAAAACTACACGTTGTCTCATAGCTGACTCAACGCTGGGAACATGACCTTAGCTGGGCCAATGCAAGTCATTCTGAGCACTTGTTTGGGACCAATGGGAAAGCTCTCATTGGGATTACAGGAGTAGAGAGCTACAAGCTTGGAGTTGTGTGTAGTCATCTTTGCCTCAAGTTAAGACGAACATGCTTGAGAAGAAAGCCAACATAAAGGAAGTAGAGCCAAGAGTTGGAAACAGAGAGCAAAAGAGAGAAAGAAAAATGACATAACAAGATTTATTATTTAAGCCCTTGAGAAAAGCCATGCCTGAAAACAGTTTATCTCTGAGCTTTGCCCTCTGACTGTTCAGTTAAATTGGCCACTTCTTTTTTTCATTATTGACATTCACAGTCATATTTATATTTCTTTTATTTTATTTGGGTTTCTATTCCTTATCACAGGAACAACCCTAATGCAAATAACTACTGGATGATCTTCATTTTCTGAAAGCCTTCACATAAATGTGATCATTTTGGGACATTTCTTAATTCATACCTTACACGTCTTCCTTCTGTGTTCCCTAGCCTTTTGTGTGTTTATTTTTTGTTTTTATTTTATTTAATTCCAGTAGTTAACATACTGTTAACACACAGTTAACATATAGTTCTCTAGCATTTAGAATAATACCCTACACATAGTAGATTCTCAAAGTTTGTTGTGTTGTGTGGTGACAGTGAAGGAACGGGCATTAGAAGTGGGTGAATTTAGTGTGAGTGTAGCTTCTTACTTTGGGATGAACATGATGGTTTATATTGCTAAGAAAGGAACTAGTCAGGGTGCATTGGAAAGCTCATACTGTGGAATGGTAGAAAACAAGTAAGCAATATAATGTGTTACCTCTTCCAGCCCATCTCAGCCATTGATCCCTGCCATCCGAAGTTTTAGCAATGTTCCATTTCACAGCAGAGCCCACTGGGGCTAAGCGCGAAGCCTCAGCCCAAGTGGCTGTCGGAGCCAGGAATTAACCATGTTCCCTTCCAACCGGGTATCCAGATTACCAGAGTAATTACTGAGTACAGGCTTGTCTATCCAATACTAGTTTTTAAAAAATTTTCCTCACTTTTGTGTACCACCAATGAGTGTTTTTCATCATGACTTCACTCCAGGATTCTAGTTTCCCACTGGACTCTCCATGACTCTGCATGTGGTTGGTCCTGTCTTGTGAGGGGCAGGATCCTGCTTTATGTACGCACTCTGGAACCTGTGAATTCAGTGATTTCGATCATTTCAGGAGACAGAGCAGATAATACCTGGTCTGTCTCTTTAATATTCTCCACTGTTTTTTCTTGGACTTTTTCAGATATTAACTCCTGCCCAAATCAGACACTGGTTACCATGCACCTTTGAGTATTAGACGATTCAGTTCCTTTCTGGGAAACCCATCCCCCAGTCTGCAACCTGACCAGCTCATCTTCTCCTCTCCCCATCATTAGAGTTGCTAAGACTCAAAAGTCTGATGTCGGTCTTTGATTTCTGATGGACGGGAGACAAAGGAGCTAACACTTTCATATAAGATCAAATTCTTCTCTGATACTTATCTGATCAGATCTTATAAGAGTCTATCTAGAATTAAGATCACTTCAAAAGCTATGCAGCAATATGTAGTTTTTATCTGAGTGAGAAATGGGGAGCTATCATATGTTCCTGAACAGTGTGGTAAAGATAAAAGTGAGGGTTTACCCTTAACATAGCAGCAACGATCAATTCACTCTTTTCTCTTCGACTTCTTTTTCTCTTAGACCCCTGTCCCTTCACCACAAACTTAGCAAGATATTCTAAAGAATGGCCCAATGTCACATCCACTTTGTCTCACATGACTGGGTCACATCCACTTTGTCTCACATGACTGGATTAGGGGTAGAAATCTAACCAGAGCTGAACAGTAATAGTACTGTTTTTCCTGCAAGGAGAAGCTGGGTATCAGAGAGACCTGGGAGACCCAGTCCCTCCAGGGTCGACAAGGCCCCCAACACATCTGAACACCAAATAAATAAAGTAGAAAACATGGTCTCTACATCTGGATAACTTAAAGAAGAATACAATTTGCTGAAAGGACATTGGGACACTAGCAGAATTGACGAGAAGCATGCAAAATTAGATTGGAAAAGAGGCAAGATTCCAGACAGGCTAGGCATCTAAAAACACGGCCGAGATCCCTTCCTAGGTCATCCTGGTCAGGAAGCACTGTGGGGCCCTGCCACCACTGATCATTTGTGGCCACGTTGCTGAACTCTGCTTCTGCCGCTTCAAGTTTTTGTTCACTTTCCCTGTCTTTGTGCTGTTCCTTCAGGATTCAAATTTCCTGGTAGGACCATAAATTTGGCCAGGCTCAGGTCGCATGCCTGTGCCCTAGCTTCAAAGGAACCAGAAAGGAAATGTACATCCTCGCTTCCCCTTCAGTAACTGGAGGGGAGGCTGGTGAAGTCTCTGCCTCCCATTATTGTGGGATTTCCTATAAAGGAGAAGGTTCCTCATACTGGGAGTGAGGGTGAGGCAGGGGAAGAAAGCCAAATGTGTACGACAGCTGTTTAGAGTCACTTGAAATAGGAACTAGAGTTTAGAGAAATAGCCAGGAAACCCAGAGCTATACATATATGTCTCTAAGCAAGAGGCAGACTGGTAAGAGTGTCTATGGCTGGCAGCAATGGGAATGGAAAGGAAGAAAGAGATCCTAGACATCGTGTAGAGAGTATTCACATAACATGGTGATTGAAAAAGTATAGAACAAAAGAACATGGTGGGAAAGTAAAAGTATAAGTGAAGGAAGAATCAAAAATATATCTGAGACTTTGAGCTGAAGGAAACGGTGTTGTTGTTAATCAAAGTGGGCTGCGTTTTATCTATTGATCACAGGATATGTACGTGCCAATACGCAGGGAAGAGGTAGAACGGTAGCACCAGAGCCAAGGTGATCAGATAGGGTGAAGAAGGGGATGTAGAAATCATTGGTGTATTTGTGATCATGGAGTCACAAGGGAGGGGAAATTCTTGGGGGAGATGGGTGTAGAATTTAGAGAAGTGTTAAAGGAAATATCAGGGAATCACAGACTGAGCTTTTGTAAAACTCTACAGAGTGCATAAAAAGAGGAAAAGGAGACGGGAATTCAACGAGGAGTAGCGAGAGCAGCTGGAGAGGAGGCAAGAGTGAAGTGGGACAAAACAGGGAGCTTGAAGGAAATGGCGTTGGCCTCTGGTCAGGGAAAGGTTTTAGGACCCTGTTAGAAAAAGAAAGAGCCCCGGGGCACCTGGGTGGCTCAGTCGGTTAAGTGTCCAACTCTTGATTTCAGCTCAGGTCATGATCTCAAGGTTCATGAGATGGAGCTCCACATCAGGCTCTGTGCTGACAGCATGGAGCCTGCTTGGGATTATCTTTCTCTCCCTCTCTCTCTCTCTCTCTCTGCCCCTCCCCATTCATGCTCTCTCTCTTTCTCAAAATAGATAAATAAACATTTTAAAAAGAGAGAAAGAGAAGAAGCCTAAGAGGGAGCAAATTTGATGAAAGCTAACGGTGTCCAGGGGACACCAAGGCCATGGGCATTCAGCACTCACTCAGATGTCTGGCCCAAAAAAGGAACAGGATTTCTCAAACCGTTTCTAATCCCACCTCCCACGTTTTCCTGCTTCCTTCCCTCCAGCTTCAACTTTGGCTGGAGGTTACTATAAACTTGTGAGGGCCCCAGACAATTCGGAGGAAGCTGCTTCCTCGGCTTCCCTGCTGCCTCTCTCTCTCCTTTGTGGCAGAGACTCAGCTAAGTCAAGGTGGAGAAAAGATCGCGTTTGGGCTGGAAAAGTAGAGCAAGGTGGAAAGAAATGTGTAGTCTTCAGTCTCTGCTGACCTGGGGAAGAGAGGCTTCCAACAGCAAGTGTCCTTCGCAGGAAGTAGCTATATTTATCTATCATTGTATATGATTTATTAATATACTTATTTATTGTGTTTTCAATCAGCAGGGATTTCATGGGTTCTCAGGTCTGGCACTCATTTCTTCTCAGGGAGAAAAAGATGCAGAATTCATCCTGTGTTGATGTAGGGAGAAAAGCATTAAATATATACCCCCTTTTTAAAAAACTACTAGGATCCTGATTTATTGCAAACATCAAAGTATGCCCAGGGCTTAGAGTTACACTCTCCCTCCATTTCTAGTTCTAATCAAACATGGATAGAAATCAATAATGAACAAGTCTTATCCTTTGAGCTGCTGGAACCTGCCGAGGTCTGTGTATCTATCAGTCCAAAGTTCTCCCTTTCTTTTTCTCTCTCTCTCCCCTATCCCTCTCACCTCTGCGACTATCTCTATCCAATTCCAGGTTCTGAAATATTTAGCTCCTCTGAGCCCTAACTTCTGCTGACCTGTTTCTTCTCCTTCCTCTGGACTCCCTTAACTCTCAGTCCCAAATCCCATTCATCTTCATGCCCCTCGCAGGGTCTGATTAAACTCCAGGGCAGCCCCACTTCCGTGCTGGGGGAGAACTCAGAGCCTGGCAGGCGAAGGAGGGCGCAGCAGCAAGGTGGCCCGGGCGAGTGCGGAGATGGGACGACAAGATTGATGGGCCCTGTATCGCAGCTGAAAGGCTGGAGGTGGTGAAACGGGAGTGCTGGCGGTAATTTATAGGAGCTTGTTATGACAGACTTCTGGATTGAGGATGAAAAAGATGCCATTAAAACAAAAGCCAGCTATCCGGGATGTTGTTGTAAACAACAGGCCTCTCGGCGCAGCCCCTGCACCCTGAATTCTCGGGGACCTGGAGGAGCTTGGTCTTACTCTCTCCGTGGGAAGATGGGAACAAGGCGGGCAGCGGGGAGGACCTGGTGATGGGTGCCGCTGGACGCCCCCACCTCCCCACCCCCTGCTCAATACTAAGGCAGCTTGCCCACAGACAAGGGCTCTCAACCTTCTAGCAGCCAGGACCCAGAAGCTGGAGTTGACTGCGGGTGTGACACATGCCCACGAGGGTACCAGATCTGCTCCCAACTGCTGCGTGGAGGAGAGAGACCAACGCTTGGGCACCACTTCAGAGACTAGCTACGGCTTAACTCCACCTTTCTCCCTCACTGGCATGCAACCCACGTAAACCCAGGCTAGCCCCCTATCGCTTTAAGGAGCTTCTGGACGAGATTGGATCCTGACAGCCTGGTGTTGAAAGAACTAATGGAAAAGCAAATGAAATCTATAATAAAATCTTCCTGAAAGTTCCAAAGGAAGGTCTCATTCATAAACCACCAGCACTTAAAATAGTCTTTCCCCGTTCGGCCACTTCTTAGGTGGATATCTCACAGCAAGGTTCAGGCAACACCCTGCAAATTGCCAAATTCATCATGACATCCTCAACCAGACAGGTTCTATCACTATCCTCCTTTCTCCCATTCCCATCTCCTTCCTTTCCTTTGCTTACCAATTTCCCCAGCTGCGGTGTGTGGCTGCTTCCAAGGTAAAGCCAAGCAGTTTGCAAATGAAATCCACCTTTCTGTCGTTACTCCTTCCCTGAATTACATACTTCAGTTTCATTTTGGAACAAAGGATCCATCAAGGGAGTGAGAAAGAATCATATGGAGCCTGAGGGAGCAGGGGAGAGGGGGCAAGTCAT
Organism: Cryptoprocta ferox; assembly: GCA_028646485.1. Classification (NCBI taxonomy): domain Eukaryota; kingdom Metazoa; phylum Chordata; class Mammalia; order Carnivora; family Eupleridae; genus Cryptoprocta; species Cryptoprocta ferox. The sequence continues at coordinate 31,329,418 of CM053567.1, forward strand.
CAACAACAGACTTCCCTTGGCTCAAGGTGTGATCTAGGGATGGGGTTCAGGTATCAGGGAGAGATAAGGGTGAGAGGGACCCCATTTCCAAGGAACACAAGTGAGAGATGCCTTCTTACTGGGAGTACCTTGAACCTACTGTAACTTAAGTTGTGTGTTTAAGGTGAACGATGTGCAGTGCAGTAGTTCAGAACTGGCAAGGACCTGCTTGCTATAACTCTGGCAAGGACCCCATAGTTGGGGAGAGGGTGCAGCCAGGGACTTGGGCCGCCAGAACATGCCCCAGGCTGGATTTCATCGTCTTCCCCACCCCCTTGCTTTCCTACTGTAGGGCTTCATTTCCTTTCCTCTGAGTACCAGCTTTGATCTCTGCTTTCCCCTGTCAGACAGCTCTGGGCTCTGGCGGGAGAACAGATGTGGAGAAAGGCCTTTGCTGAGATGCAAAGGTAAGAAGGATGTTTCTTAATAAGCAACACCTGGGATGAAAGAGGTGCGTTCAGCAACATGTGGCTTAAAACTGCCCTGCTGCGAAGCACGTGATGGTATCAGTGCCCCCTTCCCCTCCACACAGGCTCTGTCTTTATAGTTTGGAGCCCGGGGGACATCCTCTTCTTTTGCCAGCTTCTTCATTTCATGCCCTTGTCCCCACCTCCAGCCTTCATCCCCCCCAATTTCTTCACATGGCCTGGTAGCTTCCAGGCAATCTTCCATTTTTTGTGCGTGCTACTTAGTGGCAATTCAAAGGGAACTAGTGGGGGATCGAATGGAATCCAAGTCCATAAGGGACACCTCCCTGGAACTATTGCTCCTTAGCCCCGAGATAATCGCACTGACTAGTCAATAAGGTGCATGCAGTTTATCTGTGGCACTCTTTGGGCACTGTGTCTGCACCTGTGCTTTCTAGAAGAAGTATGAGTCTCAGTCCACAAACGCAGCTGTCCCAGAATTATATAGATTTGTTTTTTTCAATTTATTTATTTTAGAGAGAGAGAGAGTAAGAGTGAGAGTGTGCACAAGCAGGGGAGGGGCAGAGAGAGAGGGAAAGAGAGAATTCCAAGCAGGTTCCACACCGTCAGTGTGGAGCCTGAAGTGGGACTCGAACTCACAAACCGAGAGATCATAGCCTGAGCCGAAACCAAGAGTCAGACATTTAACCAACTGAGCCACCTAGGCACTCCTATAGGGATTTGTTTTAAGCTGCAATATTTTAATTCAGATCCTGGGTTCTAGTTCTATTATAGACTTAATATCTGTACTACCTGCAGCCTGCCCCCCAAATCATATATTGAAGCTGTCATCCCCATAGTGATGGTATTCAGAGATAAAGCTTTGGGGAGATAATTAGGGTTAGATGAGGTTCTGAGCATAGGGCCCCTTGAAGGGTTTCGTGCCCTTATAAGGAAAGGAGGGGGCACCAGAGCTCACTTGCTCTGCCATGGGGGGGGCACAGCAAGAAGACTCCATGAAGAGAGCTCTCCCAGGGAACTGAATGAGTTGGCACCTTGAGCTTGGACTTCCCCGCTTCGAGAACTGTGAGAGACACCTGTTGCTTAAGCCACCCAATTACGATATTTTGTTATACAGCAAATGGAGCAGACTAAGGCAGGTCCCATGCCTTTTGTGTTTGAATCTTAGCTTGGCTACTTGCTATGTGACTGAAGACAAGTTAGTAATTTCTCTGTGCCCTGGTTTCCTCATCTGTAAAATGAAGCTAATAATACATTCTTCACAGGGTTGCTGCAAGGAATAAATGGGTTACTTTATTTAAAGCTTTGAGAACACAGCTCAGAACATGAACGTATGAGGTTGGTGTTAGTTATTATCGTTCCTGGGGATGATAATGAAAGACCCTCATTTGTGCCACAGTACACCACAGTCTTGTGAAGTATCGAGATATTGGGGTACAGGGACAGCTGGTGTTTGGCCACTGTCCACTCTGGTGGTATGGACACATCAGTCATCCCAGCACACAGGGGCCCTCCAGATCTGGTGACTCTACTGGTTTCTGTCCACACCAACAGACTTGGGAACTCTTGGCAAGACTTTCTATGCGTCCATCCACCTACATGCTTCCTGCAGTGAATCCTCCCTTGGATGTCACCTGATAGCTGGCATGTGACCAAAAAAGAGGATGTTAATTTCACGTCCCTCCAGTCTAGGAAATAAGACATTTGGAAACATGCATCACTAGGAAAGTAACTCTTTTCTGCTTTCTGCCCTGCCATACACCTCCTTGAAGAAATTGGGAAGGAAGAGACTGAAGGTGGAGAAGAAGAGTGAGGGAGGGAGGCAAGCAAGAAAAAAAATTAATGCCTCATAGTTGAACAAAATAGCACATTTCTACGTCAGATGATCTATGAAGACTCTGGCACTGGACCCCAGATCAAATGAAACAGAATGCCTAGAGGCAGGGACAAAGATTTTATATATTAAACAAAGCCTTCCTTATGATACGTATACACACCAAAGTTGGTGATCAAATTTCAACTCTATTTACATGTATAATAAAATATCTTATTTTTCTCCTTCTCCTCCTCCTTCTCTCCCTCCTCCTCTTCCCCTTTCTTCTTCTTCTTCTTCTTCTTCTTCTTCTTCTTCTTCTGCTTCTTCTTCTTCTTCTTCCTCTCCTCCTCCTCCTCCTCCTTCTTCTTCCAGAAGAAGATGTGATTCCAGAATCACATCCTTTCAGCTTAATATTCTCTTCAGAAAGGGATTTCCTCTTGAAAATCCATATATTTATCTAGAGATGTATGTATATTCATCCCTGGGGCATGCACTACCTTTGCAGTAAAAATAAATTAAATTAAATTAAAAATTAAAAGAAGTATTAATGGTAGTTGGGAAATCAACCCCAGAATTATTATTCTCTCCAGGAATGCATGAAATGGAGCAGGAGAAGTTCCTCAAAGGAAATACAGATGCAAAGCAGGCAAAAGCACATACTTTTATGTGGTAAAAGTAATGTCCAGAATTCCAGGGTTCAGGTTCCTTAAACAAACCATAAGTTCTCTGCTCATTTTCCAAGACTCTAGAGCCAAAGTAAACCGATCGTTTCCCCAACCAAGTGCTTTTTCCCCCAAACGCATACTTTTATTGCATTTACTATGTGATAGATCCAAAAATTTTGCTAGTGGAAGTGTGGTGCACATGATAGAGAAAAATCTGTTATAAGATGGCTGACAGGACTGATGGGGGAACTACCGGCTCTGCCCAACGACTCCCATTCCGGGTTTTCCTTCCCACTGCACTTGCAGCTTGAACTGACTATAAATTGTTGCCTCTGCTAATGCTCAGGGCCTGGAGAATGATCTTCTCTGAGCCCACCAGTGTAAAATAAACCTCCTGCCTTCGAAGATCCCCAAGTGCCTCTTGGTTCTTCTGCTGAGTGATCCAGACCAGATTCCATAACACACAGACCAGTAGCATGGGTATCACCTTGGGAGCTTGTTAGAAATGCATAATCTCAGACCTCATGTCAGACTCACTCAGTCAGAATCTGCATTTTAACAAGATCCCCTGTTGATCTTTATGCAGACTAAAATTTGAGAAGCAGTGTCTACATGTCCTATATGAAGACAAACTGAACCCTTGAAATATCTGATGGAAGAAGGATCCATTGGGCCTGACAGGGTTTAAGAAGGGAATGATAATTTTGTCTTTGGAATAAGATACTGTCATAGTTTTTAATTAATCCCAAAGCTGATGGTCAAACAAGGTCAATTCATTTCTTAGAAGAGCAGCTGGCATGTTCCAAAGGGGAATTTATTTACACAACCAAAACGATTATAAATCCACCACTTACACTCTTCCACAGAGATGATATTAAAGTGTGATTTTTTTAAAAAATGGAACAAAATGTAGAAACAGATCATTCGAACTAAACCTATGGCCACATAATGGGCTGGCTCATAGAAGCTTAAGGGAATTTAAATATTATCTAAAGTACAAACCAGCTAAAAGATTTATTTGTAGTGCTGGAAACAATAGTTCCATACAATTTGGAGGTTATAAGGTCTGTAGGGAAAAAAAAAATAGGCAAAAGGGCATCTGGGTGATTGTGTCAGTTAAGAGTCTGACTCTTGATCTCAGCTTAGGTCTTGATCTCAGGGTTGTGAGTTTGAGGCCTGCATTGGGCTCCATGCTGCGTGGAGAGCCTACTTAAAAAAAAGAAATACGAAGCTGTGTGGGGAAGTATCACCAGTAAGTCTAGTAATGCATTATGGGTGGAAATAGTGTTCGCACCAAACTATGTTCACATTAACAAAATCAAAGTCCACAGAACTACCACCTCTGACAAGAAAATTTATCTTTCTCTTTGATATCAGAGGAAAACACACTTGGGACAAGGATAGGTTGTGTGGCTGGAGTAATATAAATGTAGAAACATCAACATTAAAATCCAAAGGGAACAAAGAGTATCTAGTTTTCATATTATCATGTTTTGATATTGTCTTTTCCAGTTATCTACCATGAATGAATTCAAATCACAGCAGCACACTGTGAAAAAGAAACCCACTTCCTTGTTGGATGATAACTGCCTCAAGTCATTCCCTTAACAATCTCATACCTGGGGTTTAAAAGCACAAAGAGGGGCGCCTGGGTGCCTGGTCGGTTGAGCATCCGACTTCAGCTCAGGTCACGATCTCACGGTTCATGGGTTCGAGCCCCGCGTCGGGCTCTGTGCTGACAGCTCAGAGCCTGGAGCCTGTCTTCAGATTCTGTCTTTCTCTCTGACCCTCCCCTGCTCATGCTGTCTCTCTCTCTCTCTCTCTCTTTCTGTCTCTCTCTCTCTCTCTCTCTCAAAAATAAATAAATAAAACATTTAAAAAAAAAGAAAAGAAAAAGCACAAAGAGGATAGAAAAAACAATTGTGGTCCATGAGAAATCAGAGCCAATGAATAGTCATTGTCGTGGGTTGACTGGTGACCTCCCAAAAGATAGGTCTATCTGGAACCTGTAAATGGGACCTCTTTTGGAAAAAGGGTCTTTGCAGATGTAATCAAGTTAAGAATCATGAGCTAAGATCATCTTGGATCAGAGTAGGTCCCAAATCCAGTAACTGTATATACAATGAGAAGGAAGGAAGACAGACAGAGAGAAGGCCATGTGAAGAGGTAAGCAGGCTGGAGTGATGCTACCAGGGCTGAGGGACACCAGTAGCTTCTTGAAACTGAAAGAAGCAAGGAACAATTCTCTCTTAGAACATCCAGAGGGAGCATAGCCCTGCCAACACCTGGATTGCAGATTTCTAGGCTTCAGAAATGTGAGGGGGAAAAATTCTGTTATTAGGTCACCCAGTTTGTGGTAATTTATTATGCAGCCTGGGGTGCCTGGGGGGCTCAGTCAGTTAAGCCGTTAAGCACCCAACTCTTGAGTTTAGCTCAGATCTTGATCTCATGGTTCATGAGTTTGAGCCCTGCATCCGGCTCAGTGCTGACAGGGTGGAGCCTGCTTGGGATTCTCTCACTCTATCTCTGACCCCCCCCGACAAATAAATAAATAAAACTTAAAAAAATTATTATGGTAGCCCTAGGAAATTAGTGTCCTCATGTAGGGTACTCTGTCTTCTATCTTTTTTTTTTTTTTTGGAGGGTTTTCCTGGAAATAAGCTATTTTTAAATTGTTATTTATTTTAATTACAAAATTTTTTTAGCGTTTATTATTTGAGAGAGAGAGAGAGAGAGAGAAGCTGGGCAGAGAGAGTAAGCAGGGCAGAGAGAGGGAGACATGGAATCCGAAGCAGCCTCCAGGCATGAACCGTGAGATCATGACCTTAGGCAAAGTCAGATGCTTAACTGACTGAGCCACCCAGGTGCCCATAAATAAGATTTTATAGGTGGACTTTGTATGTATTACCTATAAGCACCCGAATGTTTTCTTTGCCAGGTGATGCAGAGGTGGAGGCTTGCTCCTGGTAAAAGATGTTAATCACAGGCTGTAAAAAGGCATGAAATGTGAATTATCTTTCCAGGATATAAGATAATCCATCCATATACACTCTATAAGTTCCCTGTGACAAAGGCATGAAAAATAGTGACAGAAGGTGGACATAGAAGTTGATACATATAGCTACCTACCTGAGCATTAAACTATGCTCTGCACTTCATTTTCACTCTATTCTATTTCAGAGCAAATCAACCAGAGCTCATGCCTTTCTTGTAGTTCTTCCATTTAATTCCCTGTCAGGCTTATTCCAGGCAATGGGTCAGGACCCAAGTCATTCTGTGGCTTGGAGTAAAGAGGGGCTGAGTGCAGCAAGAAGGAACAGAGGGCAGGTAAGCAGGAAGTTATTTTTTTAAATTTTTTAATGCTTATATTTATTTTTGAGAGAGAGAGAGAGAGAGAAAGAGACAGCATGAACAGGGCAGGGTCAGAGGGAGAGGGAGACACAGAACCTGAAGACAGGCTCCAGGCTCTGAGCTAGCTGTCAGCACAGAGCCTGACATGGGGCTCGATCCCATGAACCATGAGATCATGACCTGAGCTGAAGTCAGACGCTTAACCAACTGAGCCACCGAGGCGCCCCAGCAGGAAGTTATGATGTGAGGAGGAAACTGTGGATGTGGTCATCCCCAGGGAAAGAACGGACAGCCCTAAGCCAGGTCCAGTACAGGCAGAGACTCTGAAAATCAGGCCAGTTCTGGACTTAATGGTCAGGCACAGTTACTAGAGGTACAGAAATTATTAGAGTGTATGGACACACATCCCAATTGTTCTAATTGTTTGTTCCTACCATTGTGATGGAAAAAAGGTACAAGTATCCCCTTTTCTTCTCTACTTCCTCTCATACCTACTAATGGACATTCCCTTTCCTTGTTCAGCCCTGAAAAATGGAGACTGAAAGGCAAAATGAGTTTCCAGTGAACATCCCTAAACACCAGGACCATTTACTTAAAAGTCTCTAAGCCTCAAAAGAGGTAAGTGAAGCCCTCAGTGACCAAATATAGAAAAGAATCATTCTTGGCAGATCACAGGAGGGACCATAATTCACGATTACAAGTCAAATTGTGCGCTACCTTAAATCTGGTTGGCCTCAACTCTCTGCATGTATTTAGAATAAAGACCATTGATATACTGACTTACTACTGGATGTGAAGAAGGATACAATGCATCTGAAAAATCGATGTGTGTCTATGTCAGAAAAGAAGTGTGAAGGAGCCAAGGGGAACCAGGGGAAGGGTAGAGACTAAGGATGTCATATTGCACTTGAGGGAAGGAAATCTCCTTCTTAACAGAGGATGTTGTAAGCCCATTGGGGAGAATTCTCCCGAATTCCCAAAAGAAAATTTTTCCTTGACTTTGTAGCCATGAACACTTAGAATAAGAACTGTGGTCCAGCTGAGCAATGGCCCACCAGAAGACATCCACATCAAATCAGTGGAATCCATCATGCTATCTGAATGTAGCAAAAGTGATGAAGAAACCGAGACCAGTTATGGAAGTAAAAAAAAGCCTTTATTGGGAGTGCTTCCGGGCGAGGTTCACTGGTCCCAACAGAGAGGGGCCAGAGAAGTCGCACCTGGGAAGGGGGTAGCACGTTTTTTAAGGCGCTGGCTGGGGGAGGGGGTATGAAATGTTCCGGGTGAGGACATGTCCGTTGTTCAGGGTGGAAAAGTTAGGTGAATGGTTCCCTTGAAAGTCCCCGGGTGGGGGAGTGTTGAGGTAGTGAGTAGCTCTTGTTCTCTGGGCACCTGAAGGTCACACCCGCCTCTGCGGCCAAACACTATCTTATATGGCAAAGGATGTGATTAAGTTCCCCATCTTGAAAGAAGCAGCTATCTGAATTATCTGGGTGGACCCTAAGTGCAATCACATGTATCTTTATAAGAGAGAGGCAGAGGGAGTTTTGAGAGAGAGAGAGAAGGCAATGCGAAGATGGAGCAGAGAGAGATGTGGCCACAAGCCAAGAAACACCAAGAGCCCCAGAAGCTGGAAGAAGCAAGGGAGAATTCTTTCCTCCAGCCTCTGGAGCACGTGCAGCCATGTCAGCACCTTGATGACATGCTTGTGGCCTCCAGAACTGGGAAAGAAAACATTTCCCTTGTTTAGAGCTTCCCAAGTTTTGGTCATTTGTTACGGCAGCCCTAGGAAGCTAAAACAAAAACTAAAATCCACAGTCCTCGAGGACCAATTTAACAGCCTTCGATTCACACCCTGAGGAACAAATATTCATCCTCAGCATTTTAGATTAAGTAATAATAAACATCCGAGGCTTCGGAGAGTTGTTTATCAAGAGCTAATATATTTTTTTAGGTTTCGGCAATGTAATTTTTCCCCCAAGAACTATAAGTCTGGGTTTCTATTAGAAAAAAAAATGTTGAGGGTAAGGGATTTTTGATCCTGACTTGAATACGGTGTTTATGCAGCTGTCAAATGCTGCATTATTTACTGACATTTTAAACATAGGGACAAATGTCAGAAGAGAAGATAGAGGCCACTATGAATTCCTTAAGGAAAAAAAAGTGACAGAAAGAGAGAGATAGAGATGGAGGAAAAAAGCGAGAGGGAGAGGGAGAAAAAGAGAAAGAGGAAGAGAGAGCTCCCCATGTATCAAGGAATAGAGCTTATATCTGTTGACAGTGCCTTATGGAGATGATAAACTATAAATAACAGCTTCATCATTCCCACCCAGGAAATACAGTTCTCTTGGGGAAAGTAGTGAGGGGCAGCAATAGCCATTAGTGTACTCTCCAACATGATTTACCTTTGATATTACCAAGATAGCAATATGCTCTAAGCTAGGGGCTTCTTTTCCAATAACCCCAAAGTACGTGCAGAGGTCAAAACTTGAGTTTTCTAAAATTAAAGTTGGTGGAGGAAAAGTTTCCACAAAAGTAGTAAAGTTCCTCTGACTTCTACAGATTTCAAAAAGTAAAATCTTACCTTCCATTTTGTGATGGGAACAGTTTCGGAATTACCTACTTGCAACTCAAATTGATTTAAGGAAACGTTGCCTCCTTCCTCAGGCTACCCACTAGGACCAAACACAGTGGACTGGAAACTGGAATAGGCTGTCATGAGATAGTGGGAAACTTCACAATCTATTCTTCAATGATTATGGCCATGAACATATCCACAGGCTCATGTACCAAAAGCTTATGAACAATTGGTGTGAACCATGCATGTAAATAGCAATTGGAAGCAGGTTGAAAAGCATTCCTTGGCTTTCTTTTAAATCAACCATTGATTCAGAATTTCTGAAAATCTGTGCTCATGTGGGTTAACAATGAGCATGCTGACTTGAGTAAGTAAAAAAGCAATATCTTAGCCTACTCATAATGATTATAAATATCGGCTCTAACAAGTGAGATTTAGGGCTAATGTATACTTAGTTCTTATTCTGTCTATAATGTTGAGCTTCTATTGATTCATAATCTAGAGAAATTCACATTTAACTAATATGCGGAGAATACCTTATATAAGTTGGACCCTTGGCAAGGTTTCTTTGAATCTAGTATGGTCTTTAATTTAATTCTCAAAATAGCCTGGTAAATCAATTGATTCAGTATCACTGTATTGTGTGTGAGTAATCTGAACTGCAAAATATAATTTAAGGAATTGAAGTGGTAAAGCCAAGGTTTTCAATTTGGTGATTGGTACCTAATCATTAGTTCATACAAAATGGTCTCAATCGTCGATTCTAAATTTGAAAATAGATCTCCAAGGCTTAGTGGTAGCAAAGGTCAACACATTCTTCCCACCAGACCCATAGCAGTGTAAGAATAATATACAGGTGATAAATGGGGAATATTAACTATGAAGTACTACTCACCCATTTTGCTATTCTTTAAAAGGCTCCTAGAAAAACAGGCCTCAGTAAAGTGCTCAGTGAAGACAAATATCAAAGTCCCCACCATTAACTTTATCTGTTTCATTGTAATATTTTTTTCTAATTACTTACTCCCCTTACTGTAAGAGGATAATAACTTTCCTCCAGTTGCTGAATCACCTGTATTATCTTCCTGCATTAGAAATGTAGTTCCCCACTCCATTGCTGGGCTCCACATGGGCATTCTTTAGTCAATGACATTTGAGCAAAACTTGAAGAGTTGTACGATATTGCCTACCCTTTTACTCTTTTCCTGTCAGAAAAATGGCATGGCTCAGACAGGAGCTGAAACATCTTCCTAGATCTAGAAGTGAGAAGGTACATGAATCATAATTAGAAATGACTCATAGCTGACAGTGTAAAAAGTGAGTGAGAAATAAACTATCTTATTGTAGAATGAATGAGATTTTGAGAGTGTTTGTTACTGCAGCAGAGCTTAGCACAAGCTGACTATTACATCTGGGTACTGTTCTGCATTTTTATTTTTTATTTATTTATGTATTTTAAATATATTTTTTAATGTTTTATTTATTTTTGAGAGACAGAGAGACAGCATGAGCAGGGGAGGGTGAGAGAGAGAGGGAGACACAGAATCTAAAGACAGGCTCCAGGCTCTGAGCTAGCTGTCAGCACAGAGCCTGATGCAAGGCTCAAACCCATGAACTGTGACATCATGACCTGAGCCATAGCTGGATGCTCAACTGACTGAGCCACCCAGGCACCCCATCTGCTTTTTCAAAAAAGTTAATTCCCACACTATCAAATGATTCTCAGTCTGAAATTCTATACTCAGCTTTGCTGACACCTAAGTGTGAGGATAAAATGAAGATATTTTTAGCCAAATGTAAAACTTGTTTTGAAAATTTACCTCTAATGGACTCTTTCTTTAGAAGATACCAAAAAAATTAAATATATTTATCCCATTAAGCAAATTTAGCAAATAATGAAAAGAGGAAGGAAACATGGGATTCAGGAAAATGGAAAATCCAATACAAAGAGAAGCAAAGGAAACTACCAGGATAATAATGAAGATATCAAGATGACAACTGTATCCCAGTCACATAACAGCAAATAAGAAAATTCCAAGAAAGATTTCTTCAAAAATATGAAATTGATAAAACACCTAATGTGTTGAACATGTTGGGTAGAAATTTACCACTGGATGAGAGGTTCAAGGTTCATTTAAAAATTTTTTTTAATGTTTCTACTTATTTTTGGAGAGAGACAGACAGAGTGTGAGTGGGGGAAGGGGCAGAGAGAGAGAGGGAGACACAGAATCCAAAGCAGGCTCTGTGCTGACAGCTCAGAGCCTGATGTGGGGCTTGAACTCACAAACCGTGAAATCATGACCCAAGCCAAAGTTGGACAGTTAACCGACTGAGCCACCCAAGCACGCAAAGCTTCATTTTTAATTAAACGCGCACACACACACACACACACACACACACACACACTAAAATAAAGCAAAAGGGGAAAAAAAGGAAAATAATTATTAACTCCAGGGGAGGAAAACATGGTATGCAAGAAAATAAAAGTTATCATGGTTTAGCTGTAGAGTGTGTTTGTCCAGTAATAATGTAAACACAGAATATTGTAACCCAAATCATAATACAAGTACACTGGGAGATGGTGTGAATAGAAAGACTATAATGTATGTATGTATTTTGGGTGAGGTAGTGGTCAAAGACTGATAATATCTAAAAGTGAAAAATTAAGCAGAAATAAATGCATGTTCTTTAGAGATATATAGGTAAATTCAAGTACATCGGTTGAAGAGTTGAAAGGTGTTGCCCTTGGGGAATTAAAAAAAGGGAGAAGGTCAGAATACTGTTTTTGTAACAAATCTTATAGAAATAACTAATTTGGATCTTTGAACATATGCAGGTATAAAGTGATATAAACAAGTGCTGATATTTATTTATTTATTTATTGTCAGACAGAGAAAGAGACAGAGTGTGAGCAGGGGAGGGACAGAGAGAGAGGAAGACACAGAATCTGAAGCAGGCTTCAGGCTCTGAGGTGTTAGCATACAAGCCCAACACAGGGCTCAAACTCACGAACCGTGAGATCATGACCTGAGCAGAGGCCAGTCACTTAACTGACTGAGCCACCCAGGCGTGCCCACAGTGCTGATTCTTAAAACAATCAACTTTCTTTTTTTTAATTAAAAAATTTTTAGTATTTATTTATTTTTGAGAGAGAGAAAGAGAGAGAGAGCACAAGCCAGGGAGGGGCAGAGAGAGGGAGACAGAGGATCTAAAGCAGGCTCTTCACCGACAGCAGTGAGCCCCATCTGGGGCTCGAACTCATGAACTGCAAGATCATGATCTGAGCTGAAGTCTGATGCTCAACCAACTGAGCTACCCAGGTGGCCCTAAAATAATCAAGTTTCAAATAAGAGGATTATAATTTGAAGGTGCTATCAGTTCAAGAGAAAACAGAAAAAACGTTTTTTCTTTCCAAATGTTTCCCTATCCTGTAGTATTTTTATAAGTCTAAACAATATTTTCAGACTGGGTTGCCTGCTACCTTTCTGCCTTCACTCAGCCCAAGCTTCAGTGTTAAGTTCCTAAAAGTGTTACGCCATAATTTTCTCAGACAAGAGCAAAAATGTCTACAATGAAAAACCAAACCACAAAATCAAGAACAAAAACAAACAACAAAATCTCACAAATCAGACCGAGAATACAGCCTCTATTTGTCTCCTGAGGCTCCTTATCAAAGTACAGGATCTTGGAACCTGAGCGGATTTGGAAATCCACACCCCCTGCTGCTCCCTCCCTTTCTTTTGGACTCATTTTTTCCTCTTTGCGTCTACTGTGTTACCAACCAGCAGGGCCTGGGCTGGTGGTGCGTCCCTCCTGCCCAGATATTCACACCAGAGCTGGGCTGCATACTGAATGACAAATTAAAAATCAGCATTCTCAAAATTAATTCTGACCACTGGAAGCAGGGTTCCCTCTGGAGTCTGCATGTGTGTGTGTGAATGTGCACGCGAGCTTGCTAGAAACTGGCAGTGTTTGGAGCAAACCTTTGTGTTTATGACTGTATCAACTTTTTACAAAACACCTATTTAAAAGCTAGTCCTTGCTTTCCAAGATTTGCAAATCACACAAAGAGATTATCAGTGAGATAAGCAGCAGTATCTTAAATGACTCCATCTGCCAATGGAGTAAACACACTCATATGCATACACACACACTTGTAACAGGGACACATTCACATAAAATAAGAAAACCTCTTCTTCCAGGGACTATAGCCTCACAAGCCCTAAAGTAAGGTTCTATGGAGGAAAAAAAAATTTCTATAAACATGCTTCGAACAACTTTCTATTTTTGAATTTTTGCAAAAGACCTTGCTTTTTCTCTCAAAAAATAGGCAAAAATACTGGGAACAAAAAGGTTTTTCTCAGGCACTCCTATGAAAGTCTGTGGGCTGAAATGGTAAATTGCTATTATAATCACCTTGATGAAAGTGATTCCATCTGAAAAGTAAGTGTTCTGTTGTTAATTAATCTTTAATTTCTGAAACTTCTCTGAAAGAAGAGCCAACATAAAAAAAAAAAAAATCTGCAACTGGAACACCTGGGTGGCTCAGTCAGTTAAGTGTCCCCCTTAAGGTCAGGTCATAATCTCACAGTTTGTGGGTTTGAGCCCAGCGTCGGGCTCTGTGCTGACAGCTCTGAGCCTGGAGCCTGCCTGCTTTGGATTCTGTCTCTCTCTCTCTCTCTCTCTCTCTCTCTGCCCCTCCCCTGCTCATGCTCTCTCTCTCAAAAATAAATAAAAAAAGAAATTAAAAATTCTGCAATTAGATTTTTTAAGTGAATTTTTTTTTGAAAGAGGGAGTGTGAGCAGGGGAGGAGCAGAGAGAGAGAAAAAGAGAGAATCCCAAGCAGGATCTGCACTGTCAGCAGAGAGCCAGATGCGGGGCTCAAACTCATGAACTGTAAGATCATGACCTCAACGGAAGTCAAGAGTCCGCTGCTCAACCACCTGAGCCACCCAGGCGTGCCCCTGCAGTTAGATTTTATAGACACATGGGGTTACAATTTTTGAGCTGGTGGGAAGCACTGGGATAATTCAGAAGCTTGTTTTGTGCAAGAGATGAGAATGCAGGTCTGAGAAGGGCAGGTCCTGCAGCTGCTGGCTTCTAGTGAGCTCACTTGGCTGACAGTGGGGTACACTCTCCAGAGCCCAGAGTGAGAGGCCACTTGACAGGTGGCCGGAAAATGCCAGACCAAAGAATTACCTGCAGTTCGGACAGCAAACTTTGCTTTTACCTGGCGCACAGAAGAATGCTGCCTTGTTTTTCCAGGTTAAAAAAAAAAAAGTGTATCACTAAAGAGGGTATTAGGTCTAGAAAGAAATCTGCAAACGTTGCTCAATGAGTGAGCTGAGCTTATGTCCATATTTGCCTTATTTCAAAAGGCACAGATTACAAGATGTCATGAGGAGTTGGGTGAGGGGGGCATTTGAAAGGACACCCGCGTTGAATCAGAGATCTTCATATACCCAAGCCTCCCTCAGGTTCCACTCTTCTAAGGAAACTTTTTCCTAGCATAAATGAAAGGAAATGAAAAGGAAGTTTACACCCAGAGACCGTTTTTCTGGTCTTCAGGGTCTTTCTGCCAATGTTCGTGCCTTTTTTTGTCACCAATTTTATCTAGCACAACATGAAGCAAGTGTACGAATTTTAAATGCACAAATGTCTTTACAAGGGAGCCAAATAATCTTGGAGCACAGGCTACGTTTTGGGATAGGGAGGAGACAGGTACACATTCTAACACGAATCCTTTAAACCTATATAAATGTAATCAATCAGTCTCTCCCGACTCTTTCCTTTCTGACTCCATTTTCAAACCTCAAATCTCGTCTCACCAGCTCTTTATTTGCAAATACTATATTTGCTTCTGAGTACCCTAAATAATACAGCATATATATTTCCAGAAAGCATAGCTCAGGGTGGAATTGATGTAAATCAAGTGAAACCAGGCAAAGGCCACCTTCCATGACTCTCTGGGGGCTGGAGCTAGTTCCATGGACAGCCAAATTTCAATGCTATTTATAAGAACATAATGGAGAGTGTATCATCTCAAAACCACACAGCCAAAAGACAAATTCTAGAAAAACCAGGCTACGTCAAGATAGGAGGGGGAAAAAAACCCTGATAGATTCGCTTCTCTTTTGAGCCAGCTGGTCTCCCTGGAGAACTAATGACTAACCACATGGACTTCGAGTGCATTCTCTATTCATCTTCTGCTCAATACCTCAAAGGGAATCCTTAGCATCATCGCCAATGCTTGTCACCTCATTTATCAAGGTAACATTCTGTGGACAAAGAGAATATTGGGTAGAGAAAGCAATCTTCAAACTATGCCCAAAGAGAGAGCCAAAATTATATCTACCTTTTTTCCACTTGAAACTTTCTTCTTTCCTCTGTTCCTTTGTTTCCTGAGGAACCACAGTCTTTCCGTCCTGACACCGCTCTTCCACTTTAGATGAAAACCATTCTTTATGTCAACCACTAAGCCCAGTAACTTTAGAACTTTGCACATGGTAACCATAGGAATTATGCTCACCTGTCCTGGCACATGGATCTCTACTTCCTCCTCATCAGTTGAGCCTCCAATCAAGGTCACCATAGTTTGCAAAGAGATTACACACACATTCACGAGAACAGCTCCTAGAAGGTGGTTCAGTGCCCTGTTTCTTTAGCAATTCAAGTATATCTATTATTTTTCCCCCTCAGGAGAAGCATCCTGTCTTCCAGCTTCCCATCAATGATGACATCCCCCTCCAGCCACTATGGAGTTGCAGGACACATCCTCACTGCCAGGTCATTATTTCTTCTAAAGATAGTGTAATCATTAACATCTTCCTAAACCTAATTACAGTTCAGTTCCTAGGTAATCGATTACATTGGACATATACACACATTCAAAGTGATTTCCCATCTTAGTATACTTTTCTTCTAATATTTTTTAACACGACAAGCGACATGTTTCCATTCACATTTTTTCAAACGTGTTAGGCATTCTATGGAGATAGGTAGGTAGATAGATAGATAGATAGATAGAGAAACAAAAGTCCATTCATCCTCTCCCCTGAATTGCAACCCTCAGGATATTCCTAACTTGATGTTTCCACCACTGACTCCCCTGCTTCCTTGGACAGTTAATAACAGAGAAAGGTAGGCATGGAGCTCCTAATGAGTCAGAAATGAGTTTTATTTAAAACTCCAATTCATGCCTTTGTATTTTTGGGTCTTTTGAATAAAAATAGGTAGCCTAATTTGCACATTCTTTCAGTGCTTTCCTTGTATCTCTGCTCTTCCTTGGCATTCTGCTGAATATGCACCTCCGAAAGAATTCAAGGCTTCCTTGGCATGATTTTGATGAATAGGAACCTATGAGGCTTAATAAGAGGCACCAAAATGGACAGGCACCTAAGGGGAAAAACAGGTCTGTGTTGATGGATGTCTTTCCCAGGGGAGCTGGGGCACTGCTGAGATGCCGCTTTTCCAGCAAGTGGTAAAACGGAAAGATAATTCAAGGCAACACATGCAAAGGCAGGATGTGCAATGTTTTTTCTCAGCAGCAACGCGTGTGCGGAAAGAATCAGATAAGCAGCTGCCTCGCAGGGTGCCAAAGGGACAGACAGCAGAGAAGAAATGTGCTAGCCCAGAAAGGACAGCGTGGAATGGAAACAAGAAAATTACCCTTATCACATCAAGTGATGTTCCAAGGTGAGCTTTATCTACGCATTTATTATTGTACTAAACTCCCACCAGGACATTAGGTTTTGGTGTCTCAGTTTATTTTTTATTAAAAAAAAAATCAGGGTTTTCTAATCTTTATGTTCAGGGAAAACAAAAAGGTGTCATCGCAACTCTTGTCTTATGAAATTAAAAGAGATGTCCTACAGAAGATGATGCCTTAACTAACTACATCACCAGAGTTCATGGGTTGGGGGGTGCTATTGCTGTCTGTAGTAGATCTATCCACTGAGGTTTTCCCCGCATGGACCTGTTGGGCTAACTCTTTTTGGAAGATAGAAACACAACTTTTTTGGAAGAGAGATTTGGTTTTCTGTCCACCCCATTCTGCCAATTTCTTTCATTGTTCTCTGTGACAGAGATTGAAGACTTCCTAAGTTTATGTGGGTTTGAGTTTCGTGGGTTGTGTATTAAACATGTCTTTTTATTCTCCTCCTTTGACATCCAGGACCTTGTCTGACCCTGGAGGGGCTGTCTCTCCCAGGGTGGGCCAATTCCCAGAGATAGTAAGTGTCTTGCCTATGAGCCCACCATTCATGGGCAAACTAACCAACCCAGAGTTCACATCCCCAAAGACTTCCTCTATCAGTGACTCATCCTCAGGGCTACTATCCACAGGCCTTCACACCTCCCAACCCCCACCACCACTCACTCCCCCACCCCCATAGCCAGGTACCATACAACTAGGCTCCTATGCCCCAGAGCCTGCTGAAATTATCCAACCTGGTCAAACTCAAGCCCATCACGCCCACTCCCTTCCTACAGAAATGATAATAAAGGCTCTTGCCCATGTTTCCCCCTCAACCCCACTGCCTCTTGACATATATTGATAGAGTTGTTATCATAAAGGAGAGTGCTACTTTAAACTTGAAACACCACCACAGTAGATCAAATGCATACTTTAGGCTCTTGAATATTTTTTATCTATTACTTTTGCTTTTATTGAGTAATTTTATAAAACAGCATTCTAGATATTGTGGATTCAAATTAGAAGGGAATCTAGTCCTTGACCCCAAAGGCTCATGGTTCTTGAGGTCTATGTATGTATACTATCGTTCATAGTTATGAGTACAGTCACCCTGTTGTGAGAAATATCAACAGGTCAGGAAAGAACAGTGCTGAGGGTCTTCACAAAAGGATTTGGAGAATAATTCAGAGAAACTGGATCCTAAAAAGTAAGGGGAGGTTGTTATTATAGGGGAAGAAAATTTTTTCCTCTACCTTTCTGCGTTCTTTTGGCTGGTCTATGAATCAAATTGATGTAAGACCGATTAACAGGAGAAAAACAAGCTTAATTATGTACATATAGGAGCTCCCTAAAAAATATGAGACCCAAGGACAAATTGGGAAATTGAGGCTTACATGCCATTCTAAGCTAAGGAATTGGGGAGGGGCCTGGGGCTTCAAAGGGGAGGAAGCTAATTCACAAGGCAATAAGTAGAAGGAACTGTTTGGTAATTAGATGTTTGACCTGCCATATAGATAGGTCTTCAGATAGAAAGTTGTCTCTGGTAGTAGTTCTCTTTCTGGGCCAGGCCCACTACCTAAATTATTTTTAGGTAGTTAAGAGAGAGGTAAAAGTTTTTGTAGAGGCTTCTCAGTCTTGATTGCCTTCAACTCAAAACAATCCACATGCCAGAGTGGCATATATAAGGGTCATATATTTTGCTCCCCATCATTATTGACTAAATTGTGTCTTCTTGCATCCCTGGAGTTAGTGTCTTTAAGGAGGTAATTAAATGAGGTCATAAGAGTGAGGCTGTAATCTAATAAGACTGGCGTCCTTATAAGAAAAGGAAGAAACACCATAACTGCATATGTACAGAGGAAAAACTATGTAAGGATGCAGCAAAAAGGCAGCCATCTATAAAGCAAGGAGAGACAGACATCTTAGGCTTACATGTGCTACTGGCACCTGAACTTGGACTTCCAACCTCCAGAACTGTAAGAACATTAACTTCTATTGTTTATGGCACCCAATCTGTGCTGTTTTGTTTTAGCAGCCCTCACAGACTAATACAGATGCTATCAGGCAAGGATAGAAATGTAACCTTAGAGACCATGGTGCAGATACCTTATAGAAAGGACAGCATTTTCAAAGCCATTCAAGAGCATTTGATTTCAGGGTCTGCTGAGAAGTTCAGGAAGGCAAGAGCTCAGGGGAACTAGAAAAAACTGAAAATGAAAAAAAGACTATTGAAATGTTTGGAAATGTCCTTGAACTCTGAAGTAAACAATTTGCAACTAATTGTGTTCCCAATACAGTAATGTTAAGTAGCAGAATGGAATGATTACATTGTAATGGGTTCTTTTGGTGGATATGGGGATGATACAATGGTCAGCAAGATCGAATGCAATGTAAAGAGGGAGAATAGAAGACTAGAGGTATGTATGATAAATCAGGTGAGAGATGATGGGGGAAAAAATGAAGCTGGAGGAGTGGAGGAAAGAGGTAAATTTACACCTGATACTAGACTTTGAACTTGAGAATTAGAAGTCACTCTAATTCTTCCTCTAGAGGTCATTTATTTTTCTCTTCTGACTATAATTAAGGTCATATATTTCTCTTTCTGTTTAGTGAATCAAGACATTTAGGTAAAGTTTTCTTGTTTCTACTCCTTATGATCTTTAAGTTCCCTAAAACTAAGGATTAAAAATTTTAGTCAATTCTTAAATATTCCAGCCTTTTTCTCTTGGTCTCCCATTGTTTCTCTCTCTCCTTTTTGAGTTCAATTAAACACATAATAGACCTTTCTACATCTTTCACATCCCTTAGTCTCTTTACATATATATATACATTTCCCTTTTTATTCTGTTTCAGTCTTGAGAATTTCTTCAGAACTATTTTCCAATTCCCTAATTCTCTCTTTAGCAGTGCCTGATATGCTGTTTATCCCTTTTATTAAGGCTTTAATATCAATTATATTTTGCTTTGTAAAAGTTTTGGGTTTTTTTTGAAATCTGCTTCTTAATTTTATAGTTGATTGTTTTTTATTCATATTTTTAAATCCACTCTTTTGTGTTTTTAAATATGTTAAATACACTTAGTTTATATACTCTATTTATTAAGTTCAGTATTTGGAGTCCCTTTTTTTTCCTGACTTTTAATCATGGTGGTGGTAGTGGTGGTGGTATGTGTATATATTCTAGTCCTTTTATAAGAGGATGGTTATTTTCATTTTTGTTTTTGTTTTTGTTTTAGCAGGAGGGTGTTCAGCATGGTATCATGCTACCAGATATGCAACTGAATAAGACACAATTTATAAGCATTTCTGAGGTTGCATTTATGGGCTTTGGGAACAAAATAAATGTGAGTTTTAGAAGAAATAAAAGACTTGGAATTACTCCCAAGTTTTTGACCTGATATATTAAGTAGTTGCCATAAATTAAGATGTAAAAATTAATTTAGAGAGATAGAGAGTCCAGTTTTGATATGCAGATGTCCAACTGACAGCTGAAATTAGGGTTTCACTTCAGAATGGAAGTTAGAAATGTGACCATAGATTTAATAGTAAACAAGATACAGTCAATAGTTTTGTTAACCTAAGGTCCCAGTATCAGCCAGGGAACCATTTAAAACAGGTGGGACAGAGATTAAGGCACAGAGAAGCAAGGGCCAGAAGTGATAGCAGAAGAATCAGAAACAAAGAGTCCAGATCCCAACGGAGGACCAAACTTAAAATGCAGGAAACATTCAAAACAATCCAAAACTATAGGAATCTCAAGTAGAATTAGAATCAAATATTTACCATTGAATTTTGGCATCAATTTTCTTTTTTCAGTGTTCAAGGAGTTTGACAATCAAAAGCTGAAGAAAGAGAGTGATCATTTTAAAAAAATATTTATTTATTTTGAGAGAGAATGGGTGCATGTAGGGAAAGGGGCAGAGAGAGAGGAGAGAGAATCCCAAGCAGGTTCTGCACTGTCAGCACAGAGCCCAACATGGGGCTTGATCTCACAAATTGTGAGATCATGATGTGAGCCATAATCTAGAGTTGGATGCTTAACTGACTGAGCCACCCAGGTGCCCCAAGAGAGTGAAAATTTTTAAGGAAGATAGAGCCAAGGGAAGATTTTCATAGTTGTTAATTTATTATTATTATTATCATTATTATTGTTGTTGTTGTTATCAGTTTCTTTGGAGATTGCCCACATTCATAAACAGAGAGAAATGGGCCAGTAAGGAAGCAGAGATGGGAGATTCGTGGGAGAGAGGGTGAGTGGCAGAGTGAAGTCTGAGAGACTTTTCAGAAGACACAATGGAAGGAGCCATGAGACTACAGAAAAGCAGGGCATTCGTTGCTAGGCAACATGAGGGAAAGGAAATGAAGAAAGGCTCTTGAGTTGATTTCGTTGTGGATTGTTAGAAAAGCTGGAAGTGTTCCTTCTTGGTGACATGTGTTCCCCTCTGTGCAGGAAGTTATCTGCTAGAAGAAAGAATGGTGGAAATAGACTGGAAACTTAGAAGAGGAGGGGGAAATGTGAATAGCTGTGTGATCAGGGAAAGGAGAATTTACCCAAAAGAAGGAAAACAACCACTGAGTTGTGTGACATGGTTCTCAGACCTTTCAGCATACATCCAGTCACCTGGAGAACTTGGCAAAACAGGTTGCTGGAATATGCCAAAGAGATTCTAGTGCAGTAGGCCTGGAACAGGGTCTGAGAATGTGCACTTCTAGAATGCTCCCAGTTGATACTGATCCTGATGGACTAAGTGCCACATTTTGAGAACCACTGTTATTTAAAAAAAGAAAGGAGTAGTGAAAAGAGACTGTTTCTAACCCAGAAAATGTCTCTGCAGTTTTTTAAAGTATGTGATTTGATCAGACTTATAAGGCAAACCTTCATGGTATTTACATTTTAGAGTACGCATTTTCAGAATCCTTTGCCTATGTTCAGGCTCTCTCCTTGGCTTGGAATGCCCTTTCCTCTGTAACCCAATATGATCCTACATATCCTTTTTAGCACCTGCTCAAGTGCCACCTTTCCAGGACATAGTGTTTCTGCATCTGTCTTTGCAGTTATCTGAGCTTCCCTTTTTGGCCCCCACATGACTTGCTTGCACCCAGACATTATTCTGCCTAGTATTTTTGTTGTCCAAATTCCTGGCTCTCCACACCCTTAAACTGTCAGCTGCCTGAGGACAGAGATGTCCCATCACCTTCCCCCCTTTCCATGCAACATTAAGTGGTATGTCTGGCATAGGAAGTTTCTCAATATTATCCCTGGGACTGAATAACAAGCTTGCTTTCCTATTAGGCTGCTTCATAGGCTTCGAAATAGCCAAGAGAACAGGCGGGAGGGACATTAATTCAGAGAACATCAGAACAAACTTTTGCTTTAAATGATTTGCCTTCTCCCCCTTGACGGCAGCTCTTATTAAAATAACATTAGCTAAAAATATTTCTATGCCAAAAGTAATTATGATAATGTTTCTCTGCATTCATATGGTTCTTTTTATTCTCAAAATTCATAGTATACAGGCCTCAGCTCAGGAGGAAAGGGAAGCACTGAACTGGACTTGAACTTCTCCTTCCCTTCACTGGGCAACCTCTTTATGTCCTAACTCATCCCTAAGGCATTAGTATTGCTGATGTCTGAGTCCAGGTTTCTGTGTTTGACGTCCTCACCCAACCTACTCGGGCATGGATTCAAAAGAGAAATTTCAATTAGTTCCCCTCAAAGGATTAAATTCTGTTGTCCCTCACTGAATGCTCTCATCTTTAACAGGTAATTAAGGTCCTAATGGGCTCATACAGTTTTGTAGTCTGTTCCAACCAATTACAGTACTGAAGAAAAAGTAAAAAAAGAAACAAAAAGGAAAAATGGAAAAGAAGGGTAAAACGGGAAGCGGGAAGAGGGTGATTATACAGGGATGCTGTAAGCCTTTTTCAAGGTGAAAGCTTCTATTTGTTTAGATGCTTGCCAGGGAGGTCTCAAACTTTATACCTTGGGTGCACTTTACCTGAGAGGATGCTCCAACCTCCTTACCATCAATCTTGTTTCTGTTTCTGGACACCAGCAGGACTTATAGTGTGCACTGAGGCATGCACACATCTATGCCTTTCACAACTGTGATAAAAGAAATAATATATCTGGTCTCTGTCCTCGGATCCTGGCAAAACCCTTTAGAATTTCTAGAATGATTAGAGTGTCTTTCTTATGCCAGTGGTGACTCCCTGTGGGCCCCTACATAGCTTCAGGATGGGTGCTGGTAACCTGGGAGACCAACCATGTGATTAAGAGGTTGAGACTTCTGGCCAACCTTATGTCTAGAGAGGAAAGGGAAATAGAAATGGAGTTCAGTCCCATAATCAATGATTTAATTGATCATGCCTACACAGTGGAACGTCACCCCCCCCCCCCCCGGGAAAACAAAATCTCTGGACACCAGAACTCAAAGGAGCTTCTTGATTGGTGAACATATCGATGTGTTGGGAGGGTGATATTCCTTGATTCCACAAGGAGAGGATATGGAAGGTAAAGATTCCACTTTCAATTCCAATGTGTGTGTGGGCTTCCCACACCAAACAATTTTCTGACCCCAGCTGGTGTCCTACACCTCAGTTAATTCTGACACTATTTACCCTGGAAGTAG
This sequence comes from Cryptoprocta ferox, assembly GCA_028646485.1. NCBI lineage: Eukaryota > Metazoa > Chordata > Mammalia > Carnivora > Eupleridae > Cryptoprocta > Cryptoprocta ferox. The sequence goes on from CM053567.1 coordinate 31,352,619, forward strand.
CGTCAGACCCCAGAGATTAAGGACTCAGTCCCAAAAAAGTCTGCACCCCCCTATTCATCGATCAATCACAAGCAAGGCTAGCTTGTTATTTGTGCTTCTGGTTGACTGGCTATAAATCAGAGGTTCTCATGAACCCCAGTTTGGCTTTGGTTACTTTGCAAGAGGTGGCTCACAAAACTCAGGAGAAGAATTTACTTACTAGATTATTGTAAACGGGTAAAATTCAGGAACAGTCCGATGAAAAAGATGCGCAGGGCATGTGAGAGGGAATACAGACCTCCTCCATGCTCCTTGGGGGGCCACTCCCCCCAAATCTCCACAGGTTCACCAACTGAGAGCTCTCCAAACTCCTTCCTTTCAAGTTTTTATGGAGGCTTCATTACATAGTCATGATTGATTGAATCTTGGACCATTGGCAATAGATTTAACCTCCTGCCCCTTCTTCCTCCCCAGAGGTCAGGGGCAGGATTGAAAGTTCCAACCCTTTGATTATCCTGTTGGTTCCCCTGGCAACCAGCCTTCATCCTTAAGTTTACCCAGGTGCTTTCCAAATTCACCTTATTAACATAACAAAAGATACCTTTATCACTCTTGTCACTAGGATTCCAAAGGTTTTAGAAACTCTGTGCCACAAACAGGGAAAAAAGCCAAATATATACTATTATAAATCATAATGCCACAGAAAGTCTGTTTCCCAGAACCTTCCAGACTGTACCCTATGTGTCTCCATTATAACAAGACTGTAATAGTAAACAAAGCACTCTCCGTGGGTTTTGTGAGTCATTCTAAAGAATTATCAAATCTGACATGGTTGTAGGTAGTCCTGAATACCAGTTAGTCAGAAGCACAGGTCGGGGGTAGGGGTTGGAGGTCTGGGGGCTCCACGTGTAGCTGGCATCCGAAGTGAGGACAGTCTTGTGGAAGACTGAGTCCTTATCTTGTGGGGTCTGCCCTGACTCCAAGTGTCTGGCATCAGAAGAGGATCATAGTAAAGTCCAGACTGGGTTGAAACAGAGCAATAACACAGTGAAATCTGGCCAACTTCTTCCTCAAGCTCCCTCTCCTCTTTGCAGCCAGAGACAGGGCTGGCTGTTGCCAGCTCATTGTTGGGGAAAGGATGCCCATTTGTTCTGTGCTGCACAGCCTAGAGCAGTTAGAAGTGGAAAAAAAATCAGGATAAAGTCCTGCTCCCTATAAATCACACTGCTCATAAATCATCAGACAATTCTTTGAGCGCCTCTCTCTTGCTCATTTTCTCAACAACCAGCAAGGGGTTCTCAGTTTGTCCAGTGGATGACCTGCTTCACAATCATCCACAGCATTTGTGGAAAACACAGTTTCCAGAGACCCAATCAAGAATTGCTGAATCTTAAGCAATTAAGATTGGGGTGGGAAGAAATAATCTTTTTTAAAAAAATCTTGAGTAGATCCTTGTATACATCAAAATTTGAAATCCTCTCTGTGTGCCTGATCATTTCAATAAGGCTGCCAGGTAAAAATTGTCCCCTTGTTTCTATTAGATACTGAGCCCTGAGCCATAAGGTACCATTTTTTCTCTCTCTGTCTCTGTCTCTCTCTGTCTCTCTCTCTCTCTCTCTCTCTCTCTCTTTGGTCTAGATCTTGGTCTTTACATTAGAAATATTAGCAGGAAGGAAATTTGATTTCAATTATCTGAAATAGCAAAATGTTGATGTGAGTATAGGATAGTTTGCCAATAACCTATGCTTAGTGAAATTTGTGGTTCCCATTGAGTCTGGAGTGGGTGTTTCAGGTTGTAAGGACACTGAAGATGCAGGCTTGGGGTAAGGAGCCAAAAGGGTAATAATTTAGGAAACAACCTCAGGGAAGCATAAGAGATGTACTTCAAGAATGGTAAGTCACAAGATAGAGTACATGTATATCTGCATAGTCTCAGCTAACAACTTTGCTCTTCTGTGAATTTCAAATGCAGGGAGAAGGTGACATAGGCATGAAGTAACTATGGTTGACCCCCAAACAATGCTTAGGGGCACCAACAGTTGAAAATCCACATATAGCTTTGACCCCCTAAAAACCTAACTATTAATAGCCTACTGTTGATTGAGATGCTTTTCTGATAACATAAACAGTCAATTAATACATATTTTGTATATTTTATATATTATATACTGTACTCCTACAAAAAAGTGAGCCAGAGAAAAGAATATATTATTAAGAAAATCATAAGGAAGAAAAAAAATACATTTTTAGTCTTGTCCTCTATTTATTGAAAAAAAATCAGTATATATGCGGACATGGGTATTTCAATCCTATTGTTCAAGGGTCAACTGTATTCATTTATAAAAAAAAGATCTTAAGGCTGCAAAATTTGATGGGGGGATTAATGGGGGACAGGTCTCAATCCAAAAGCACTGGGAAAGGGTCATCAGGAAAGGGAAGAGACTGGAAGTAAGAGGATGGAGGAACAGAACAAACAAAAAAGAGGGTAATTCAGAGTTTTAACAGATGTGTCTGAGCTAGCTTGTACGTGGGGCATAGATGGCGTTAACTCCATGACTTGGTAAAATTGGACGAGAGGAAAGGGATCTAAGAAAATTAGGAGAAGCACTACTGAAGCCAAAATCACAAGGACACCTGGGCCTTGCAGGAATCCTCAGTAAGGTCAATGGTTGAGCTGATGTCTGGGTCAAAGGCCAAGGGTGTCTCTGATAGACTTAGGTCCACAGCATGGTTAAGGAAGAGAAATAAGTGGCAAAACAAGGTCTCTCTATTTGATTTCAAAAAGGATTCATTTTTGTTCAGGTCATCTTTTAGTTCAGCGTGTAGGTAAAGATGGGATCTAAAACAGAGCTCACTTATAGTTTTTAATTTAAAACCACTAAATTGAGTAGGATAATTACAACTACAAAGTCACACATAGAGTACAGGTGCCATATGCATTGTCCTTGTAACATATGCACCATTTTTATAGAATTAAGACCATATGTAGCATGCTTACTAGAATTGCTGGTTGAGATACCCTGAGCAGAGAATGTGGTCCTGAGCCTCCGGATGACCTGAATGTCTTCTAAGTTCCTGGCACAGGTCCAGTGGCCTAACACAACTCAGCATCAGATAAGTTTACAAATACTGTAGTAATTAGGGAGGGTGAGTAAAGATATTGATGTAGGAGTAGAGGAAATAGAGAAATATAGTTATCTGCCAACAATTAGAATATGATGTTTAGTATAATATAGGTATGCTCTGGGGAGAGCACTCTAAAGTAAAACCAAATTGATAAAGAAGAAAAAACTAAAATCCAACCTTATTTTTTTTTAATTAACGTGTACCCATCCTCTTATTTCTAGTTATCTGTGTGGTTGGGGTTGACACACTTATGTTGACACCAGTTGTACCTAGAGTTTTCTGTTGTCAATATCCCCACATCATGTTAACTCATATATTTGCCTGCTACTGTCTTAGACTTAGAGTATAAGAAAACACCATGGAAAGTGCATGAACTAAGAACAGTAAATCAAGTCCCAACTCACACTATGAGATTTGCCATAATCTTGAAGCCAAAACCCGATAAAAGGAAAATTAATAGGCAAATCTCATTCCATGAACAGAAATGCAAAAATCCTGAAGAAAACATTGGCAGGTTGGATTTATCCCAAGAATACAAGATCATTTAACATTCAAAAGCCAATTATTAATAATATATCATGTAATAAATATATTAGTAGTAGTAGTAATATCAGATTAGAACAGAAAAATCAAATGACCATCAAGAGATACAATGTACTGGACAAAGCCAACAATATCTATTTGTGACAGGATAATGAAATACAAGCATCTTTGCAAGTGTACTGGATGCTGTTGGTGCCCATGTGCCCTTGCACTCGCTTCAGCACACTCAGGGTGGACTTATACTTGGCAGCATCTGTCTAAGAGATTGGTCTTGCTTTGTGTCCTATTCAGCCAGCCAGATTGTCTGAGAATCAACCCTTACTCCTTCCCTGGAAACCAACAAAGAACTCCCAGATCCCTCATCTCTCAGTTTGAGTTACTCTGGTTTTGTTTTTGTTTTTGTTTTTTATTTGAGCGAGAGAATCTTAAGTAGGCTCCATGCCCAGCGCAGAGCCCCATGCAGGACTCAATCCCATAGCCCTGGGATCATGACCTGAGCCGAAATCAGGCACCACCCAGGTGCCCCATCAGTTTGAGTTACTCTAGAGAATGGGTTCTGCAATGGCAAAGCCAGTGGTAGTTGACTTTCTAAAGCACCTTTTATTGACTTCCTACTTTCTTCTAATTCAGTTAGCACCCCCTTTATGGGATTTCCAGAGATTACCTCCCAAATAAGGTATTGCGTTCAAATAATTATTTCAGAATCTGTTTCCGGAGCAAACAAACCTAAGCAGCAAGCTAGAGCTGGAAAACTTCTTTAACTCGATACAGGATGTTTTTTAAAAAAATCACAGCAAACATCTTACACAATGGTGACATGTTAAACTATCCAAAACAAGTCAGGTGTGTCCACTATTATAATTTCAGCTCAGCATCATATTAGAGGTCCTAGTTAAGTGCAATAAGGCAAAAGAATTGGTAAAAGGTGTAAGAATTGTAATAATTTGAAAGGAACAAAACCTGTCATTATTTGCAGATAACAGTTGTAGAAAAAAGCAAATTATTTGAATTGTTAAAAGATTTTAGCCAGGTAGCTGGATGTAAAGTCACTGTATATATAAAAAAATCCATTGTAAATTCAGTGCCTAGGAGGAATAAAAGAGGACATAATGATGGTGTATGTCAAAGGGACACAGTAGTCAACTGAAAGAGCTTCCAATGGCCAAAGATGGACAATCTTAGCAACAGTATAAATAAAGTAGTATCAGCCTATAACAGAGAATCACTTAAATATCCATGACTTCATGCCTATACAAATAAATTATTTAACAAATAAATAAATGAGGGAGAAGAGAGAGACTCCTGTGCTGAAGAATTGCAAATAATTTATGCAGATATTCAGGAAGGTGGAACATGACTTTCCACTCCTTAGGCTTGGGCTGGGCTTAGTGACTTCCTTCTACAGAGTAAAGTATAGTAAGGGGTTGCAAAAGAGTATCCTTACGGTGGTGAAATCTGACAATGAGTACCTCAGCCAGGCAATCAAGGTCAACTTCCATGCTATGTACTCTTGATACAATGGACTAAAAATGGCACTTCACTTCGATGGTTTTCTTCCCCCAAACCCATAATTATGAGGAAAACATCAGACAAATCCCAATAGAGGGTTCTACAGAACATGTAATCAGTACTCTTCAAAATTGTCAAGGTCATCCAATTAAGGAAACTTAGAAACTGTCAGAGCCAATTGGAACCGGAGATATGGTAACTAAATGTAAGGTGATATCCTGATAAGATCCTGGAACAGACAAAGGATATGAGGTAAAAACTCAGGAAGTTGGAACAAAGGATGTATGTAATAATTGTATTGATACCTATTGTATCAATATTGGTTTGTTAATTACAACAAATGCATTATACTAATATAAGTAAGTAATAATAGAAGAAACTGGGTGCAAGAGTTACAGGAACTCTTTGCATTATTTTCCCAATTTTTCTGTACATCTCAAACTGTTCTAAAACATAAAGCTTATTAAAAGAGTATAAAAAATCTGTTGCAATTTGACACAGGTTCAAAAAATGTATAAAAGGTAATTATTAAAAAGTAGCTTTTATATTGGCTTCAAATAAAAAGGAATTAATGTGCCACGGAATTAATCTATACCTGTATAAAATTTGTAAGGAGAAAATTATATTAAAGAAAATTTTTTCAAAGACTTAAATGAATAGAACACCATACTGCAGGCATGGGCTGCAAATTAAGAAGAAAAAGACGTTCTAAGGATGTAAATTCTTACCAAATTGCTCTAGTGATGGGATTCAATTTTAGTCAACAATACCAACAGATCCACGGGGATCTGACAAGCCTATTTAAAAAGTTATGGGGAAGATCAAAGGTAGAAGAAGAGTAAGACATTGCCCATAACCAAAGTAATTGGATTTGCCTTAGCAGATATCAACTATTACTGTAAACTGTAAAAAATGAAGACAGTATAGAACTATCATAGAAATGAATGAACTGGAAAAACAGACTGGAAACCCATCCACACATAGATGGGAAGTACATTTATACAGACTTTGCATTTGCGGAGCCATGAGGGTTGAGAATAAATAGGTCTGAAACAGCTGGTTATCTACACAGAAAAATAGGAATCAATTGGACTCCTGGATAACATCATAAGCAAAAATCAACTTTAGCTTGATTAAATATGAATGTGTAAAAGGCAAAAACTGTGAAACTTAGAGCAAAATCTTTTCATTACTTTGGATTAATGAAGATGGCCCTTGTGAATCCAGCATAAAGGCAAAGATTGACAAATACATGTACGTTAACATTCAGAACTTATGTTCATCAAAAGTCTACAATAAATAAGTGAAATCATTATGTAAACCAGAAGAAGTTCTTTGTAATAGATTAAATTATAGTAGTTAATATCCAGAATATATAAAAAGGCCCAAATGTTGCTAAGAAAAAAACAAATTACCCAGTAGAAAAAGAGGGCAAAAATTAACAAAAAATGAATTGGTACTTCACAGAAGAGGAAAGGTCAACAACACTAATCAAAAAGATACTCAGCCTTATTAATAATAAGGGAAATTAAAATTAAAACTACAAAGTGAAATAGTATTTCAAACCAATCAAATGAGTAAAAAGCTAAAGTGTAAAAATATCAAATATTGGGGAGGAAATGTGGGGGAAGTAACGTACAGTGTTAGAAATCCCTCCATCATCTTGGGAAAACAATGTGGTATTAGCTAACGAACCAAAAAGGTGTAAATCCTCTGACTCAGATACATTCTGAAGATGTGTTTTACATGTTCTTGTCAGCACTCTTGGAAATCACAGAAACGCGCACACACACAGAAATATTCATAAAAAGTAGAATGGAGAAACAAATTATGACAGGGTTTTATAACGGAATATTCTACAACAGTAAAAAGAAATTAGATACAGCTTTATTCGATGCCATGGATGAATCTTAGGAACAATGTCAAGCAAAGGGAATAAGTAAGACAAAACCATATATAGTTTGATTCAATTGATTTAAAGTTCGAAAGCACGCACTCCTAAATAATGTGTTATTTAGGAATATAAACAAATATGAAACTATCAAGAAACCCTCTGACATAGAAAGGGGATGGAATATAGAAACAGAAATTTCAAGGAAATTTAAAATTTAAGGTAATATTTTATTTATGAATTGGGGACATGGGGGTTTGGGTGCTACTTATATGGTTGTTCTGTCCTTACAGATATTTCTAAACTACTCTTTTGTATCTAAATATTTCTAAAAAAATTTTAAAGAGAAATTTAAACAGGGATGGAATATCTCAAACAGTATAGTTAAAGGTCCTTAGGCCTATTTCTGTCTCATTGACGAGCTGAAACTCAGAGCAATTCACTTAACCTATCCAACCCCCAATCACTCATCCTTAACTACGGTGATTAAAAAAAATAACCACTTAAATGCAGAACTTTGGTGGAAAGAACATAAAATCAGAATATGAAATCATCTTTCACAGTTCCAACTGCCTGCTAGAAATTCAAGAGAAGTTATGGTGTCTCATTTGCTTACCTGTTTATTCATTCATTTGTCATGCATTCAGGTATTAAGGAATGAAAATCAAGTTAATCAACTAGTAATGGTAACCTAGGTTAGTAAGATAGATTGCCATCTTCCCCTCAGGTAATTTGTATATTTTGCTTCATGTTTTCTGGAGACAATACTTCTTTTGTTGTTGTTGTTGTTATTTTATTTGAGAGAGAAAAAGAGAGAGAGAGAGAGAGAGAGAGTGTGTATGTGTGTGTGTGTGTGTGTGAGCAGGAGAGGGGGGGATAGGGAGATAGAATCTTAAGCAGGCTATATACTCAGCATGGAGACCAAAGCAGGGCTCGATCCCATGACTATGAGATAATGACCTGATCTGAGATCAAGAGTTGGACACTCAACTGACTGAGCCATCCAGGTGCCCCTGGAGACAATACTTCCAATACTTCTGTGTCATTAACAATTTCAGTAGGCCGGTAAGGTCAAGGACTAGAAAGAGAGATTTGGCCCCTAGTCACTTTGGGTAAAACTAAAGTTATACCTCAAGCACAACTTGGAAAAAAAGAAAAAAGCAGTATGACAAATGGAAAAAACTGATGGTCTGCAATCGTGCACACTTGGGCTCTTTCCCCAACTCGGTCTGGTGCCAAAATATTACCCTGGGCAAATAATTACAAAATCTCTGGGCTTCATTTCCTCATATATAAGATGGGATAGTATTTTTTTCACTGACAGGTTTGTGCTGAGGAACGGGGACAGTACATATGCATTGCCTAGCAGCGTGCCCAACACACAGTAGGAGCTCAGCCGAGGGTGGCTCTTCTGCCTTCCTGGTGGTACAGTTAGTAGATTTTTAAACAACTTACAAGCATTTCATTATTCTGTTTTGTATAGAATATCTTGTATATTCTATCTTGCACATAGATTTTTTAATTTTTTAATTTTTTTATTACAAAATGTTTAATGTTTATTTTTGAGAGAGAGCGATAGAGACAGAGAGACAGAGCATGAGTGGGGGAAGGGCAGAGAGAGAGGGAGACACAGAATCTGAAGCAGACTCCAGGCTCCCAGGTCTCACCACAGAGCCCCGACGTGGAACTCGAACTCATAAACCACAGGATCACGATTTGATCTGAATTCTGATGCTTAACCAACTGAGTCACCCAGGCGCCCCTACATAGATTTTAAATGATAGTGTAGAAACACAGTAGAAGGCAGTGCAGTGTCTGAACTCGGACACTGGTGTCTCATTGTAACTCTACCAATTACAAACTACGTGACTTAAACTCTATTTCCTCATCAGTCAAGTAGAATTAAATAAAAGGCATAATGCCTAGAAAGTGCATAGAACTTACACACATAGTTCAATAAATGTTAGTGATGTTATTATTAATAATATTATCATTAGTATCATTTGGTTGCTTTTTAGAACTTCCCCTTCTTTGAAACTCCACAATGTACTACTGGGTATTGGTTTTATTATTATTTTAATTAAAGTGAATTCACGATCTTTTCTAGTTTGATGACTTTCTTAACACCTACGTCCAAAAAAGAACCCTTAAAGAGACCACCCAAAACCAAAGTTTCAGAAGCCTCACTTATAAAAGTAAGCAAAGAATTTAAGGATCGTGGGTCCTGCCGGGACTTGATTTTGGTTTCATTATGGGCAAATTCCTTCTCATTTACAATGCTTCTCTTTTTATATCAGTAGGTGGAAATAATTCTTGTTTTCCCTCATTGTTCCTATAGAAATTCTAAAAAGGGATCTCTTTATTTCCTTCATCTTGGTTGAAACAAGACTACGGAGTTCTTCGTGTTCAGAACTTTATGATAAAAGGTCAGACCAAATCAGTCTGTGACCACCGAAAGCTGCTTGGTAATAAAAGTAGAAGGCCTCAGGTCACCTTAAATAATCCACTTTGCAAATACCCTTAGGATAGGTCTGTGCTATTGATCAAACTGTTTGAATGAACATCACTTCAGTACAAGTTGGGTTCTAAGACAACCATATTTATTTTCCAGAAACTTTTTGCTGAAGCACAACTATCCAAGTTAGTTCAAATGCTTGTCTTTTAAACCAAAACAAGAAACAAAAAGCTAAAGCTTCCTTAAACCAGTTGTAACCAACAATTCAGGATTGTGAAATTGCCTTTCGGGCACCTGTACCTCCAGCAGAGGGGACAGAGGACTAGAGTCAGTCCCATTGCTACTCCCCAGGAGCACAAGAGGGGATGTTCTGTTGCCATGACTGCAGAGGACAGAAGTCTGCCTGCTTCCCGATGGGACCAAAGTTCACCGTTCTCTCTTCATGGGTGGCTTTTCCTGAGAGCCTGCACAATAACTAGTGGCCACAGTCGCTACTTCTAAGCATCTGCCTCTTCCCAGCCTGCACTTTTTAACAAATAAATTTGTTTTCCTTTCTCTTTTATATTTTTGTTCTCTTTTGTTTTCTTTTCGGTGGTGTAAAAAGTTGAGTTTTTTTTTTCCCCTCTTTTTCTCAAACAGTTCCTCCTCTGTAGATAACAAAGTCCAGGTCCCTTCCCATTGTAATTATTAGCATATTCCTGGAGGAAATTGCAACAGTCTACATTAAAGGGCTCCCTGCAGAAATTTACACAGTAGGTATCCAATTTCTCTTTAAATAAAAGGCACTCAGAACAGTGAGGGGTTTAAAACAAGAGAAGAAATGGGGAACAAACAGAGCTTTGAGGAACAGCAGGGGGATTTGCAGTGGTCAAGAGCAGAGAGTCAGGCTGAATTATTTGGATAATTAGCCTTCGTTAGTAAATTGGAGAAAATTACAATGCCACTGTAAGATGTCATAATGTGCCCATGGAATGGCAGTAGTAAGGATCAAGTCTGACTCCGTTCCAAAAGGTTTGGCCCTTTATCCTGAATACTGTGTAGTAGAAAATAAGACTCTAAACCTGTGAGCTCTCTTCAAACTGTTTCCAAAAGTAACACCTGTGTTTAGTCTATGTGAACCTGATGCCACTGAGGTCCTTGACTTCAGAGGAGAGACTTTAAGGACCTCTCTGACTCTCAGGAAAACTTTCAAGATGAAAGCAAGAAAACAAAATGCAAATGGGAGAATTAATTTTAATATTCCCTTTCCTCGAGATGATAGGAGATACTGAAAGTTAGGTTTATTTACTCTTTTATGATCCAGAAACCCTGTCAAGGAATGTAACTGACTTCAATAAAAAAGGAACTTAGATCTAAACTTATATTTAAAAACAAACAAGCTGCAAAGGTCTCCAAGGAAACAGGCCCCCTGATATACATCTGGGAGAGGCCATTCCTTCTGTTGTAGGTTTCTAAGCACCTGGGTAAAAGTCCTCTGCAAAGACAATGGAGGCATTCCACGAATGGTCTCCAAGAGCAAAGCTCATCTATTGCGATGTGCCTACTTCTTCAGGAAACAGACACAGATGACAGAGTGAAAGAGGATAGGAAGGAGAAAAAGAAAATTCGTAAGGCTAGCACTGAGGACCAGCATAGGTTAAACTTTCCGCGAAGCAAATTCCTTTTTTTAAAGGAGATCAAAAATCCGTCACGTTGCAGACACAATGCTAGACTCGCCATGCCGCATGCATGCACGCGTGCATGTGTATACATGTACACGGGAATGGCATTGGGAAGGAGAAAACACGGGCTTGACGCCATCACCTGCATGTTGTCCTCACAGCTGCTTCAGGCCAGGCTGCTTTGAAATTACTACTACCACTCGATTATAAGAAAAATTGTTTAAAGCCTGGGGATCTGGTAAAAAGGTATGCAGCATGCTATGGTGTTATCCTGAGGCATTGTTTAACAGGCCCACCTGAGGATTAGTTATTCTTGGGAAATGTACTTGGCTTGACTCAGTGTTAATTACCGAATAAAGACTCAGTAAAATACGTGTTATCTACAATTTGTGGTCCAATAGAAACTCAAATGGTTTCTGTCAGGTAGAAAAGATAACCCTTCTGAATAGTTGCCTGTGGGATACCAGTCAGGTTTCCATTTAACATACTTTCTAATGGAGAAGGTTCTCCTCTATCATTGTTTCAAAATGCCTACAAAAATACAAAGCCTTAAAATGCTTTTTTTTTTAAAAATTTATTTATTTTGAGAGAGAAAGAGTGTAGGTACATGTGAGTGGGGAAGGGTCTGAGAGAGAGAGAGAGAGAGAGAGAGAGAGAGAGAATCCCAACCAGGCTCTGCACTTACTGTCAGTGCAGAGACCAAAAAGAGGGCTTAAGCCGGGCTGGACCGCATGTGGAGCTGGACCTCAAGAGCTGTGAGGTCAGGACCTTTGCTGAAATCAAGAGGCAGAAGCTTAAGGGACTGACCCACATCCGCGCCCCTCGAAATGCTTTTTGAATCAGCCTTTACCTTTTTACTGGTTTCCTTGTTTATTAATGAGTTGAATAAACCCCTTGAAATTGGTCCATATTATATTTATATGAGACTCATACTTTAAAGTTTTTGGAAATTATGCTTTGAATTTAAAAAGCCACCAATATACCCCCACACCATTCACAGGAAGGTGAAAACAAACCAGCTGAATTCTTACATTTATGAACTGCAACTAAAAATACTTCATGGTGATCTGGTTGGATAGCAAGCTCTTTTCTCCCTATAAAAAATTACACTTTGATGAATCATTTTCTTGTCTTATACATAATGGTAAATGTCATGTCCCTGGCCTGCTTGCTTATCTCAGTCAAAGATACCAACAGAATTAAAGTAAAAAACATCTGGCCTCATTAAAGGAAGAGATGGAGGGGTTGATCTCGGGTAAGCAATCTCAGAATGTAAAGCTCTCTGATTCCCAGAACAAAGCCAAATTCTAAAAATATATAAAATAGCCACAGCAATCAAAAGTAAATTGGCAAAAAAAAAAAAAAAAAAGGAAGTTGGTCAATCATTCTAACTGGAAATGCTGTGGGTGGGGTGTGTATTTTACCCAAGTTCCTTCTGGATAACTCAAAGGACATGAGAAATAAAATGTGGCGGCCAGGTAGATGTCAAAGAGGTTGGAGGCATGAGGAGCTATTTTTAGGGTTTCTTTTCTGAGGGCAGCTCTAATTTCTCAGCCAATTAAGGTAAATGCACAAGCCATTTGAAAAGAAGAACACAAGGGGCGCCAGGATGGCTCAGTCAGTTGCGTGTCTGACATTGGCTCAGGTCATGATCTCATGGCTTGTGAGTTCGAGTCTCGCATCAGGCTCTGTGCTGACATCTCAGAGCCTGGAGCCTGCTTCAGATTCTGTGTCTCCCTTCCCCACTCGTGCTTTGTCTCTCTCAGTGTCTCAGAAATAAATAAATGTTAAAAAATTTTTTGAAAAGAAGAACACTCCAGCCTGGTTGGCATGTGACCTCTCTGGTTTCAGAATCAGGGAACTGTTGGGAAGCACGTCCATCTTTGACAAAACGACACAGAGAAGAAAACTAAACATTGTAACTAACAGTGAATATGTTTTCTGTGTGGGATTCACTAAAAGGTCTTCAGTTAGGACCCTACATCTCTACAACCTTTTTTCTACTTCTCCATATCATAGGAGAATATATCTTTTTTTGGGGGGGAAGGGAATAAATAAATATTTTTCAGTGGCTCTTGCCTTTGATAGCCCATCAGGATTAGTTACAGAACTTAAAAATAAAACCCCTCATTGCATAAGCCTCATCTCATACCTAACAGTACCATGATCTTCCCAGGGAGGGCCTGCTCAGACTTCTCTATTTCTTACAAGTTTCTTAGGCAATTCTGAACCATAACTAGGATGAAAGAGTCCAAATTAAATGCTAAGCTATTCAATGGTCATTTGAATTATATTTTTCGCAGGAGTTTGTTTCTCCAATAAGTTATAATGTATAGACTTTAAAAATGGATATATCTGGTTGTTTATGGTTATGCCCCTTATCATAATACCTTCTCCTTCAATGGGGAAATATGGAAGCAATGTGCTTTTAAAGCAGACAAATGTCCATGACACATACAGTGTTGAGGGATTGTCCTTCATCTTTTCCAAAGGTGATGGGTCCCTCGCCTGTGTAGCTGGATCAAGCACTGGGCAAGTGACCTCTGAAACATTATGCCATCATTCCGGAAGAGAGCTTTAGATCTCCACTGACAAGATATCTTCCAGAAGGAATCGCTGATTTCTTCATCCCCAGTGTCTAGAATAGTGCCTGGCACATAAAAGGTGGCTAATTAATGTCGGTCAAATAAATGAACGTATGAATAAATGTTTGATTCAAATGGGTTATATATCCTCTGCTAATCTGAATGCATTCTTACTCTGATTCTCTCACTTCATTGAATTTTCTCTTCTCCAGGCTCAGACCAACATTCCTCACTCAATGAGGAAGAGAAACACTAGTGTTTCTCTGGGAAAGCAGATATTATTACATCCTCACACTTTGCCCTTGGGCTGCCCCACATCCCCAAACCTCTTTACCCGCTTTCATATCTTGTTGTTGGTGGTGGTTTTTCTAAGTTTCCATTGATCCTGAAGAGGCAAGCAAAAGAATCTGGAAGAAAATTGAGTTGACTCTAAATAGGAACAAAAAAAAATTGGAAAGTTCCCACCGTAGTGCACCTTATAAAGTCCAAGTGAGCGAGAAAAACTCAAGGCTTATAATTAACGACTAGAAGGCTCTGGTAAAAATCAAGGGAGACTTTGAGATTCTAGACTTCATTAGCAGTTAAAGGAGAAAAAAAATCCCCATGGCCAGCAGGTTAGAAGTTAATTAGGAGAAGTGTTAGGGGACTTGCTGTCTTATGGAGAGGCTTATGAGGTAGTTTCAGGCTCTTTATTGGTGCTATAAAAGTCTCCACATTAGCAAGCTCCCAGTAAACACAGCAAATCCCCAAGGTTGTTCAGAATAGTCAAGCCCTGTGCCTCCAACACTCAGGGGTCCTCTGCCCTGCCCTGTAATGGGTGCTTTGGGACTTTTTGTCCAGTTGTTCTCAGACCAAACTTTTTCTTGGATTAAAAAGATACACTTGGCTGGAGAAGCAAAATCATTTAAGTTAAAATTCAATTTAGGGGCACCTGGGTGGTGCAGTTGGTTGAGCGTCTGACTCTTGATCTCAGCTCAGGTCATGATCTCATGGTTTGGGGTTTGAGCCCTGCATCGGGCTCTGCACTGATGGCACAGAGCCTGCTTGGGATTCTCTCTGTCCTTCTTTCTGCCCTTCCCTGCTGTGCTCTCTCTCTATCTCACTCTCTCTCTCTAAACAAATAAACTGTAAAATAGAAAAAATTCAATTTAGATGCATAAGCAGATAAGGCAGCAACGAGGGAGGGACTGGGAAAGAGCAAAGTTGAGCATTCTCTTTGGTCAAGAAAAGTCTTCAAAGGATCCTGGGACTTCTATACTTGGGTGATCTGGTGGTTCCTTAGACTGAAGCCTGCACGTACCATTCCTTCCTTCTCTGTGAACTTTCTGATTTTCTGCCACAGACTATTAAAACAGATGTTTCATTTGAGATTCATAGGTGAACATATCAGATATCAAAGTGGATTATGAGACAGACCACTCTATAGAACTGGAAAATGTTAAGTAGCAGAGAATAGTTCAGTGACTTACATTCCACCAATAGGCAGGTGTAGAAAGGGTCAGCAGAAGAGAGACGTGGGGAAGATAGCTGGTGGTTTATCGTTGCTTGCATATCCCCTTCCACCATCTCTAGAATTAGGAAGGTCCTTCCCCTTCACTTTAATCAGCATAGAACGTCTTCAGCCTCTACCCTTCTGAGAGCTTGATATGAGCCTTTGCAGTCAGCAGTGACTGACTGCTGTCAAAAATATCTCCAAGGCTGGCTCTCCACCTACCCTCCATTTCATTGGTAGTGGAAAACCGCAGCTAAGGGCATGAGAGAGGAGACTATAATTACATCCCTTTCCAGGCCACCTACTTTCTGCCTGAAATAGGTCCTAGGCTGGGGACAAGGGGGGAGGTGCTATCTTTGGATGAGTTGCATGATTGATTATTCTATAGGACTAAACAGCCTAATTTCCAAAACAACCAAAATCTGAGCTTTTGGACTGAGTGACTTTGTGATTTGAGAATGTGGGTGTCAGCCTTTGTATTTTCTGTGCAACAACAAAAAAGTCATGTCATTACACATATTTTCATGGGGGCTGCCCCCCTAACTAAATTCAAGTGGATAGTGAAGGGCTAATTAAATTTCCTCTGTGATTCTATCCTATGAGTAAGGCTTATTCAGCATATCATTCTAAACCCTTGCTATTCATAAGAATCTGACCTGTCCATGGTAGAAAGTTGGCGGAAGGTGAAATAAGGCAAAGATAAATTCAAAATAGCCTAAGGTCTAATACAGTATAATTTATACAAGTAAGTTTGAGCTATGCCCTGCATTTGTACACATTCTGTTATTAAAGTGACCTGAGATTCCCCCCAGATTTCTAAGGAATATTATTATGATAAAAAAAAAAAACTCGAATTTCCACTTGATCTAATTCTCACGCAATGTGAAATCTCTGACTTCCACAAAATCCCTCATATCCAGAATTTCAGAGAACGCCATTTTTTTTTTTCTGTTCTGCCCTTCTTGGTTGATTTTGGCTGCTCAAGAAGCCATTTCAGATTCGCTTCTCACAGATAGCATTGCCTTTGATCTCCAGAATGCCAGAGACCTTACACCTGGTGATCCTTTGAGTAATTCAATGAGGCTGGAGAGTAGGTGTGTTGGGGGGTGTGGGGGCATGGGAGATGAGTTAGGGAAGTAGATAGAGACTGATCATAATGACTTAAGACCTTAGCTTTTTCCAATTATAACTTGGAAGGATGGCAATGACACATTTGCCACAACAGAACAGAGAGAAAGAGAGAGAGAGAGAGGATTTCAGCTCTGAGGATAGATCCTCTTATATTAGAGTTCTCTAAAATAAAGGATTGTTTCTCCAGGGGAAAAAGTAGTGGAACTGGAGTTCTCCAAGTCCCTTTCTAGAGTACAAGTGACTTTGATGTGGTCTAGTCCAACTGTTTCTTTTCATCCATCAGGAAGGTGAAATGTCCAACCCAAGGTCCCTTAACTAGGTAGTGGCAGGAGAGGAATTGAACCCTTGTCTCTGTAATGCCCGGCCTGGTATTGTCCTTTTTACGACATTGTTTCTTCTCAAGTTTAGAAATCACCAGAAGATAAATTTTGGTCAAAATAGTCTTTCCTTCTGGAGCAGATCAGAATTTTAAAATAACAGAGAAAATAAACAGTTCTTTTAAAGTTAAGAAGTGGAGGGCATGCAAATTAGATAGCAAGATAAACAAATTCAGACACATAGATTTGCCTAGACAAGACAGTTATAAGTAGGATATTCATTCTAGAGACTTAGAAAGACCCAGGTAGTGGCTTCAATAAAGGTAAGTTGATCCAGAAACAGAAATTATATATACATATGTATTATATATACATATATATTATACATATATAATTATATGTATGCATATGCACATATATATGTAATCTGAGAATTTGAGAAAGAGTGAAAATTCACTGTGTTCTAAAATCCCTTTCTGTAATGATGTTCTGAGAATTATAGCTATTTTGTGGTAATTGACTTATGGACTCTATAGTGTATTGAAATCCCCTACCCTTCTAGAAAAATGTAAACACCCATGGTAGTATTACCATGTAGTAATAGATAGTGTAGTAGTAGATAGAGTATTGTTCCCACCTATCCCTCAAATATCCATATTCTAATCTGAGCAAGGTGTGAACATGTCACTTTACATGGACAAAGGGATTTTACAGATGTGATTAAGATTAAGAACTTCAATGAGAGGGTGGGCTTAAAAACAAAATCTTCCCACCAGTAAATGGAGAAGAAAAAAAATCTGCCTTAGCCTTGGCTCTCGGTGGAAAGTAACTATAGAAAGAGAAAGAAACTCCTCTGATAATCCATAACCATAGGCCAATATTAATTTCAGAGAGGTCTGAGAATAGAAAACAAATTGCAGTGAGTTGTAGAGGGAGTGAATAAAGCCAAAACCCATGGAGGTGAACCTATCCCCACTGAGGCATCCTCTGTGTAACAACCCAGATTCGCTGATCCTCTGTTTCTGGTTTAATCTCTGACTCATGTGGATTTCCATGTCATCCAAGGTAGTTCATGTAAAACTTAACAGATCATTGATTAGAATGTTCTCTATACTCTGAAATCTTCCTCATAATTTCTACCTATTGCTCTTAATTTTCCCTTCTAAGCCAGTAAGCATTAACCCTCTTCCACGGTTAACTCTAAACATTTGGAGGCTGGAATTATGTCATTCTAGGCAAATATGTCTGACTTCTTAGCTATATCTTGCTGCTTATGAAAAATGGAGGCTCAAATAGGCCTCAGTTGGAAACTTGTGACTAGCCTTTAAAAAGGAGAATATAGTTTCATAAATTAGGTGCTACCTTTGTTTCCTTGCCAAAAATAATTGGAAATGTCACTTTTTAATGTGAGAACGGGCTATATTTCTAAATATTTAAACATTCTCAAACGCCAAATCTGGATGATTCTTTTCTCTTCCTGCACAGCATATCTGCCAGGGATTGGTGCATCTTGATGGAGAGGTGATTTAAGAGCGTATGCAAGCTTACTGCAATTCAGAAACCAGAGGCATTTTTCATTTTTGTTTTTCCTGTTATTTATTTTCTTCACCTCAGGTTTCTGAAAATCAGAAACAGATGGACTAATCCAAGCCCCTCCGAGCAGACGGCATATCAAACTCCCCGCATCGAGGAATGGGGCTCTCCTGCAGAGCACTGCGTCCACAGAATAATTTACTCAAACTCTGCTTCCTAATGAACACTCACAGAACTTTAAACAATTAGCCTTTCCATTGGCCCCATTATCAACAATTGCTGGAAAGATGTGTCCTTGTCTGATCCTTGGGGGTGCGAGCTTCACCCAACTGCTGGACACCGGATTATCATTGGGAACAGCGAAGTCCACAAACATATGCAAAAACAAACAGGAAAAGTAAAAGGGATAGCTTTATGAATGAATGGCTGGGTATCAGGGTTTTGGAGAAAAATTAGGAATGAAAGAAAATGTTGGATGGAAGAACAATGTATAGTGGGATAAAACCCCTTATATATTTAAAAAAAAATTTTATGTTCATTTATTTTTGAGAGAGGGAGAGAGAGCACACACAAGTGGGGGAGTGGCAGAGAGAGAGGGAGACACAAAATCTGAAGCAGGCTTCAGACTCCGAGTTGCCGTTGCAGAGCCCAGTGTGGGGCTCAAACCCACGAACCGTGAGATCATGACCTGAGCCGAAGTTGGGTGCTCAACTGACTGAACCACCCAAGTGCCCCTAAAATTCCTTATACTATTATTGCCTCTGTTGACTACTGCTTCACCTGTATGTTCTCAATTAGGCCCTTTTTTTCCTTCCCATCATAACCCAATTTGAGCAAAGCTGTTTTAACACAAAGAAATAATGGCAGATAAATACAGTTCTATTCTTCCCCCTTACACAATGGTAGTATTACAGAAGAATCTGGCGAACCATAGGAGTCAGTTTGTTAATATGTGTGGGAGGAGGTTACCAAGGGAGTTTATAGTCTCTACTGCCCCACTATGGAGGTAGCATGTTATTTTTTTTTCAATTTAGCAAAGATGTAAATGTCTACTCTTTTTTTATAACATAAGACACAGAGAAGCCAATGGTGAACCTAAGAACTGGACAAAGATAGATCAGAGCTGTACAAATTGTAGGCCCTGGTTCTCAGGTCAAAGCTCGGACAAATATCTACTGGCTATATCAACAAGAGATTTATGTTCCATTGTGAATAACAGAAGTCAAACACAAAAGGGGTTAAACAAACTGGGGATTTTATTTGTCCCATAGGATCAGGTAGGTGTATGCTAGCAAGTATTAGATCAACAAATTATAATAATTAGGTCTGAGGTCCCTGAAATTCTACTCATCTCATGGACTCCTAGGGCTACACACTGGTTCCTGCAAACCTGTGTCCATATTGCAGAGAAGAATAAACAAAGGGTGAAGGTCAAAATGACACCTTTCCAGCTGGGGTTGCCCCTTCCAAGCTTTCTTGAAAGTCACATCTAATGATTTCTGCTTACATCGCTTGAGCCAGAACTGTGACCTTGGCCAGGTCTAGCTTCTATGAAGGGTGAGGAATTAATGTTTACAAGTTAGGCACATTAATAGTCCTTCCCCAAAATTGCAGGTGTGAAAGTAAATATTAAGGAGAAATAAATATTAGAACTACCAATTCCTGTCTTACTTGTTTTAAAGGCCGATGGTACATTCTAATCTGAAAATATAGTAAAAATTTAATCTGATTATCTTAATAAGATTGAGGGCAGCATTGAGAATAGGTAGGGAGCTTTTCATAATAAAATAACTTATTTTCAAAGACTGGATTAAATAAGCAAACTGTAAATTATAGATTAAATCTTAGGGTCAATACAGCTTCAACCCAATTTCTCACGCTGACTAACCCACATCTGTGCTTTTATGCCACGAGAATCAGTATTCAGACTGATGGCCACTTTACTCTCGTGCTTAGAATACTGGACATTTCAGAATCAAAAATAAAATTTTAAACAATTCTTAGGATGCTGTACTATTTAATGTGTGTCTTCATAATACTTTCAATATACTATTATTATAAATGATTCATATAGTAAGGTTTTTCATGTTTTTATATGTTATCACAAAGAAGTTTTTTTTTGACTGTGAAGAAACTCATCCCTACAACTCATCTCATAATGGATTGTGTAGTCCATGTTTCCTTCTTTTGTTTTTTAATGTTTTTAATGTTTATTTTTGAGACAGGGAGAGAGACAGAGTGAGAGCAAGGGAAAGGCAGAGAGAGAGACACAAAATCCAAATCAGGCTCCAGGCTCTAAGCTGTCAGCACAGAGCCCGACGCGGGGCTCAAACTCACAAACTGTGAGATCATGACCTGAGCTGAAGTCATGCTTAACTGACTGAGCCACCCAGATGCCCCCATGTTTCCATCTTACATTTACGGTAAGTGGAGTTGATTCCATACATACTTCAGTCTTCTGTAACAGGAAGATGTGGGCGTCAGAGAGAATGAAACAAACACTGGCACCATTGGTAAGATAGAGTCATTCATAGTTAAAGTGGCGATTTATATAATATAAGCCAAGATGTGGTAATAGTTATTGGATTTCTTAGGTCAAAAATATGAGTTTTTGGTGATTTCTCCCCAGAAGCAAGGTTAAACATATGTTTAAGAATCTTTTGCTGATATAAAACTAGACTGTGCTCAGTTGACTAACCAAAAAGAAGAAGAAGAAGGAGGAGGAGGAGGAGGAGGAAGAGAGGGAGGAAATGAAGAAGAAAATGAAGAGGGAGAAAGGCTTTCTTCCTTGAGGTGTGCTTACTCTTGAGGAAGTGCTGTGGTGATTTAGTTATCTGCTACAACTCTTAGCACATGGAGACACTGAATAGGACTTGGAATATTCTACTTCCTTAGGCCTGGGTCTAGAACCCATCCTTCATCATCTGAAACTGGAAAAAGGTGGGCAGGGCCGAGGAGACCTTCCATGAACACCAAACTGAAACCTCAGATGCCTGATTTTGAAGGTGCTGGCAATGACAGGGAGCCTCTTCCTGGTGTAGGAATAAGTAGACACTGGACCATGGAATTTGAAAGAAAGGCTTTGAAATGAGATACTATGCACACCAAAGAGCCAGAAGCAAAGCTGGGAGAGAGCCATGTTGGCTTAGGATGGGTTATCCACAAGTGGGGCAGAGGCAAGCAGTAGCATCAAAGTGATTTATTAAGAACTGTTTATAGGAAAAGTGGACAGGGGAATGGACGAGGAAGACCAAGAGGAGAAGGAAACAAAGCAAGCAAGAAATATCAACCACAGTCTTACACTGAGCCTAGCTCAATTTTGCAGACAAGTTCTGGGGGCATAAGTCACAGTTCAGAATTGTCCTGATTGGGCCTCTGAGAGCTAGAGGAGTTATAGGGTCATTGATGACAGGCTGCCTCATGGGAACATGCATTCCCAGGCACCTTGGCTCCATAGATGTGCATATGGGTTTTGACAGCCTAGGGCAGCTCTCCGACAAAAAGATACAGATGTCTGCTACCTTTGGGGGGTGAAAGAAAGCACACTGAGAATCTGTGTGCACAAAACCAGAAAGGGGCACTGAGGGGTTACAGTCAAGAGCCCTGAGTGCCTCTGTTGGACATGCCCACACAGGATTCCCTTTCCCCAGAGTCTAAGGCAGGAGGGCCTCCTTTCTTTTTTGTTTATTGCAGAACATGGTAAGGACTGTGCTTTCTACCCCAAGCCACTCTGTGGAAAATGATCCATTTCCTAAGTTAAAAAACAAAGTATGTTTTCATTTCTTCTGAAAAACTTAATAGACATAGGGAGAAGGCCAGGACTTTATCAGAGAAGGACCTGGAGGGTCTTTGGACTATAAGGTGAGGTTACCACGATTTTCTGTGACTCCAGAGGGGAAGCTGTTGAGAGGTAACGCTGGGACCCAAGTCAGTAAGTATAAATGTCTTGTTTCTGTGCTCACCTGTCAGTTAACAAGGGACATGCTCTCACAGGATGCAAAAGTCGATACATCTGGTTGTAATGAAGTACATTCTGGAGACCAGATTTATATGTCTTCCAGGCAGGGCTTTGTGTTTTTGTTTTTGTTTTTTCTCCTTCCACCCTGTTCCTCTTCTTTGTTCTATCTTCTGCTTAGCGCCCCCCACCCCCGCCACTAAAATGTGGTGATACCCTCCCAGGCGGCAGTGTCTTTAATCAGGTTGGAAGGGCTGAAAGAAAAATAAGTAAGAGTAATACTAAAATTGGGGAATCTTGTCAAAAGGATTCAGTAAATGTCCTTTTTGTTCCCTAAAGCAGCCTCTCGTCTTGTGTCACCTGCACCTGACAATGGTCAGCCCAATGGCTCAGCAGCCACTGAAAAGAGCAGGGAGTGGCAGTTGGCACCACCAAGCTGGGAGCATGTACCCATGAATCTGAGTCCTACTGCATCAGGAGCACCTTGTACACTCCAGTATCAGTACCAAGAGTACCAAGTCCACAGATTTGCAGAAGCTCTGAGTCTTTTGAAGATTCTTCCATAAAATTCCATTTGTGACGTGAAATGGGTAGTAGATCGCCTTAGGCAACTAGGACAGAAAAGCCAGGAATCGTCTTCTTGATAATAAGACCAAATAGTTTTTGGTTACTTTCAGTAACCAACAAAATTAAAATGAGGGAGAGAGTAGAATCCTCTACTGGAGGGTAACACATGACTGATTCATGGTGCCTTACCCAGTGGTTATCCTGATACGGAGAGCATATCATGGATAGCAATGGCATTGACAGATTCCTCGGCCCTTCCGATCCAGGACAGTATATGATTGCCACCAATTGATAAGGGCATTTCGAACCCAGAAATAAAGCTTCTCAAAATCAACTTGTTGAATTTCTTGTGCCCATCTTTGTGCAAGAACACAAGTAGTTTCTAGTCATCATGTTAGGGGATTGAGATATATTTAAAGAACATTTTACCTGTACATAATTCACCTGAGTAAGCTTGAACGTCTCTTTTTGATGAGGTCGCTCTTCTCCTATTTTGATCTTGATGAACTAGAACAGCTCTCAATACGGTGTTGAGCTAATTAAAAATGTAGTGAATATAAATGAGCCCAATTATTTCCAGTTTCTGTTCTCTTACAAGGTGAGGGAGTAACACCGAGGACACACAGAGGGCTTTAAAGAAGTGATAGTTAGATGCAAAGGCACCTTATGGTTTTGTTATTCATTTTGGACCTAAATTCGGGAAAAGCAAGGTAAAAAAGAACTGACAGAGGACAATTATCATTACCCGGAGAGATGGTTAGAAGTTATAAATAACTAAAGAAATGATTGTTGTGTTGATTAATTTATTACTCAGAGAAGCAATATTTTAATATAAATCTAGAAGAAGTTACCCTTTCAGTTATAAGAAGCTTCAGCTTATTTGGAAATGAGGAAATTTTATTTTTAAAAATCCCATTTTAAGAATACCTTCCTAGAGAAATCAGAATATACATCCAACAAAAGACTTGCATATAAATAAATATCCATACCACAGCAGCTTTATTCAAAACGGCCCCACAATGTAAATAATCTAACTACCCATCAACAGGTGAATGGATCCGTTTGCTATATCCATAAAATAGATTAGTACTCATCAATATAAAAAATAAACTGATATATTTAAGAGTACAAATGAATGTACTGCTGCACAAATGATTCTGCTGCACAACAGATTTCAGACACAAAAGACTCCCTACTATATTAATCCAAATACAGTAAAACATTGGATTGCCAGTAACTTGTTCTGCCAGTGTTCCATAAGATGAGCAAACATTTCTAATAAATTTTAACTTGATAAAAGAGCCACGTCTTGCAATACAAGTTGTATGTTATGCTGAACATCACATGATCACAACTGAGCCAATGGTTCTTGAAGTTCGCTTTGATATACAAGTGCTTTGGATTACAAGCAATCTTCTGGAATGAATTATGCTGCCACAGCAAGGTTTTACTGTGCTTGCCATTCTAACGAAGGCTGATTGAATCTCGAGAGACAGAAGCCCAACAGAAGTTGCCTAGAACCAAAGTAGTAGGAAGAATTACCGCGAAGGGGCACAAGGAGGCTCTGGGGATGATGGAAACGTTCCCCATCTTGATTGGGGCGGTGGCTACACAGTGTATACTTTTACTGACTCTCATCCAACCATACATTTGAAATTGTTCCATCTTTTTTTCTGTTTTGTAGTCAGACACATTATCCATTGTGTCGTGAATAATGGTACAAAATGGGTCCGTTTTTTTAAATATGTAAATTATACTTCAATAAAATTGATTTACAAAATCCTGAGCCTGACACAGGCAATCAAAAAAACACATCCATATTACAGTATTCTTGAATGAGGGTGTGCTGTGAGGAGTTTCCTCTGGGCAGATCACACAGTATGTAAATAAGAACATTTACTACTACTTAGTGTTAACATCAGACTGAATATTTCACCACCGATTTTCAGCTAGTTTACCCTTGATAGAATTTCTTCGTTTAATACTTTCAGTATGCCTGTATGCAAATATCTATTTAGATACCAAATTTAAAATCTTTAACTTTAGCTTCTATATATATTAACCTAGTCAGAGAATGGCTTTATCACATTGAATTTGCTATCTTAATTGAAGCTTCACAAGGAGCAAATCTGTTGAAAGGTTAACCCTTGAAAAAAGGATGCCAATCCCCCACACAGCTGAAAATCTGCATGTAACTTTTGACTTCCCCAAATCTAACTACTAATAACCTACTGTGGACCAGAGGCCTTACCGATAACATAAACGGTTGATTAACACATATTTTGTATATGTATTATATACTGTATTCTTACAATAAAGTAAACTAAAGAAAAGAAAATGCTATCAAGAACACTGTAAGGAAGAGAAAATACATTTACAGTACTGTACTGTATTTACTGAAAAAAATGTGGGTATGAGCAGACCTGTGCAGTTCAAACTTGTATTGTTCAGAGATCAACTGCAAATAGACAAGGATATTTCATTGGAGAGATGACATTTAAATTTTTACTCAGTGCAAGTAGAGGAAACAATCCCAGATGATGTGCAGCATTGTCTAAAGTTCACAAAAACCAGTCTTTAAAAAGACAGTCATTATTATAATTCACTTAAACATATATATGTCCATTCTCATAACCTTAAATAGTGTGTGGAAATAATGATAATCTTTCTGACCCCAAAACACCCTTGGAAATTTAGGAAGTACAAAATAAAATGGTTTTTATAAATATAAATTTAACATTTGTATTTACAATCTTATATAAATATTAAACTGTTTTGTACTTTGTGATAAAATGTGAGAAGATTATATTACTAAATTTTAAACCAAAATTATCACACCCATCTAATTTATCAAGGAATTGACCTTGATTCATAGGTATGTTAGATAAACAAGTACCTTATAATGATTCATCATTTATTTACCATGTCTCAAAAGGGTATCATAAGGTTTTATTAGCACATTTTTATAACTATTTGTTGCAAGCTGTATTCATTTGCATTTCTTTGTTTCTTATCTAGTAATCTGCCATTGCCAGCACAGCTTGACTTTTTCTGAGCTGGTAGAGAAGTTCTTCTTAAAAGGACAGTGCATTTAATGCATTAAAAGTTCAATTTCTTCCTTCTCTCCTTTAAATTTAATATATTCTAATTCGTTCATCTCCTCCAGAGTTAGACAAAGGCATGTCAGAGCTATGCTTACAAAATATTGCAAATTGAATGTCTCAAGAATCTCATCAAAATCTTGGACAAACTGGGACATTTTGGGTGTATTCTTTCTCTATGGGAAACAAGCCCTTTTGCCTTGGTTTAAGCCCCAGTTAGGAATATCTGTTTGGAGACCAAGTTACTGTGGTAAGGATTTTGGAGGTCATCCTCAGAAGGTATGACTCATGACACTTTTATTTATTTATTTATTTATTTATTTATAACAAATTTTTTAAAGTTTATTTATTTTGAGAAAGAGTGTGCGTGAGAGAGGAGCAGAGGGGCAGGTTGGGGGTGGGGTGGGGGAGAGATTGAGAATCCCAAGCAGGCTCTACTCTGCCAGCCCAGAGCCAGACTTAGGACTCAAACCCACAAACCTTGAGATCATGATCTGAGCTAAAAACCAAGAGTGGGACACTTAGGCAACGGAACCACCCCGGCGCACCTCATGATACTTTGAAAAGGAAAAAACGAGAAAAGCCAATTTATAAAGATGAACTTCAACTTCTCAGGAAGAGTGATGTGCATTAATGAGGGCATTGTGGGCACCAGATAAGCCATCCCAATTTCATGTGAATCTGCATTCCACCCCTCTTTCAGGTTCATCCACACAATTAATAGATAAGCCATGCCAGGTGCTCTGCTGTCCCAGGCATGCCACACCCTTTCAGGTGATTTTTTTTTTAATATTTGCATATGTTTTCTCCCCTTTAATGATAGATGCATGTCTTTGTCTTGGGTAGCCATATAGTGGCTATATAGTGTCATATAGAAATAAGACAGATTTCCATGATCAACAAATGTCCAAGCATGTCTCCTAAAATAGTCTGAGTACAGGTGGAAAGGGGCTAAAATTCTAAACAGACCATTTATTATCATTATCTTCCCTCTGTATAGAACCTTTTCTCTTTTTTAAAAAAATTATTTTAACATTTTTAATTTATTATTGAGAAGCAGAGAGAGATAGAGCATGAGCATGGGAGGCCCAGAGCGAGGGGGAGCCACGGAATCTAAAGGAGGCTCCAGGCTCTGAGCTGTCAGCACAGAGCCTGACTCGGGGCTCAAACTCAAAAACTGTGAGATCATGACCTGAGCTGAAGTTAGACGCTTAGCCGACTGAGCCACCCAGGCTCCCCAAGAAGCTTTTCTTTTGTAGACCTACAGAAAACTGAGGGCATTACTCAAAAAGGAAATATAATGAGGATTGTATGCAAGCAACCCCTCCAGGGAAGACAGACAAGCAATTTGTGGATTCCTTCTATGCTGCCCTACTCCACCTCCACCCCAGGCAGAAGATCAATGGTATCTTATTTGACACGGAGCAATTTTCTCAACCATAAAGTTGAGGCTGAGCTCCTAAGAGTTGTTCCTTGGATCTATTGTGAGAAACGGGAAGGCGTGAGTCAACGGAAATTTTAAGAAATTCTACAGGCATACAACACAGTATCAATCCATTAGCCCTTAACACTGGTGCAGAGAAACCAGATGGCCATTAATGAGTGACAGAAATAATTCACATCAGTCATGAACCAGAAATAAACCAGACAACCACACAGCTATGAACCAGAAATAATCCAGAAACAGTCTCAGCAAGCTTCTGCCATTTACCGTACATGGCAGATCATTCTGGAAGCCAAGAAGAGTGGGACCAACACAGACACCGGTGAAATACATTTACTAAGCACTGCATGTTGGCCACTCCAGTAACTAAACGTCCTCATGGATAGAAAACTGTTAACACCTATCAAAAACAAAATCCTATCACAGTTTTGGTCACTGAGTAAGGTCCGCCCCACTCCCACCTCATAATAAAGAAAAGCACAAGGCAGTGCCCTTGCCTTCACAGCAACCAGGCTCCCAGAATAATGACAAAGCTGCATCTATTGTTGAGATCATTTTAATAAATAAAAAAAATAGGATCTTTCCATTGCTCACGGCACATCTAGGATAGGGCAGTTAGGATGCAGTGCCATTCTGACTCCAATATAACCAAGCGGAGTGTGTTAGAGATATTTGTGATTGTTATTATCCGACGGGTTTCTATGACTATTGACCCATCTCAGAATGCAAGATCTTCAGAAACAGAAATCTCTTCCAGCCGTGTTATGGGACAGGCTTTTTGTGAACAGGGTTAGTTAGGCTGTTAAAGACAGTATGTCAGTTTTGCTTTGTCTTAATTGTTTTGTTCTAGTATTTTTGTTACAGTGCTATCATTTACACTGCATTTAGGATGCTCCTAAAACTTGTAGTAAAACAGTTATGTCTATAAATTTCCCCACAAATCAAGTAAGCTGTTTGTTTCCTTTTCAAAAAGGGAAGAGGGAAAAAAGAATACTTCTTCCTTTTTCCTTCCCCCTTCTCTATCTCTGATCCTCCTCCAATGTGCTCTTGGACAGGAGGGTGTGCTGATGGGTGGGGCAGATTGGTATGTTCTCCCACAATTCGTGATCACTATCCTGAGTCATATGGGATATGTATTTTAGGTTTTTTGGGTTTAAAACCTCCTGGTTCCTGGGTGATCTGTGCTAAAAGGGTTAATATGCAGCGAAGGCAAAGCTAACATGGGACAGCCCATAAATGGCTCCAGCTGTGTATAATTAACTGTAATACTGCAGAGTAAATGAGTTTTATTGGCAACCATGTCATAACTTCATTAAAAGTCATATTTACAGCCCTATCATATGAAATGAGTCCTCCTGTATTCTGGAATTTAATGAGCATTCATTTTTACCTTGTTCAATTATCTTCCATCCCTTCCACGTGCCACCCCCCCCCAACTCTTCCTCTCCCTAGTGTAGGACATATGACGCCAAAATACAATAGGAACCTAATTAGCACCTGGCAGAGGCCCCCTTTTCTAGGGAGTAATTCCCAGCCCACAATCAAACTATTTCTTCTTGTTTTCAATTATAAATAGGTAACTTCCTTACATAAAAATATTAAATAACAATCATAAAAACATCAACTCGATTTGATGGAAAGCTTTTGAAGGTTAGGGCTCTAAAAAGCTGTCATGTCCAAAGCAATCAGGAACAAAGTCCAAATCTGCACAGTGGATCATGATTACAGAGAAGAAAAGGGATGCTAACAATTGGTTTTGAATCAAACCTTTCTGTTATCTGAAAGTACCTATCCTACATTTTTTCTCCTTGAGTGGTATCTAATTAAATCTCTCTTTCTCCCCCACAGGCCCCTACTTTCCTTCTCTTCTCTCTACTCTTTTCATCTTCTTCACTCAAGTCCCAAAGGAAATATCTTGCCTGACCCATCAAGGGCTCTATAAACTCAATTTCATGATCTTAAGCTCAGCTTTCATTCTGTCTCAAATGTCTCTTTGGAGTCTACAGATGTGTAGGGAAATTTTGAGTGTGGAAATACAATATCAAGAGTGGATTTCCTTTGTCGAAGCTCCAGTTGATACTCTCTGTGGTTCAAAATGAGAATGTAGAGTCCCTATAGAGAGAGACTTTTATTTCTTATTTCTTTTTCCAGCTTTATTGAGTATAATTGACACTAACACTGTGTAAGTTTAAGGTGTGCAACATGGTGATATGATACATTTATAAATTGAAAAAGGATCACCCCCAGAATATTAGCTACCATCTATATCTTACTACATAGTTACCATTTCTTTTGTGCTGAGAACATTTAAGAACTTCTCTCTTAGTACTATTTAAAGGTATGATGCAGTATGAGTACTTATAATCACCATGCTGTGTGTTAGATCCCCAAACTTGTTAGTCTTATAGCTGATTGACCAACAGCTCCCCATTTTCTTCACACCCCACACCCATGGTAACCACCATTGTACTCTCTGTTTCTCAGAGTTCATCCTTTTTAGATCCCACACATAAGTGATATCATACAGTATATGTCTTTCTCCATCTGACTTATTTCACTTAGCCTAATGGCCTCAAGGTCCATTCAAGTTTTCTCAAATGCCAGAAACTCCTTCATTCTCAGGGCTGAAAAATATTCCATTGTCACTCTGCTGTCTCTATATGGATATAAATCACATCTTCTTTATCCATTCATGCCTTGATAGACACTTGAGCTGTTTCCGGGTCTTGGCTATTGTGAACAATGGGCAGACCTATAATTTAATCTTATCACTTACTAGCTACGTGACATTGGAAAACTTAGCTCAACCTTTCTGAAGATCATTTTCCAATAAGTAGGATTAATTGCCATCATTTTAATGAGGTTATTAGTATTGAATTAAACAAAGTGTCTTTTGCATTGTATCTCAAAGAGAAGGCATTCAATCAATATTTTCTCTACTCTTTCTTCCTCTGCCACTTCCCATCCCTTCCTTTCTCTCAAGGAGTTTATAATTTACCTACACTCTCTCTTAGTTAAGTTAGGTTGTGTGGCATTAATGTTTTGGGTTCTAGATTAACCGAGGGCTATTGATCAACAAGCCAGAATCTATCTGTAAAACAGGTGTGTCTACCATAAAAGAATGTTGTGAGAGGTAATGACACCAAACTCAGTCGGGAAGGCAGTGAGAAAAATGATAGCCATGGCCAGTACCAGACATGAGGTTGCCTTACCTTGCAAGACCCCCGGTGGTCTAACAGTCTGAGCAGGGGTGATGGAGAGAGGGAGTCGTGCCCAAGAACCATTCAAGCACAGCTAGCACTTCCATTTGTGAACGTAAAATGCCCTTGGAAGCTGGCATCCTTTTAAACATAATGCCAACACGCCAGGGGAGACTTTCTGCTGCCAAGCACGCCGTCGTCAGCAAATTCCACGGCACACTTGTGCTGTTATCCTCAGTCCTGCTGCTTTATCTGATTTTTAGGCTGACCCTTTATAATTAGCACTTTGGGCTGGCGGTATTGTTTAAGAACACTGTTCCCATCATTCATTTGGGGATTTAATAAAGCTTAGAAATACTATGAGCAGGAGCACCATCTAATGCAATTTTTTTCCTTTCTTCTTTCTTTTCTTTTTCTTTTCTTTTTTTTTAACTGAGGATCAAGGCTCCTTATTGGGTTGTAAAATGTTTTAGCTGGGTTGCAACTGCATTTAAACATTTTAAAAAAATAAAATGGAGCAGCATAAAATAGAAAATAGAGTATAATAATAAGGGCAGGTGTAGGTTCATGAAATTTTATATATATAAATTTTATATATATAAATTATTTTAAATATATAAATTATATATAATATAGTAGTAGAAAATTGATATATATATAATATATATATTATAGATATAATATATATATAAGGTGGGTGTAATGCTGTGAAATATGGTCCAAAGCTGGACAATCACCAATAGAATAGTTAACCCCGAGACAAAACAAACACCAGTCTTGGGTCAAGTTGCCCCATCCTGCCATGTTATTGCTTTATTGCCATCTGCTCCTCAAAGTGCTATTTATCGTCATCTTCCTCATCAACAAAATGAGCCCAGCAACACAAGAGGAGAAATAAAATTTCAGGAAAGGAAACACAATGGGGCGGGGAGGGGAGTCTATTCTAAAGGAAACAAGGAAAGATATAAAGATATGTCTCAATGTTGCTCATCAGGGGCTCCCACAGTTAATCAGCTCCAATTGCTTTCCATATAAAATAACAATCATTTGACTTCTCAAATCCAATAAAAATCTCAAATGCAAAAATTTGCATTTAGATGCAATGACCTCTAGTGTGTCCCTAACAAGATAATTAAGCACGAGCATGCAGGGTGCAATTTAATTGCTCTGTGCCAAGCGTTTCTGGACAACTCCTTCCAAATGTTTCAAAATGAGGGTCCTCTGGAGAGGTCTACAGTCAATGTCACTAGATATATTCTGGTTCAGTATCTATTCAAGTAAGGGGACCAGAAGTGGGCAATGATGAGGAAAGGGGAAGATGTTAGGGATCTTCCCAGGTGCCTCCTGGGAGGGATTATGACTTTGTTGGGCCCTTGCCCAGACATGTGAATGGTTAAAAATGATGTTCTCTTTATGGTGTCTCTGATCTGCTCTCCAGCTTCTAGCATCCCCTATTCCAGAGGCTGAATTTTAGGTGCTAGGCAGTTACATACAGTGTGCCCACTCTATTTAAAAACAGACTCCTGGGGTGCCTGGGTGCCTCAGTCGGTTAAGCATCCAACTTCGGCTCGGATCATGATCATTCGTGGGTTTGAGTCCCACGTCGGACTCTGTGCTGACAGTTCGGAGCCTGGAGCCTGCTTTGGATTCTGTGTCTTTCTCTCCCTCTGCCCCTCCCCTGCTCATACTCTGTCTCTCTGTCGAAAATAAATAAAAATTAAAAAAATTTTTAAAGAATTTTAAAAAATTAAAAAATAAAAACAGACTCCTGGAAAAGGAAGAAATCAGTAGGTGATGGCAGATCCCTGCTGAACACTAGATTTTCGTATCCCCAGTCTGCCACACTGTTGAAGCAGGCAAATAGATCTCACACAAAAACCATAGGATGCCCTTCCACATGTCCAAACAGATGGCTTGCCGGCAGAGGCATCTGCTCCAATTCCAGTCAGGGCAGCGGTATGGGGGGCAATGAGAATGCCCTCTAGAATCTGGGACAGTTCCTGGAGACCTCTGTGCCTTTCCACCGCGAAGTCGTCACCTCCTTCAAACTTACATACGTCTCTTCTCTTCTCTTCTTGACTTACTGACTTATTGGAAAAGAAAGGGAGGAAAATGTAGATATGTTTTTTTTTCCTTTTTTTTTTCAGAAAAGTAAAGAGAATAGGAAAAACACAACAGAGGACTCGAAGGGAGGAAAGAAAGAGAAAAAAGCAGGATCCAAAAATAGAAGCCTGTTTAAATCGTGCCTGCTACTCTCTTCTTCTTTCTGTTCTGTGATATGACTGGTTTTTTTGTTTGCAACTTTTTGAAAATTCCAGAGAGGAGCCAATTATTTGGATGTGAGAAGCACAGTAATTAAAGAACGCATGGCCACTGCTAGAGCCTACCAACATATCTTTTCTTCTCTTGTCAAAGAACAGAGAGAAATAATAAAACGGGACGATCCCGCTTTGCTCCTGGAGCGGGCTCAACGCACTTAGTCACGAGGCTCTGTGCAGACGAATTCCCTGTATCGTCTCACCCCCTTGGCTTTATGCTATGAAAACAACCCATTAGTTCATCAGGGTTGCTCTTTCTGGACATTTCCAAAAGCTCCAACTGAAGTTGACAGATGTCGGTTTTTCATAACCAAGCCAACGGCGTCTACCATATTCACTATATTTTAACAAGTTATTTGAAAACATGAGTGTGCTGTCACTGCTGATGGAGGGAAGCTGAGTCAGTCCAGCAAAAGAAACTTTTGCTTACAGGTGACATACACTGTACAGTAGCTGTAAGTGTGTGGACAGAGTACTTGGTTAAAATCCCAGCTCTGCTGAGGAAGGCTGTGTGATTTCATGCAAATCCCTCTCCATTGGCTGCATTTTCTGTCTGGAACAGAAGAGAAAATAGTTCTACCTCTTTCACATGGCCGTTGGGAGGATCAGATGAGTTCATTCCTATAGCCTACCCAGGATAGCACAGGGCTTATTTGTGAGAGTAAGCTTTCTACAATGAGGAGGAGGAGGAAGAGGAGATGAAAGCTTTGCCCCAAAGTCACAGAGACAGTACACACATTACAACATACAGAGGCCTTTGGACTCCAGGCTTGAGCACATTATTCATTTGCAAATACAATTTTCCTTGGAAAATTTCTTAGAGCCAGGAACCAGGAAGAACAATGTGACCGTTAATTTTATGTGAGAACTCAGCTCGGCCATGATGTCTGGTTTTTGGTCAAACTCCTATCTCCAGGTTGCTGTGAAGGTGTTTTTTAGATGTGATTAACATGTACATCAGCCGACTTTGAGTAAAGTAGATTACCCTCCATAATGTGGATGGGACTCATCCAATCAGTTGAAGGTTTTAGGAGAAAAGACTGAAAGAGAAAGAATTCTGCCTCCAGGCTGCCCTTGGGCTTGAGCTACAACATCAGCTCTTTTCCGGAGCTCCGGCTCGCCCCCCCTGCTTGTAAATTTCAGAATTACAGCCCTTACAATAGCATGAACCAATTCCTTAAAATAAATCTTTCTCTCTAGGTAGATAGCGAATCACACATATACGTACATTTTCTAAAAATTTACAAAAATATCTTTATACACTCATTTATATACATGTACACACACGTGTTATTCTCTCCACACCCACATGTATCAGCGATTCTGTTTCTCTGGAGCATGGAGACACATGCAACTTCCAAGGAATAGAACAGAGCCCTCATCACGGTGACTGCTGCCTGCTTTCCATTCCCCTGTTTTTAGACAGGAACATTACAGCTCTCATCTTCCTATCTATTATCCTATGCCAGTCCCACTACTGTCTGTTGGCTGGGCCCGACAGAGGTAACCAGTCTGCTGTGCTCACAGATCGCCAGAATGAAAGGAACCGCACTGGAGGACCCACACCTGAAGAACTTCATCTACACTGGGACCCAGTTTGGATAATCAGATCCTGGACTTCGAGTCACTGATGCAATTGGAAGAGATTTTGGGTATCTTGTTAGAGGGAGTAAGTATGTTTTTTCGTGTGGCTAAATATATGTCATTTATAGTCAGTGGTTTTTTCTTTAAATTAAAAAAAAATTTTTTAACATTTATTTTTGAGAGAAAGAGAAAGATAGAGCATGAAGGGGGGAGGGGTAGAGAGAGGGGGAGATTCAGAATCCGAAGCAGGCTCCAGGCTCCGAGCCATCAGCACAGAGCCCGTGCAGGGCTCGAACCCACAAACTGCGAGATCGTGACCCGAGCCGAAGTTGGACGCTTAACCGACTAAGCCACTCAGGTGCCCCTGGACTGTGTTTTTAAAAGGCCACAAATTCCCTGACGCTCTTGCAGTTCTAAGTGGGGATCTATTTCCTCTCTACTGGCGTCTTATTGGGCTTGTGGCTGCTTGGACCATTAGAGTTAGGTGGGAGTATGACTGCCAAGACTAGTCCACAGAAGGGAATGCCTTTCTTGGAAAACGCACACCTGTCACCCTAAACTGCTACAGAACGAGTGCAACCACCCTGAGGTCACACAGCGTGAGAAAGTCAGGCTCCATAGAGAGGCCACACTTCAGTTTGCCCTCTTGGCCCTCAGGACATCCTGGCCAATGTATCAGGTGTGTGAATAAAGAAGTTTCTGACGATTCCAGCCACAGAATCATCTCCAGCCATCAAATATTCCCAGTTAAGTCCCTCCATGATGCATGACAGAGATAAGCAGTTGATGATGTTGAACATTGGAGCCCTGTGTTTCCAGAAAGAGAAATCCTCCCTCCCTTGGTATATTGGGAAACACCTAGCTGCAAAGGACCACCCTGCCCTCACCTTATCCAAGATAAGACCCTCTTGATCCTTCTTCATGACTCCTATTAGACTCATGGATGACTGCTCCATATACTGCCTCTATAAAATCCCGGACCCCTTTCTTTTCCTCTGTGAAGGCCCTCATTAATGAGCATTTTTCCCCACTGCAAAAGCCTGAATAAAATCATATCCTTAGTTCAGGTGTATTTTGTCTTCAACCATCCTCACTGAGTGCTTTCCAAACACTTGACCCACAGAATCTGTGAGCGTAGCAATATTATTTTCAGTTTTGAAGTAGCTTTTTGTATTCCTGCAACAAAAATAACGAGAATAGAACTTAGAATCATCTCTATGCTTCAGAGTTAAAAATTTCACCAGGTTCAATGTGGGAGTTAGTCTTTACTTTTATTCTCACATGTACTTAGGAATGTTATTAGTCTGCAGATTCAGGATTTATTCAATGTCGAAAAGATTCTATCGTATTTTAAATTACTCCTTCTGTTTGATTTGTCTTCTTTCTCAGAAACACCAATTACATGTATGTTACATCATTATTCTTTCTCTTCCATATATATCATTAGGTTTCCACTTTTTAAAATGTTTATTTATTTATTTAAAATGTTTATTTATTAAAAATTTTGTTTCAGTTTATTTATTTTTTGAGAGAGAGAGCAGAGGAGGGGCAGAGAGAGAGGGAGGGTGAGAATCCCAAGCAGGCTCTGCATTGTCAGTGCACAGCCTAAGGTGGGGCTTGAACTTAGGAACCATGAGATCATGACCTGAGCTGAAATCAAGAGTTGATGCTTAACCAACTGAGCCACCCAGGTGGCCCTAAAATGTTTATTTATTTTTGAGAGAGAGAGAGAGTATGCGCATGAGCACGTGAAGGGGAAGGGGCAGACAGAGAGGAAGACAGAGAATCTCAGATAGGTTCTGCACTCTCAGCTCACAGCCTCCCTAACTGTGACATCCTGATCTGAGCTAAAATCAAGAGTCAGATGGTTAACCGACTAAGCCACCCAAACACACCTAGGATTCTGTTTTTTTTAATTTTTTAATGTTTATTTATTTTTTGAGAGAGAGAAAGAGAGAGAGCGCGTGTGCAGGGAGGGGGACAGGGAGAGAGGGAAACAGAATCCGAAACAGGCTCCAGGCTCTGAGCTGTCAGCACAGAAGCCAAAGTGGGGCTCAAACACATGAACCGTGAGATCATGACCTGAGCTGAAGTAGGATGCTTAACTGACTGAGCCACCCAGGCACCCCACCCCAGGATTCCATTTTTACCCCTTTTCTTTTCTAATACATTCTGAAATATTTGCAAGCTTGCCCCCCATCACAGTGACTTAACTTGTTTCAATTGTTGATTCAAACATGTTCTTTAATGCTTCAATGCTGACATTAAATATGTGATTATGGGGCGCCTGGGTGGCTCAGTTGGTTAAGCATCTGACTATGGCTCAGGCCATGATCTCACGGTTTGTGGGTTCGAGCCCCGCATCAGGTTCTGTGCTGACAGATCAGAGCCTGGAGCCTGCTTCAGATTCTGTGACTCCCTCTCTCTCTGCCCCTCCCACATTCATGCTCTGTTTCTCTCTGTCTCAATAATAAATAAACATCAAAAAATTTTAAAAAAATTAAAAAATAAAAATAAAAAATAAATCTGTGATTATAGTTTTAGATTCTTTTTAATTCTCTTTTTATTTTACTTTTTAAAAAATGGTATGCTTCTGAGCAAGCCTCAGGTATTAATCTTTTGGTGTTTGTATTTTATCTGTGATTTCTTAATATATATGGCCCATATTTCTTTGAAATTTTTGAGGATAAAGTTATATATTTTAAACTGTATTTTCTGCAGCATCTTTAGAAAACATACCTATATATGATTTATCTACAGTTTGAGTGCTTTGCTTTCCATTTTTTATGTTGCAGATTTTTTTACTGATTCTTCCTTTTTTTTCTAATTTCCCAATCACTAAATAAGAAAACATATATCCATCTCTGCAGTGCTTCCCTCATTGTCTCTCTGGTTGCTGTTAGATTTCTCTTCTCAAATCTAGAGCTGTAGATTTCAAAGATTCATGCATGCCCTCACCATGCTTCAGGTGTTTTATTGTCTCTTATTTAAAGTAAATTTGCCGACATAAGGCTGGATCATCTAATCTCAGTATATAACATTTCTGTGTAACCCTGAGTTCAATCTTTTTTCTTCAGATTGTTTTTGCCTTTGAAAAAATGATTGGCAGGGAGCATAAATAACAAACTATAATTCACAGCATGCATGCTTCTAGGGCACTCCCTGGTTCCGTCCTTCCTGTGGAACGGACAGTCAACCCCTCAGTTTACATGTCGCTCGGGATTGCTATTTTCCTGAGAATTTTTTATACTATAATGGCTTCATGAAAGGATCTTTAAGCCTGACTGTGAAATGCAGACCTTTGTCGTTCACTCATAGCTTGGCGGTTGACTCCTTTGGATGAGCCGATCCTTTTACACATTTATGTTTGTAGTTCACAACATGGATGTATGGTGTGCCTGTTCCTCGATAACATTGAAGTATCTTTCATTTTATTATTTAGTAACGTGAGGGTTCCTGACATTAAATATGCAAAGTAGCTTGAGAGCCTTTAAGTAGGGGCAAAGTGAAAATTGCTGATTATTTATTATTGCTACAAGGGAAGCCATTTAGGATTTCTCTCCTGCCACCTTCTGATTAATGCCCATCTTGGCAGCATTTTCCCCGCGCTTTTGTAAAGGTTAAGCTACTTCCCTGAAGTACATCGACCTTCAGTCGATGTAGCCCTAAATAGGAGCACAGAATTCTGAATCATTTGGTCCCATGTGAGGGATAATGTTTTCTTGATCTCCCCCCAACAAAATTGGTTCGTTTTTACTTCCATCCCTCTATAGCCACAACCATTTGCAGCTTAAGTGTTCTTAAACTGGTGTTTGTGGGCTTACACAGATAGCAATAAGGACCAAAGGAAAAAAAAAAGATAAAGAGACTGAACTCTACAAGTTTTATTTTTGATTCCAAACCAGGGTCATGTTATCTCATGCCTTGCTTTTTAAAATGTGGTCCGTAAGCCAGTAGCACCAGCATTAGCTTCAAGCTTGTTAGAAATGCTTAATCCTGGCCCCATCCAGAACTTCTGAATCAGAATCTGCATTTTTAATATAATCCTCAGGTGATTTATGTGAGCACTGAGGTGTGAGAAACACTGTTTCTTTCCATTCCTGCCTGAGAAGTCCCAGAGAGGAGCTCTGAATTCTCCTAGCTGCCTCAGTTCTGTCGCCCACACATGATGGTGGGCTGGGTAGGTAGGTGTTTGTTCTCCCGGATGTCTTTTTTGTTTGTTGGTTTGTTTTAATTTATTTATTTTGACATAGAGAGAATGTGTGTGTGCACATGCAAGTGAGTGAAGGAGAGGCAGAGAGAGAGGGAGAGGGAGAGAATCCCAAGCAGACTCCCGGCTCTCAGCGCAGAGCCCGATACAGGGCTCAATCTCACAAAGTATGAGATCGTGACCTGAGCTGAAGTGAAGAGTTCAACGCTTAATCAACCGAGCCACCCAGGCGCCACCCCCTCCCCCACCCTGCCCCCAGACATCTTTTGATTCTTGCTTTTATAAAAATTCTACTTAATAATTGGCTATTGCCAGAGAAACAGTCATTAGCTTCTGTGCCTCAATGACCAGGCTGTGTAAGTGGCAATAAGCTTACATTCTGGAGAGGATCAGACAGGTCCGATTAGAAATTTAACATGCTATTTATGCCTTTAATACTAAGTAGCTGGAAGTTTTGTTTCATCAACCTAGTAAATATGAGTAGAGTTCCCCGCTAAATTCTCTCAAACTAAGGGGGTTTCTCGCCAGGTTTACTTGTTGAAGAAATACAATCCAGAACTTCAGATTATGCTGGTAAAGGAGAAAGTTTCTCAAAACTCTAACTCAGATTCATTTCAGGGTGTATAGCAACGCAAGTGAGTGTTTCTTGTACGTGTGCCTCAAGGAAGGAGTTGTCAGGGAGGTTAACTGCATTGGTGTGATGTGTGAAGCATGTCAAGTTCCCCCATTGGATTTTACTTCCTGAGAAGACGTCAGGTTACTTCATCGTTTGTGTTAAAAAATAAATAAATAAATAAATAAATGAAGTCACGAATTTGTAAAACAGATTTATCAAAAACTACTTCTTTTTCTTATTAAAACATAACAATAATTGGACCTAGCATATTTCACTAAGAGAATGTAACACAGATTGGATTTTTTTTTTTAAATTTGGTCACCCTCAACTCTATAAGAATGTAACTATTATGTTACTTGACACATATCCACCTCAAATCTTCATTCATTCACTAAAGACATTCAATTATTGTCTCTATATGCCAGACATGGTTTTAGAAGCTGTTTTCTTTCTTCCTCTGACTCTCTATTCTATTTTCCGTTCTTCATGCTCATTCACCCAAGGCCATTGGGTGAAAACCAATCCTTCCAAACTGATTTCACTCTATTGCCTTCCTCACTTAAGTCTGCCCTCAGCTGTCTGTTGCCAAGGAATGTGAAAGTCAGTGGAATAACAAGGTTTTCGCATTTTGGCTGACTTTTCACACAGTCCTTGTAAAGGAAAAGCCCCATGCTTTCTTTCTATGTAAGTCAGCTTTGTTTCCTGCC
Source organism: Cryptoprocta ferox (assembly GCA_028646485.1). Taxonomy (NCBI): domain Eukaryota; kingdom Metazoa; phylum Chordata; class Mammalia; order Carnivora; family Eupleridae; genus Cryptoprocta; species Cryptoprocta ferox. Next base: position 31,392,543 of record CM053567.1, read on the forward strand.
CCTGGCTAAACTCCACACTGAGTGATTTCAACTGCTAGAGGTTAATTTTCCTTTAATAGCCTCATTGTGATGGAGGGTTTTGGAAATTACAAAAATTAGATGCGCCACTAATTGGCCTGTCTGGTTTTGGAGCAGCTCCCTGGGTTATAACGCAGTCAGAGGAGGCTGTAGCAAGGCCAGATTTGATTCCCAAACCAACACTTACCAAGACAGTTAGATGCGGGGAAAGAAAATTATTCCAAACAGAGCCACATAAGTGTGTTATTTTCTTTCTTTTAATTGTCTGGGAAAAGGTACTAGAGAGATTCATTCCATTCACTAGGACGTGGGGCAGTGTGTCAAGAAATATTCCTGGGCACCACTTGTGAGCTGAGTCAGCAAGAAATACAAAAGAAGGACACACGGCTCCCTAATCTTAAGGGGCTTAGCTTAGAGAGGAGAAAATATCAAATCATGTAGCCAAGTATCGTGAGGTTTCAAATTTGCTCCAAGAACAATTTAGATGTACAGAGAAAATGATCTTGATATTTTCTCTAATTCATTTGATTTTTTTGGTCACAAATCCTACCCCACTGGGTAGTGGGGGCAAGTGAACCTTGGCCAGATGATAACACTGCAATTGTTTCTGATCCAAAATCTTCCCCTCCAGAACCTTTGTTCTATGCAAAGTTCTCTTCCCAAGCATAGATGGCTGGTATAAGAGTGGTTTTGGGTGACTCTGTTTCTTCAGGAAATTGTTCTTTCAGATCTTACTCCCACCTCACTACTGCAAAATGGTATTTGGATATGGGAGGCAGCTTAGTGCATTTTAATGGAAGTCTTGGGAGAAGGAGTCCTCTCATCTATTTGGCCTACTCTAGGTCATCCAGCCGTGGATCCCCGTGTGGTGTGGCCAGGTGGCTTCTGGTCTAGTCCCTCACAAGGCCTTACGCCGTGAGGGGTGAATGGTTTTATCTGGCCTTCAGAGAGAGAAGGTGCTATTACCACCTGCCTCTGTCTTGAAGTCTTAGCCCTGCACTGTCTCTTTTCATGAACCACGCATTTTCCAGTCCACCTTTGCTCTCGACTTGGTTCATGGTCTCCAACCTAGAAGCTCATCTATTATAACCAAAATTCCAGACCTTCAGCTTGCTGGAGAATACAATTTAGATATCAGAAGTTCAACATAGACCCTTTTTCTTTGTTTGGCGGAATAGTAAACAACACCACTGAATTTGCATTTCTGTGTCATCACTTGCTAGATTTGTGACCTTGGATAAGTTCCGTAGGCTCTCTGTGCCTCAGTTTCTTCACCAGTAGAACTAATAATAATACAACAGCAGGGATGTTGGGCAGATGATAGGAGTTTTCACACAGAGGTGTGAATAGTGACCGGCACATAATAACCAGTATACAAATGTTGACTATCATTATCTGAATTTCTCTTGGAACATTCCTAATGTATGTTTCTGGAAAGAAGGAAATTGATGTGCATTGGAAGGACGGGGAGTTGATGGGAATGAGAATGATTTGGGTGAAAAGATGGGGCTGCAGAGCCTGAAAAGTTTAAATGGAAAGACCTTTAGGCCAAGCAGGCTTTGTTATTGTCTTTGGTGACTTCCTGATTTTATTCCTTGGGAATGGTTTCACAGGAATAAGAGGCAATGAGTTAACAGTTTCTCCTCTCTGGGCAGTGAGATTGAGTTGAGTCTGCATAAACTTGAGTATGTGGCGACTGATAGGCTAACTGGAATGTCGATTAAGAGCTACCAGTGATATTTCTCCTGTAATCTGATTCTGCTAAGATGAGATCTATTAGAAGATCTTTCTTCTTTCGTTTTTTAAAAGAAATAGTAGGAGGGGACTGGCATGCTCTGAGCGACTCCAAAGCTCACCAGTTTGTGAAAGTAGAGGGTTTCTTTTTCCTTTGCTCTGTTACCTGATCTTTATCTTTCTCTCAGCCCAGATGCTGACCTTGAAGATGCTTTATTTTACCCTTGAGTTTCCCTCAGTCTTTTCTTTGTCTTATAGTGGACTCCAGCCCAGAATGAATTTTAAGTGATTTGCTAGGAAGAAATGAGTTACAGTAAGAATATTGTGCAACCCCTTTCTGACCTTAGATCCTCTTAAACCACCAAGAACAGGACTGCGGTGTGTCGAGTCTAGGTCTAAACATTACTCCTGGAAAATAAAAATAGCAATAATAACAACAATGACAACAACAAAACATGAGTAAATATCCTTTCTAAGATTAACCAAGGTCTCCTGACAATTGTTGTGGCTTCTTTTATTTGTGTTTTGAGGATGCAAAAGGAAAGGTAATTGAGGAGTGGATTATAATTTAATCACCCAGATACAATCGTTTCTTCTATTTATAGCCATGCTAAAAATTCGAGCAAGCCCTTCAGTGATTCTGCTTTCATTATGGGAAAGCCCAAAAACCAGGAGCCCAACTTTCTACCTAGAGCTCCAACAATTCCACTGGGCTCTAGTGCATTAAGCTTGATAGTTTGTGTTTGGGTGCAAATGAGTGTTACTATCTATATGCCTGTCTTCCTTAGAATCTCTCTAAAAATCTTATTTTTAGGAGGAGGAAGAAATCCATAGAGTAACGAAGTCTACCAGCAGGAATTCTAATCTCATTTTAGAATTCTTTAGAATCTGTCATTGAAAAGGCAGAGTCCCCAAAATTCCATCAAGGGGGCTTGCCAAAATCCCAGCAAGTGTCCTGAGAACAGCCAGAGGAACACTAGTTATTAGACAGATTTTAATTTGTGCAAATCCATTAACAAAAATCTCTAATTAAAAAAAAATCAATAGATGCCTGTGACATTAACCAGGAAAATCTAATAGAGGACCATTAAAATTTTTTTCTATTCAATTAACTTGAACACAACATGATGGACTCAACAGATACTTTAATTAGATGCATATGAAAAGAAATTTTGCAAAATTAAACAGACTCTCTATTTGCAACTGATATGAGGAAAACTGCAGTAAAAGATTCGCTCAGATCCCTAATGACTGGTAATTTCCTTGAGAGGGACATGAATTCTTAGACAACATCCTTACAAATCAATCCTTCCCCAAGAAGCTATCCTTTGTCAAGAAATAGAGCACTGTGCTGCCTGTTTCTTTCTCTATTCTTTTTTTCTGGGTGAGATATTCATGTGGAAAGCACAAAAGGTAAGTTTCAAGGGACTGTTCACCAGAATCACTATTCCATGCTCCTCACAGTAAAAAATAGCCCCAAATATATGGCTCTAATTTACAGGGTAAACAAGTGTCCAAAATTGTCCTAGACTGTCTCAATTTACGCCTGTTGCCTTGGCATAGTTATTAATAGCACTCCTTTTTGCTCTAAATAGTGTCTTGGTTTGGGTTATAAATTATACAGTCATCCTACTAATCCATCAACCTTCCCCACTGTCTGTTTCACAGTACTAATGTACCCCTTTCAACTTTTGTTGGAAATACAGGATTTCCCTGCTCAAAGAGGTTGAAATTTGGGAAATTAAGAAGTACCCATTGTTGTCTATCAAAAAGCAAGCAAACACATTCATCGCCCCCCTCAATTGGTTGTCTTCTTTTCCCACCCTGCCTTCCACCCCACAACTTTACCCTCGATAATTTTACATTTAGGATTAGTGTCGACATCTTGTGAGATGAACTTAACATAATTCCCACCACAGCAGTTCTCAAATCCCAGATGGTTCTATTCTTTTTAACTTCAAGAATAATCTTCCTCATCTAAACTAATTAATTAGTTAACAATATATTACTTATACAGTAAAACATGGGATTGTGAGTAACTTGCTATGCGAGTGTTCTGCAAGATGAGCAAACATTTCTAATAATATTTAACTTGATAAATGAGCGATGTCTTGCAATACTAGTAGTACGTGATGCTGAATGCCACACGATCACAAGTGAGCCCACGGTTCTTCTCTCTCCCTCTTTCTCTCTTTCTTGCTGTGGCATTGTGGGTGGTGGTCTCCCATGCTCAGATGCTCAGTCTCAGCTACAGTGTGTGGCAGAAATCACTGATTTTTCAGAACATTTGAAGGTGCCCACAACAAGCACTAGTGTATTTTTTCTGACTTCAAAACACCTATGGACAGTCCTTTGCTTTTCCATTCACGAGTGAGTTTAGGAATGCTTTGCAGCATTCTAGATCAGGCTGCCTGCAGATATAGACCATTTCCTCTGCAGCCTTATGGCCAGTTACATTAAATACAGACAAGAGTCTATTAGTATTGTACTGTAATCAACATCTGTTAGTGATAGTGTAAGTCGTCTTACATATTAACCCTCCTCTCTGTCTCCCTCACACCAGTCACGAAGGTTTTCAAAAGTAAGTGCAGGATAATTTATTTTTCCTTATATTTAGTATTTACTTTATTATTTTGTATTATATTACAATATTGTAATCATTTTTCTATGAATATTTTGGGGTTGTGGAATGAATCATCTGAGTTTCCATTATTTCTTATGAGGAAATTCACTTTGATATACAAATGCTTTGGATTATAAGCATGTTTTGGGAACAAATTAGGCTCACACACCAAAGTTTTATTGTGCTTGGAATGGAAAGCTATATGCAAAATGTTGGATTATCCTTTTGTTGGCCAGTCTCCAACAGACTCCCAATGATGCTTGCTTCCTGACCTTCCCATTCTTGTGTGGGCTTGTACCAGGATTGGATTTTGTGGCCAGTAAACGATAGTTTGTCATTCTAAGATTAGCTAATAAAATGTTGCTATTTTCATTTTGTATGTCCTATTGCTGACCTTGTCTCTCTCTGTCTTTCATATTACTTGCTTTGAGGAAGACATGTTGTGAGCTATGTTGTAAACAGCTATGGCTGTTTGTGCAAAGAGGCCCTCATGGCAAGGAGATGAAGTGTCTCGTCAGCCACAGCAAGGAAGTGAGACCTACCAACAGCCACAGGAGCAAGTCTGGAAGTAGACTCCCCGGGTCCAGTTGGGCTCTAAAATGACTGCAGTTTGGGTCAACAGCTTGACTGAAACCTAGTAAGAAACCCCTGAGATTGGGCCTCTTAGATTCCCAACCCCCAGACACTGTGTGAGATAACGAATATCTGTTGTTACAAAATACCAAGTTTCAAGATACTTTGTTAGGTAGTAATAGCTAACTGATTCAATGAAAACCCCTGGCTCCTGGGGGAATGGCATCAGCCAAGATTAATATGGTGCCCAGAAAAGTCAGTACCGGACTAGTGAAATAAATGCAGATAACATGGGTATAATCCATCCATCTGATAATTCAACAAATATTTCTTGACCACCTACAATGTGCTGGGTGTTGTATTAGACCCTGCACTAGGTACTAAGGGCATGGGAATGTGTCAAGGCTGTAGGGATGAGTACTTGCTTTCATGAGGTTTAGAGTCTAGTAAAATATGAGAAAATAACAACAGTAAAATTGCTAATCAGTTTCTGAATACATGACTATCTGAAAGAACAAGTACATGAAAGTGGATATAGGGCCAATAAGTGTCAAACATATTGTGAACATTAAAACTCTTACTGCTACTATTTGATTTATGCATGGCGAGGATATACCACTCAAAAATCAAATGATTCACTTGGACAACAGATAAGAAAATTGGACCCTAGTTAATAAATTTGGGAATTGTTTTTCCCCACCTGGGAGAGTAACGACAATAAAACTGTGATGTTTATCGTTAAGAGAAATTTCTGTATTATTATATGAATAGAATGATGGGCTTTAGTTAAATAGTGAACACACAATGATAAATTTACCTAGTGCTAATTTACATGTGGGCTTCACTAAGAAGAAGAGGAGTGAAGAGCAGGCATTGAGGGAAACTAGCCCTGGAATTTGGGCATAGCTTCTTAATTTGATCATTAAAGATGGGAGCCGTGGCTATTTAATCTTAAACTCCAGGATCACCACTGGCTTCTTCAATGGTTTGCAAGAAGCCATTTACTGCCTCCTATTTCTGTTAGCGCACATTCAAGGGAGATAATAATACTTGGATAGCTGCACAAAGAAGATTTCAAAAATAAATCCCAGTGTTGGAGGAGCCTTATGCCAGAGAGTTATCACCTCTCTCGATGTAAGAGAGAGGAAGGATTTGCCTTTCCTTTCCTGTGCTGTGTCATCAGGGTTGTGAGGAAATTCTTGGCTGTGATTGTGTGGTCCTCATTCAGAGAGTCACAGCTCTCCCTCTTTTCGGAGGCAGGTTGATTTTCTTGTGCGACAGGGCACTACTTCCACCTGCGGTCCCATGGATGTCCTTGCTCTGCACACTAATGAAGAATCAGTGCTGACAAATCCAAAGTAATCACCATCCTTTTCATCTTTCCCTCTCTCCCTAAAGCTTAAACTAATAATAATAACCATTTTAAAGCTTTCTCATGGGAAACTCAGGCTTGACTGGAAGGGAAATCAATTGTTCTTAGGACAGCTATTATTGTAAGAATTAATCACCGCTATTTGCAATTACTGTACCATACAATTATCACTAATATTTATGCTGCTTTGACTGCTGCTAGAGACTGCATTGTGTTCTCTGCTATTAGCCCAGAACAGAGAGGCAGAGCAGAAAAATAAATGAAACCAAAGGCTGGCGATGACAGGTTGAGGGGATCCGATTCTACCACCGTCAGGCCAAGATGTATTAAAGCTACTGTCTGCTCAAGTCACAACAGCAACCCACTCAGAGTTGCAAGTTTTCCTTTGAAAGAGAAGAAAGGAACTCAAATCGGTTTGAGAGGATACAAATTAGAATCATTCTCAGCCTTAAAAATCTATTTTCTGAGCCTTCATAACTCAGTTCTTCTGAAGCATATGATTCTTTGTCACAGGGAAAAAAAAAAATCTGAAATGAGCATCCCGCAATGCACCAATTGGACGCTTCGTGGAGATTTCCCCTGTCTGTGCTAGTGGGAGACTTTCGTCCAGCATGGAGGGGGATGTTTAAGATTGTAGATAATCAGGTTTCACTAAGCAATAAACAAATGACAAGACTTTATTTTCCTCATCTCTTTATTCAGCATCAATTTATAATTTAAAGATATTTCAAAATGTTTATGCTCTTATATTTTAAATAACTTCAGGCTTGAAAAAAACATTGACCAAACTGTATTACAATATCTGTACCCTCTTCACCCAGATTCTCCCAAATCACAGGGTAATTACCCAAATCAGGAAATTAACATTGGAACAGTAGTATTATCTAATCTACAAACCCTCAAATTTCATCAATTTTCCCATTAATGTCCTTTTTCCCCCCAATCCAGGATTTTATCCAGGATCCAAATTGTACACAGTCACCTTTAGTCTACCTTAATCGGGATCTAGTCTCATTCTTTTTTTTTTACTCTCCTGGGTTTTTTGTTTGTTTGTTTGTTTTTTGTTTTTTTGTTTTGTTTTGTTTTGTTTTTCAAAATAGTGTGATTATTTGTAAAATGTCTCTCAGTTTGGGTTTCCTTGAGATTGTTCTCAAGATTAAATTCAAGTTATGCATTTTGGGGGCAGAAATAGCACAGAAATGAAGTTGCATCTTTCATAGTGCATCCTATCAGAAGGCACGTGATATTATTGGTGAAGCCTTTTTTTTTTTAATTAAGCTTTTATTTTGAGATTCGTGTAGATTCACATGCAGTTGAAAAAAATAATACAGATAATCTCCATATACCCTTTACTAGTTCCTTCCCATGTTAACAGCTTCCAAAACCGTATGGCAACATCATGGCTAGGATATTGGCATTGAGGGACAAAAAATAGAACCTTTCCATCAACACAAGGACGCCTCTTTTTGCCCTTTTATAGACACACACACCACACACTTCCCTCCTCCCTCATCCTCTTAATCTATGGCAGCCACTACTATGTTCTCTATTTTTATAACTTTGCCATTTCAAGAATGTTTTGTAAGTGGTATCATATATTATATAACCTTTGGGGGCTGGCTTTCTTCCATTCAGTGTAGTTCTCTGGAGACTTGCCCAGGTTGTGGCGCGTGTCAATAGTTTGTTTCTTTTTATTGCTGAGTAGTACTTCCTAGTGTGGATGTATCGCAGTGTAACTATTCAATCGTTGAAGGACATTTCAGTTACTTCAGTTTGGGGCTATTAAGAATAAAGCTGCTATAAACATTTCTGTACAGGTTTTCATGTGACCATAAGTTTTCTGGGATGAATGCCCACAAGTGCAGTTGCTGGGTGATGTGGTAGTCAGATGTTTAGTTGTTTTTTAAGAAACTGCCAAACTGTTTCCCAAAGTGGCTGTACCACTTTATATTCTGGGCTGCCTGGTGTGGGTGATCCAATTTTCTGCATATTTACTAGCATTTGGTATTGTCACTATTTTTATTTTAGCCATTCTGATAGGTGTGTAGGGAGAACTGACTATGGTTTTACTTTGCATTTTGCTCTTGGCAAAAAAGGTCTAGTATCTTTTCTTATGCTTATTTGCCATGAGTGAGTATATCCTCTTTGATGAAATGTCTGTTCATGTCTTTTGCCCATGTTCCAATAAGATTGTTTGTTTGCTCTTACGTTTTGAAAGTTCTTTACATGTTCCAGATACTAGTCTGTTGCTGGTTATGCGACATGCAAATATGTTATCCCGGAACCTAATTTGTATTTGTATCCTCTTAACAGGACCTTTTACAGAGAAAGAGGTTTTGATTTTGATGAAACCCCATTTATCCATTTTTTTTTCCTTTTCGGATCATGCGTTTTGCGTCAAATGTAAGACTTCTCTGCTCAGCCTTAGATCTTGAAGATTTTCTCATATTTTTTCCCCAAAAGTTTTAGAGGTTTACGTTTTTCACTCAAGTCCTTAATCTATTTTGGGTTAATTTTTGTCTTAGGTGTAAGACTTAGATGAGGATCATATTTTTTTTGGAGGGTGGGGGTGCAGGAATGTCCACTTGCTTCCATACCAGTTTGAAAAAGCTATTTTAATTTCGTTGAAATGCTTTTGCATCTTTGTTTAAAATTAAGCTAGGTGGTTTTGTTCAGAGCTATTTCTGAGTTCTCCATTTATTCCATTATTGTACCTCTCTCTCTCTCTCTCTCTCTCTCTCTGTTTATCATTTTTTAAGAGAGAGACAGAAAGAGAGCACACACACCGTGAGTGGGAGAGGGGCAGAGAGAGGGGTCAGAGGATCCAAAGCAGGTGCTGTGCTCACAGCAGAGGGCCAGATGTGAGACTGCAAGTCAGGAACTGTGAGATCAGCACCTGAGCCAAAGTTGGATGCTTAACCAACTGAGCCACCCAGACACTCCCATGTCTCTCCTTTTATCAGCATCCGTAGGCTCGATTCCTGTGGCTATATACACTGAGACTGAATCCTCCCTCTATTCTTTTCTAAGTTATTTCTTTCTACGCTGGTTCCTTAAACCAGAATAATCTTATTTATAATGTCTACTAAGTATCTTGCTAGTGTTTTGATAGGAACTACAGTAAACTTGTACATCAATCTAGGGAGAACTGACATCTTTACTATGTTGAGCCTTCTAATCCATGAACGCAGGATGTCTCTCCATACTTAGATCTTTATTTCTTTCATGAGAGCATTTTGGTAGTTTCCAGCATGCAAGTTCTGTACTCATTTTGTGAAATTCTCATTTATTTTATTTGCCTTTTGAGTTTACAAAAGGCACTAGTTTTTTAATGTTTATTTATTTTTGAGAAAGAGAGAGTGAGAGCAGGGGAGGGGTAGGGAGAGAGGGAGACACACAATGGGAAGCAGGTGCCAGGTTCCAAGCTATCAGCACAGAGCCCGACATGGCACTTGAACTCACAAACCGCAAGACTCTGAGCAGAAGGTAGACACTTAACCAACTGAGCCACCCAGCCGCCCCAACAAATGGCAGTATGATTTTAACTTCAGTGCTCACACCTTCATTACTAGCATAAAGACATACAACCCATGGAATAAACGTGTAAATGTATTTTTATGTTGCTCAAGGTATGTCTTCAGGAGAAACTCCTTAGAAGCAGCCTTATTGGGCCAAAAGGTAGGTGAATATACAGTTATGTTAAACGTAGCCAAATTCCTCCCCTGAAGGATAGCATTGGTTTATATTTTGCATTTCCACAGCAGTGTACAAGAGGGCTTATTCCCGAAAGCCCCACTAACAGAATACATTGTCAGACTTGAAAAGGTTTTGCCAATCTGATAGAGGACGAACTACATTTCGGTATAGTTTTGATTTTGTGTTTCTATAATTATAAGTGAGGTGAAACATATATTTGTATGCTGAAGGGCCATTATTTAACACTATTGGGAATAGTCTGTTCATGTATTTTCTCATTTTTATATGAAGATTTTGGTCCCTTTTCTCTCAATTTTAAGGATTTTACATATTGCTAGGATATCAGTGTACTTTGTGTGTTGCAAATGCTTTCTCCTGTTTTCCCAGTGGTCTTTTCACTTTGTGGGGCTGCTCTTATTTATTTATTTATTTTTAGTTTATTTATTTTGAGAGAGAGAGAGAGAGAGAGAGAGAGAGAGAGAGAGAGAGAGTGTCAGCATGAATGGAGGAGAGGCAGAAAGAGAGGGAGAAAAAGAATCCCAAGCAGGGCTTGATCCCATGAATCATGAGATCATGACCTGAGACAAAATCAAGAGCCAGATGCTTAACCAACTGAACTACCCAGGTACCCAGATTCTTTTTAACCATGCTTTTTAGTCATATCATCAAATTTATAATATTTTCTTTCATTATCTTTGAATTTTAAATCCTATTTATTATTTTTTTATTTAATTTTTTTAATGTTTATTTTTGAGAGAGAGAGAGAGATCATGAGCTGGGAGGGTAAGAAAAAGGGGGAGACATAGACTCCAAAGCAGGCTCCAGTTTCTGAGCTGTCAGCACAGAGCCCGATGTGGGGCTTGAACCCACGAACTGTGAGATCATGACCTGAGCCGAAATCGGACGCTTAACCGACTGAGCCACCCAGGCGCCCCTTCAGTCCTATTTAAAAAACCTTTTCCCACACTGAGGTTAAAGAGTAATTTATCCATGTTTTCCTTCAGTACTTGATGGTCTTATTTTATACATTGAGATCTCTGATCCTTTTAAAGTTTATTTTTGTGTATGGTATGAGGTATGGACCCAGTTTTATCTTTTTCCCAGTGGTTCTCTAGTTGTTTTATATTAAAAAGTCTATTGTTGCCCAGTAATTTGAGATGCCATGTCAGTCATATACCAAATTTTCACATGTACCAACATCTCTTTGGGGACATTTTATTCCATTGGTCTTCATACTCTAGTATCAAACTACCAAACATCTATTTGCCAATACTCTGTGTCTCACTTTCTTGCTAGAGAATGTAAGCCATGGCCTGCCTTCTGACATATGACAGGTTGCTGGGAAGGATATGGGTCCGTCTTATCACACTTCACTGGCTGGTGACTTTGTCCTCTTCACTTTCAAAGACACATCTTCTAAAAGCTAAGAATTAGATGACAATATATATTTCAGACGCTTTTGAGGATTAACTAAAGCAATATATGTGAGACTTCATTGTTCGCTCTTATTGTTATTAATATGCACAGAGCAGCATATATGATGGTATTTAAGAGGCCAGGTCCTGTAGTTAGGCAGAGATGGGGTCCATTCTCCTATTGAGTGTATGACTTTGAGCAAGGTAACTTAACCTTTCTGAGTCTTAGAGTTCTCATTCTGAAATGCAGATAATAATTATAACCATATGATGAGGTTATAAGGATTTGTTCTAATACTAGATGGAGAGCACTTAACACGGTGTCTGACACATGTTTTTATTGGATTAATATTAGAGGTTTTGCCTTTATTGATCTACAGGTATTGCTAACAACTTTCGAAGCCAGAGACTATTCCATTTCCAGAGATTCAAAGGGGTTGGCAGAGGTTACTCTGTGTACACTTCACATTCAAGGAAGCATACATTTCAGTGAAATTCAACATAGTTGGTAATCAGTTTCATGTAAAAAATATGTAAATATATAGTTTGCCTTCTAAAGATGGCCTTTAAAGAATTGTTTGCCTAGCACCTTGTAGACATAGTGCCAGTCTCTGTTGCCCTGACCACATGTGTTTTGTGGCATTCTCTCCCGGTCACATATCAAATAGCTAGACTCAATTGCGGTAGCAAGACTGCCACAGACAGCATTCTTGGGGGAGATGCTGCATGCCCTTACTTTCAAAGATCTTTCTACATTGGGTCAGTGCCCATTTCATATTTTGGACCGCATAGCCACCCCCTGGACTTTCTAGAGGCAAATTTATATAGATTCTTCATTATAGATGATTCCTGATTTCTACCACTTTCAGATTGCTCTTTTCTGCAGAGGGTTAATTTTAAGGGAAATAAAACAAGCCCAAATGTTTCTATTTATTAATGAGCTTTTCAGCTCAATGCAAACCTTGTTATTATTGATTGCCCCTCAAAGATATTAATTTATCATAGGCTTAATTCCGTATGGAGACTTCTCAATTATAATCTCTCCTTCTTTACATACTTGAGAATTCTGATGTTAGATTAAACATGTGTTTCCTGTCACTCCTTCATTTCTCCTAACCTTGTTTCCCCCGCCTTCTGCTTGGCTAACCATAGGCAATATTTTGGCATCTTTCCTATTGACTTCATGAAACTTATCCTTTATTAATACCTCTTGGCATCCAACAACTTCAAGGTGATAGAATAACAGGGAAGGCATTAATAATTTAGAATTGAATAACTAACCAGAACAGAACAGGCCACTTTCCTTCACCTGCTTACCCTCTCTTGGCAGCATGGGGGAATTATCTGTGCCAAACAAATGGGGCAAGGGCACTGACTGGAAAGGCAAAGATGGATCAACAAGTCAGAGCGAGAAGGTCAGCTGGGTTTCCTGATCTCTGCTTTCTAGGCTTCGCACCACCCCCGCCCGCCCCCAAATCAAAGAATTCTTCGTAAAGCTATACATGAATAATAAGGGATCATAAAGATTAACTAGCTCTGCCCTTTCTTATTCAGATGACAAAACTGAGGCTCAGAGAGATAAAATAATTGATCCTAGGTCACACAGGGACCCGAGGGATGGGTCAGGGCCTTTTCTAGCACAAAATAGAGTCGTTTTAGAGAGGCAATTTAAAGGAAACATCAAATGTCCTGAAACTAAGGTTTTCACATGAGTTGATCCTGGTAGAATTTTCAAGTTTGACGCTTAATCACACCAGAGAAAAGAAAATGTGTGAAGCCATTTATAAACATTTCTGCAAGATTCTCATTAACACTGTGATGGTTTTCTTCTGAACTCCTAGGCATGTATGACACATTTAACCTACCTCTGGATTTGCAGGATCCCTCACGCCCATATTGTATTTCAACTTGTCCCCTCCTGCACTTGATTAATGACATACGTCCATACCAATCTGCTGTGCATTTTCATATATGAACTTCAACAATTAACTTACAGTTTATTCTTAGAAGAATCTACCCAACTAGACTGAAGTACATTGCTAATAGGTAAGTTTTAAACCCTTCTAGCCACACAATGCCTCATGTGTTGTTCATGCCATAATAAATGCTCAATAAGTACATGTTAATCCACTGAGGAGTGGCCATTTTCATGAGTGTTGATGACTAGTCCACTTCTCACCCTGAATTACAGTGGATTTAGGAAATCCACTGTCTGAGGAATTTTCAGTTCTGGAAACAAATGAACCCCTTCATGCCCAAGGATGAGAAACCTTGCATCCCCTCCAGTATTAATTAATTATTTCCCAATTTAAAAAAAATCTTCCAGGTTTACATTTAGGTCTTTCAATCTCAAGGTGCTTACAAGCTTGCATGTACAGATGTAACTGCTATTTTAATCGACTCCTGAAAATTTTCATATCCTATTAGAGAAGGCAGCCGATGCAAGAGAAAGTTGTGGAACAGGTTCATTCCAAGTGATGATCTGTATTCTGAAACTGTAGAAAATCCTATAATGCATTAAAATGCTTCCAATAAGGCCTAATGAATACATTACAGTTAAAAATAATTCAATCTGTCCCAATGATTGATTTGAACCACTAGATAGAGACTGGCAGCTGAGTCACTTTTTTCTGTCTCCCAAATATTTTCCATGCAATGAAGATTAATTCCTTCTATTGTGTTTAAGAAATAACAGAGTCATAAAACATCACAGAACAAGAGGAAGTTGACAAAGTGTATGTTTGATTAATTGCCTTCATAGATTATAGGTGCTGACTGAAGTGCTTCTTATTTTCTCAATACTCAATTTTCAATCGTTGAAGAGGTAATGCAAAACATATGTATTTACCAACCCTCAATTTTATGAACAAAAACTGCAACACAAAATGCATGTGCCAGAAGTACTCGAAGCATGAAAAAGTCTCCTATCGATGTAGAGTTTTAAGGTTATGACAGGCTGATTGGGTTGTCTTGTCAGCCAGGACAAGAGGATAGTTGATCAGGCCTTTGGACTCTCTCTTCTCAAGTGATGTCTGCCTTCTGTCTTGAAAAATAGAAGGTTCAAATTTCTCAGAAAAAACAGGAATCATCATCAGTGGCACCTGCTCCTGAATTTTCTTAGCCCTGTTTTCAACCCAGATGGGCTTTGTCATGGGACCCTGTGAAGCTCTCACAAGTAAGAAGATGGGACGAACTCAAGAATTGGCTGCTAACTGCATTCAGTTGGTGGGGGCAATATCATTTAGAGTTATGGCTTTCAGAACCTTTTCTCTTCTGGTCATGTTGCAATCCTGAACTATGTGACTTTTCCTATCTATCTGAATTTATTCATTCTTCTATTCATTTATATTTCTCATTTGTCTATCTATCTGAATTTATTCATTCTTCTATTCATTTATATTTCTCATTTGTCTACCATGTGATAGGCCTTGTAATACAGCAATTAACATGAGATGCATGATGATTGTCTCAGAGAATTTATAACTTATTTAGGGAAACAGTCTTTAAATATGTCATTTCCATAAACTGTAATGAGTATTATGATAGTGGGTACATAGGGCACACTGGGAACATGTATCAGTGATGAGTAGACTAACTTTCTCTAGAAGGTTAAGGAAAACAGATCATTTGTAGATGGAGAAGTTTAAGTTAAGTATAAAGATTTAGAAGGAACTAGCAAGGCAAAATGGTGTCATTTGATGATGGGTGGACAGTGTGGGAGCTGTCCTCTACTTTCTTCCTTATTCAAAAAACCTAATGTTGAAAGTCTCCATTTTAGTAATTCTGGAGTAGCTTGTATGAAACAAACTCTCCTACAGACAGCAGTTGTAAGTTCTGGGTAAAATATAAAAAGCAGCTATATAAAGTCACCGAGGAGAAGTCAAGAAGATTCACTCCTGAAAGAAGGAAATCTCACTGGGTAAGGTCCATGATGTTACAAATTTACCCCTGAGGGCACATGATGCTGGACAGTTAGATATCAAAGAGAATACATGGGTCGTTTTGGCTAGAGGTGGCTGAAAATCAAAGGGGAACAAAATCGCTCCTGTAGTCCCATGAGCCACAGAGAGGTTGCCCAATTCTGTTTATAAGATCTCCTCAAAAACTAGGGTGACCCTTGAACTTCACATGTGTAGAGAAGATTACAAGATGCCCAGAAGAAAGCAATGGATTTTCAGCTGAGAAATCTGACCAAGAGATTTCAGCTGCTTGATCGATACAGGAGATACAAAGTTTGGAATTTGAGTCCTATCAATTTAAGAAGTCTCAAAGAGACCTGTTCTGGTTGTAAATTTAAGCTTTTAGAGCCCCTGTTACTCTGAAGTTTAAGTCATGAGCCTGGTTTTAGCCTTTTCTCCACTGGCTTTGGAGGAGAGAAGATGTTGTTTGTATGTTACCAACAAGGCACCCTAGCTTTCACCCTTAGTTTTCAATTGGCTATTAATTGTCCCCAGCTTTTTATTACCTTTTTTCAGAGCTCAATTTAGCCACCTAGTTCTATAGTCATTTTTTCAAATTCTTGATACATAATACCAGTTTTTACAGGGGCTCTATGATCCACTGACCACCACCAAGGGGATCCTCCTTGCCACCTGGCGGCAAGTGACCCTGCTCAAAAATGTCATCCCATTGGCTGCTGCCCCTGACCACCCAGTAACAACTACTGCCATTGAGAAGTATATTCTCAGACAGAGTTTAGCATTCAGGATGTTTGGGGGATGCCCCTGTGATCACACTTATAAAAGAAAGGGAGCAGAAGCTGGATTTGATATATATTTGAAGTTGAATATAAGGCTTTAGCCAACCAGAAACTTTGAGACTCAAAAGGCTCTTCAGAATTGTTCCCTGTTAGGACAAGATGATCAGGTCTTGAAACACTATATGCAAACACTATATGCAATACAGTATACCGTATATAGACGAAGCCATGAAAGTCAGTAATTTGTATACTGTGGCTCTCTGCAGCCTAGCCAATCCCCAAAGGAGCTGACAGCTAAAGGCTATCTGCTAATAGCACTCTCAAAGGCTGTGTCAACAGGGTGCTTTGATCAAAATGGATTTTGGGTAGTTTATCATACTGTTCAACACAATCTATGTCCATCTCCTTGGCCCCTGAAGTGATCAACTTAATGGTAAAAGCCAACATTCTAAAAATAGCAGGAAAGGGGAGCCTGGGTGACTCAGTCATGAGTTAAGCGGCCGACTTCAGCTCAGGTCATGATCTCACAGTTTATGTGTTCAAGCCCAGTGTCAGGCTCTGTGCTGACAGCTCAGAGCCTTGCGCCTACTTCAGATTCTGTGTCTCCCTCTCCCTCTGCCCCTCCCCCACTCGCACTCTGTATTTCTCTCACTCTCAAAACATAAATAAAACATCAAAAAAATTTTTAAAAAATAGCAGGATGGATATATATATATATATATATATATATATATATATATATATCAAGACTGGTTCTTTGAACCCTAGAAACATCAGCTTAGGAATTCTTATTAGGATATTATACATATTTCATCCAGCCATTGTTAGC
The DNA here is from genome assembly GCA_028646485.1 of Cryptoprocta ferox. Lineage (NCBI taxonomy): Eukaryota > Metazoa > Chordata > Mammalia > Carnivora > Eupleridae > Cryptoprocta > Cryptoprocta ferox. The sequence goes on from CM053567.1 coordinate 31,409,502, forward strand.
TGGATTTTTTGTTACTGGACACTAAAAAAACAAATTGGGGAGAGAGAGAAGGGCAGGTACCAGGTTGAAGGCAGAGGAAGCATCTTGTGAAAAGGCCAAGACTGTGAGGGAACACACATATTTTGAAGACCTGAAACAAGTCTAGTATGGGTGACTTATATAGTGTGCAGATACAGAAAATAAATAAAGTTGAGGAAGTAAGCAGGGGTGAAAAACGTGGATGTCTCTCAAACTTCACTGTGGAGTCAATTTTATTCCAAGGGCAAGGGAAAGCAATAGTGAGATTTTAAGCCTGAAAGTCATATAATAAGACTATGCTTTTGAAAGACCTCTCCATCTCAACTAAGGAGATGAGGTTGGAGAGGCCAAAGCAAGACATAAGGAAACCTTTTAGGATGTAATTGCTCTAATCCTTGTGAAAGGGAGTGTGGAGTATAGTGGTAGCAGTGTGGATGGAAAGAAGTGGGCAGAATAAGAGCATTTAAAGGTTGGAACCAATTACACTTGGTGACCAATTTCCTAAGGAAAACCTTGAAATTGGGGATGATTTCTCTGATCCTGGCTTGGGCACGTCTTCTGTTGTAGCCCAGCAGGGAGGTACAAGCACTGGGCCCCAGAGCCAGACACTGTGTTCCCTTCCTGATAGGTACTTCTTCACTGGGTGCCTTTCAACCAATTTTCACCAATCTGTAGTTCAGTTTTCTCATCTGTAAAATGTGGTTAAGTGTCAACCTTAGAAGCTTGTGTGCAGAGTAAATGAATTCATAGAGGTAAAATACTTGTCCATAGTACTTCCCAATAAATACTAGGCATTATTATTGGGGACCCCACTCTGGTTTTCCTATTCTTGTTGTTTGCTTTTTAAACCTTGTCAATTTTGGTGCTTTCAGATCCCAATGCGATAACCCATTCTGTCACTTGTTTCTTTCATGATGACTTGCTTTGGCATTCCCGATGCCCTGGACAGCCCCACTAAATCCCTCACACCATGCCAGTGGAAGAGAAAATGTTATTGTAGGAAAAGAACTTCCTGATGGAAGTTATTTTGATTTAAACTTGCGCATACTGGGATGTCTGGGTAGCTCAATCGGTTAAGCATCTGACTTTGGCTCAGGTCATGATCTTGCAGTTCGTGGTTCAAGCCCCGTGCCTGGCTCTGTGCTGACAGTGAGGAGCCTGGAGCCTGCTTCAAATTCTGTGTCTCCCTCTCTCTCTGCCACTTCCCCCCTCGTGCTCGCTCTCTCTCTCTCAAAATAATAAATAAACATTTAAAAATAACATTAAACTTGTGTATACTGAAATTACTGGGTCCTCAAATGGAATAGTCCAATAGTTAAGGCTGAGGGTCTGGCATCTAGGACCAACAGCATCGGCAATATCACATTCCTATTTATCTCAGGCACCAGTGGAATTCCAGCCTCATCATATGATCCCACATTTGCACACCGTCATTCTTCTCTGTACTACCCCTAATTTTTTATCCTTCCTTGCCTTCCCAAGCTTATCCACTGCACCTCTGGAATTCAGAGTTTGTCCTCAAGCCCCACAACCCAAATAGATTTCTCTAAATGTCCCTTTCACTTTTTTGCTCTGACACTGACATGCTCCACACCACCATTTAACCTGCAGTATCTCAGGTGTAGACTGTGTTCATTCTCCATGAGCAGCATAACTTGAAGCCAGATTGGATTAGGAGTAGGAGTCCGCCCATGTTTTCCATAGATGCTTCCAAACTACATTTCTTACTCTCTCCTTCAAAACCCATTATTGTATGTGTTGTCAGAATTTGCCATTACTGTTCTTTTCACTTTGATTGCTCGATCTCCTAGAGACTCCCCTTCCTATATTTATAATTTCAGCATATTTTTCACTGTCTCCTTATCAATGATACTTTCAGTATTAATTCTCAGAGACTTTAATATGCATGTAGATGGTCTCCTGGTTCTTGATCTCACTAGTGTTAAATTCTATCCTACCCTTATATGTAAAATACCCACTCCTATAACAGTGACTACACGCCACTAAAATCTTTGTTCAAAAGATTATCATGGGAGCGCCTGGGTGGTGCCCAACCAGTCAGTTGGGTGTCCACCTCTTGATTTCAGTTCAGGTCATGATCTCATAGTTTGTGAGTTTGAGACCTGGACTGGGCTCTGCACTGACAGTGCAAAGCTCACCTGGGATTCTCTCAGTCTCTCTCTCTCTCTCTCTCTCTCTCTTTCTGTCCCGCCTCCACTTGTGCTCTCTATCTCTCTCAAAATAAATAAATAAACTTTAAGAAAAAGTTTAAAAAATAAATAAACATTAATCATGTCCTATCCTTCAATTCACTTCCACTAGTCCTCCCCCGCCAACAATTTTATGCTCTTGATGAGGTTTTCTGTCTATTGACCTTTCCCCATTTTAATTTCCAATACTTTATCTTCCTTCCTTTCTTCCTAACCCAGTCTAGAATTCACAATCAGTACAGCCCCTAACTCTCCAATCGTTCCTCCTGACATATTCCATTTCTTTCCACTCTACTTACTTCACAGAACTTAAACCTCATTTAAATCCAAACATGTGCTTCCTTCATATTTGCATATGGCCCACTGAATGTTGCCCAAGGGAAAAACAAAATGACAGACCATGATGACAGGATTTACTTCAAGTTTCTGCCTACAGTTCTGAAACGTCGCTAATATTGCCTTGCTTTCTGGGTTAGACTAATTGTCCACACTCTCAGATGACTATTTCATACTATTCTCCCAAATCTCCTCCTCCCTCTCCATATCCCCCATACTCTCAGCTGATTACCTCACCATGGAGTTGATAGAGAAATTCAAGTAGGTGAGAGTTATCTCATCTTTTCACCATTTCCACCAGAAACCATTTCAAGGAAAGAAGTGCATGTACTAGTATATTAGACAACCGACTTCACTCGAGCTCTGGTTTCTATCCCCATAATGTCCTATAAAAGACTTCATTTCTGGAATCACCCTCTTCTCTCCCATATCAATTTCTCCCTCTTTATTGGACTCTACCAAATTCCCAAGTCTACCCTGACTGCGTCTCTACACGGTGCATTAACAACCTAGTTGTTCAGGCCAAAAGTCTGGATTCCTTTCCTTTTATCATCTTTACATCTAATTCATCAGCGAGTCCCAAGTCCCATAGGATAGACTTCAAAATAGTCTGAATATGACTTATTGCACCATTTCAATGATATGGTCCCAATGACCCTACTGTCTGCTGTCAGATCTTCCGGTCTCCTTTTTGCCTTACACAGTACATTTGCCACAATATACTCAGGATAATCTTAATAACTTACTTTAAGTAAATTTAAGAATAACTTTGATCGTGGGCTATGTGCTGACAGCTCAGAACTGTAGCCTGCTTCAGATTCTGTGTGTGTCTCTCTCTCTGCCCCTTCCCCCACTCATGCTCTGTCTCTCAAAAATGAATAAACATTAAAAAACTTTTTAAAAAAGAATAACTTTGACCGTTTCTCTTCACTACCACTAACCCTCCAATAGCTTCCAATTATAAAAAACCAACAAATAAACCAATCTTTTTAATTTTTTTTAATGTTTATTTATTTTTAAGTCAGAGACAGAGAGAGACAGAGGATGAGCAGGGGAGTGGCCAAGAGAGAGGGAGACCCAGAATCCTAAGCAGACTCCAGGCTCTGAGCTGTCAGCACAGAGCCTGATGTGGGGTTCAAACCCACAAACTGTGAGATCGTGACCTGAACTAAAGTCAGAGGCTTAACCGATTGAGCCACCCTGGTGCCCCTAAACCAACCTTTTTAGTATGGTCCCTGTATCTATCCTTGTCCAGGTCTCCAATCCCATCTGTCTCCACTAACCCTTCACTAGTTAGTTAACCGCACTGACCAGAATTCTTTTTGTTCCTTTAGTATGCCATTCCAAGGTCTTTGCTTTTGTTTCTTCCTTTGCTCATTATTCAGATTTTAAATCTAATGTCACCTGGTCAGAGGCCTCTCCCAGCCAACCTGTCTAAAACCCCTCACTCGCATCTATGCTCTACCTCATTATTATTATTCCATTCTATGTTCTTCATATGATTTCTTGGTTCTCAACATTCTTTCATCTGTATTCCCTCCCACCCCATAATAAGCATAGCAGATACCTGCATAAATTTCTTAAGGCAGATTCTCTTTCTCTCTCTCTCTTCCTCATGCTGAATCACTATAGCACCAAAATACTACTTGAATTTGACACACATTGCTTGTGATTTATAAACATTTGCTGAGTGACTGAATGGTGACTGACTGATAATGAAGCCCTACTATTAAAAACCTGCACCATTCAGACCTTAGGTTCATACTTGAGAAATTAGGAAGAGGGATTAACCTAAATTTATTGTTTTGATAGAAGAACAAATCAACTCTCCATATTTAAGGAGAGATAGAGAGACTGAGCAAGCTCCACAGAGGAACTACAAGATAGATGGAAGTTACAGAGATACAGAGCAGATACATTTGAGATGTTCCTTTAAATGTCGTTCCACCCAGCTTTTTCACTTAATATTATGAGAACTTTCTCACGTGATTAAAGATCTTTGTAAACATAACATTCAATTGTTGAATAATATTCCATTTTCTATGGAAGGACCATTATTATTTAACCATTCTATTGTTTATCAACATTTACTTTTTCAAAGAAGGATTTTTCTTTTATAAATAAACATGATTATGCATTAGTCTTTCTGAACATTTCTGATTATTTCTTTAGTATGAACTCTTAGAAGGGGGAAAAGTACTTAAAAGAGATAAATATTTTTAATGTTACCAACATTTATTACTAAATAGCTTCCTAAGATGTTTGTGTAATTTATATTCAAATAGTACATAAAAGCAACCATTTTACAGCACCCTCCAACATTAGTAATATTAATTTTATTCTTTGTTCTTTTATAGGCAAAAAGGTTAATCTCAATATTTTAATTTGCATTCTGTGCTTACTAGAAAGTCATAAGTACTTTAGATATTTGTATTATTTCTTTTGCATTCTGTACATTTGTATATTACATTTTCTCTTTTTGGTCTTAGTGATGTTCTCATAATTTGCATGAAGTTTTTATGCAATAAGTTTTATATTTAAATACATAACCATTTATCTGTTATGTTCATTTCAAATGTTTATTGTATCTACAGATTTTAAAATGCTTTACCTAATATCAGCAACATTATAGGCTCTGAAGGCAACAGGTAAATATAAGGTAATATAGAAAAGTATCTTCTTTCATAGAGTAGAATGTATTAAAAATTGGCCCAACACCTGGGTGGTTCAGTCAGTTGAGCATCTGGCTCTTGGTTTTGGCTCAGGTTATGATCTCACAGTTTGTGAGAGTTGGGCTCTGAGCTGACAGTGCAGAGCCTGCTTGAGATTCTCTCTCTCCCTCTCTCTCTCTCAGCCCCTTCCCCACTCACACTCTCATGTTCTCTCTCTCAAAATAAATAAATAAACTTAAAAAAAATTTGGCCCAGGTAGGAACACTAAAGCAGAGTAAATTAAAGATTTGCCTGAATGGAGTTCAAGTGGGGCATAAAGGATTCAGGATTTTACAGGATCAAGAGGAAATAACATTCAGTAAAGCAAGCTGACCAGACTGAGTGTGCTACTTTTCCTTAAAAAAAACAAAACAAAAAAAAACAAGGTCAGTCATGGCTGAGAGACCAGGCAGAGAGTGTAAAGCAGCAATTTATCTTTTATGAATTAAGGATTAGATCATCTTTGATATTTTAGACACTTTCTTTTCAACCTGGAGCCTTTAACCTCACACATCTCTCCTCTGAAGCCATAAATATTAAGGATATCCAAAAAGATTTTTTTTTCCTAATATATGGAGAGAAGTCAGGGGAAAAGGGCAGATGCTGAAGGGAACAGAATTGAATTCCAAGACTCCTGTGAAGCTGGGGCAGTAAAAAAATATCCCCTTGAAGAGCATTTTGGTTGTAGGGAGAAAAGAGAGACAGATGTAAAGACAGAGTTAGCACTGAAACACTGGGAGCAAGAGTCAACCCAACACAGACATGATTAGGTCTTACCTTCCCCGATGGGTTGACTAAATATGTTAACGGGAAAGGAAAGTCTTTAGAACACAAACAACTAGGATGAGAGAATCTATATTATCCTTACAAAAGCAAGCTTTTTTGGCACGTGTGTGGCTTGTGATCTAGGCCAGCTGTGCACCCCGAGAATTGGCACAGGCCCAGGGGCTTGTGTCTAGTGGGGACACCATGTTTCTTAACTTGAGTTAAACGCCTTGAAATGGCACCAGCTGAGAACGCCATTAGACCACTGCCATGCCACTAAACTGTTTTCCCTTAATTTGATCCGAAATTTATTATATTTAACCTATTAGACCGTTTCCTGAAATATATTGCCACAGCAGGGTCTTTCTTTTCCCAAGCTCACTCGCACCCCCAGAGCCAATTGTCTTTCAGCAATGGGAAGAAAAATACAGGCCTCCTTATCTGCAGTTTCTTATTTATTCAGATTTCCCTGAGGCTCTTCAGTGTTACCCAGAAGAAGCTGCCTTGCTCTTCGTAATTCGGTTCTTCTAATATCGTGGAAATTGGCTTTAGGATGCAGCGCATGAAAAGGCAAAAAGGAAACCTTGCTTTCGTTATCCCAAAGTTAAAGCAGCTCATGAAAAGGGATGTTTTTTATTTACGTAAACATTTTTCTCTTCTCAAAGTCTATTTTTAAAAAGATCTGAAATCTTCACATTATTGCCATCCTGCTCCCCACATCATTCCTCCTCCTGCTTAGCATGTTCTTATCTCAGCCACCTCAGTGCCCACAACACACATCTCAGCATCAGAACAGGACTTAGCGATGGCCACTGGAGGCATCTGAGAGTCATTCATTCACCCACTCATTTATTATCTTACACAACAAACTGATTAGAATCTAAATCACATACTCAGAAAATACAAAGGCTCATTCACTCATTCATTCATGCTGTTGTAGGGAGTGAACCCCACATAATTTTTTGTTGTTGTTTTTATTTTTGAATTTTATATATATTTTATAAGAATTTATCAACTGCAACAGGATTTCAATTCATTACTTATGATAATTCATAACATATTTAAAAATCTGTATAGTTATGTCCCCCTTTAAAATGTTTATTCTGTAGCTACTTTGACCTTGTCATTCTCCACTGTGTTTGTGTTTATTTGTATTATTCTCTCTCTCATTCTGGATGTTTGTGTGTGTTTTGGCGGGGGAGTCACTCCTTACAGAAGTGTTTCAATAATCCTTTCCATTTGGATCCAGCTTTCCATTTGTTAATTTCTTTATTCTTCATTTATTATTTAAATTTCACTGAATCTTCTCTTATCTCTGTTATTTTCTTGTTTCTTCTTGCCTCTTTGGGTTTGATTGGTTTCCCCTAACTTCCTGAATTGAGTACTCAGTTCATTTACCTTCACTTCTCTTCTTTCTGTATTAATGTATTTATGGCTCTCACTTCTCATTAAGCACTATTTTAGCTCTGTCTCAGAAATTTGCCTATTTTTTTATCATTCATTATCAATACTTATTAATTTTCTTTAATATTTTATTTTTTAAGCTTATTTATTTATTTTGAGAAAGAGAGAGAGAGGGAGAGAGGCATGGTGAAAGAGAATCCCAAGCAGGCTCCATGCTGTCAGCACAGAGCCCAGTGCAGGGCTCAAACTCACGAACCATGAGATTATGACTTGGGCCAAAACAAGAGTGGGATACTGAGCCACACAGGTACCCCTTTAATATTTCCTTTTCAACCCAAAAGTCATTTAGTAATTATTTAGTTTTTAAGTATAGTGGATTTTAAAAGAACAATACTTTCATATTATACTGATTCGTTGAAATTTATTGAGATTATCTTTGTGTCCTAATACAGGACCAATTTTTTTTAATTTGGTCAATGTTTGTGTGTGCTTAAAAAATACTGTTTCTCTTCATTGAGGGTAGATTATCACTAATATTTTTAGGGTTCCAAATCTCTGCTTTTTCTCCCTCTTTAATCTCCTAATTTCTAAAAGAGGTGTTAAAATTCCCAGTAACTGCTATGTCTTTCTCTCAACATTCCTACCAGTCGATGCTTGATACACTTAGAGACTATACTGTTAGATGCATATATGCATATACAGCTTTGAGCAAGTAAATAATGTTTTTGAACATGATGCTGCTTTTGCCTTAAATACTAATTAATCAGATCCTGTGACTATAAGCCCAGCTTTCTTTTGGTTCGATTTTGTTTGTGATACCATTTCATATTCTTTCATTTTTAACCATTCTCTCCTTGACTATGTGTCTGGTCAGCAGATTTTGTACTGGGTTGTGTTTAATTAAATCTCAGAGTCTGTTTTTTAATTGGTCTAACCCATTTACAATTATTCTATTTTTATGGCATACTTTTGTTCTATCATATTGTTTCTTATTTTCCATTAACTCTTTCTTTTTTTTTCCATCACTTATTTTTTCTTGGGTCAAATAAACAACAAATCCAGACTTAGGTAAGGAGAGTCTTTATTTGAGGAGATTATTGCAATAAGGGGAGGACAATTGCAGGAGGGGAAATTCTCAGATCATAAGATCTAGAGGCATCTTAAAGATTGGGTAGAAAGGAATTGCTTTTGGAGGGAAAAGTAAACAAGACTACAAAGAATCAAGTGTGAGGGAGTGGGCTGAACAGTTGAGGAGGAAATGCCTTTTCTTTAGGTCAGCAGAATCTTGGAAGGGGTGAGTAAGGAGGAGCCATAGGGCAATGCTGGATCAGGCTGAGGGTGAGTCAAAATTCAGGACCTGAGGGAAAGAGAAGTAGGACTAAACTTGGTCAAGTTATCAAGTATTTTACCCATATTGATCAGCGTTTACAAACAGTTCAGTTAATCATCTCTGGGTGAAGCGGGGATGAGGGGGGAGGAATTTAGAGAGTCTGTTTTTGGCTTTGTCATAGGTTAAAAAGGGGAGAATCTATTGTTTTATCTAAGTCATATGGGAAAAGGTAGTTCTTTGCAATAAGCTGTTACTGGAACAGAACAAGAGTGGGAGGATTTCTCAACTGTCCCTATTTTTCTGGAGCGTAAGTCTCAGGTACCTGCTTTCAAAGTCTCAGGTACCTATATCATTTTCTTTTAGAGATTGTGCTTTATGATGTCAGACCTTTCCTTAAAATATATTATTTTGTTAATTTTCCCTAACTGAGCAAAACTTCACAATATTTGTATTTTTCCTCTTACATATTTGTATTTTATGATACTCTCGTGTTTGTTTTCAAAAGGTGTCTTCATAAACACCAGCATAAATAATTTTGTATGTCTCTCCCTATCATTAGTATTACAGAATCTAAGACCACATGGATAATTTCTTCTATGTTCTTTTAGTGTCACCATTTATCAAACGTAGTTCTAAATCAAAATGTAGTCCATAGTTATCCCGGTGGCTATCTCTTCTATCCTAAAAGGTATAATTTTTGGCAAACAAAATAGAAATAAAAATAAATCATGTGCTTCATAATTCTCCTTCAGGACAATATCTAAGTCTTTCATATAATAAGTGTTCAATAAATATTTGTTTAATGAATAAACACAAAGAATGTGTCAAGTGGATGTCCAGATAGTTATATTTATCAAGTATAACTACAATCTGATGGAGTTTTATGATATATATTTTAAAATTTTGTATTTCTTCTATCTTGATTTTATGTAAATGTAAATTTACATAAACTTATGCAAATGTAAAAATATTCATACAATTTTATACACACATATGCATATACCTATACACAGTTTTTTCATCCACTTAATGTTTCCTAATTTAGTGTGTCTCAAGGTTCATGGAATCCAGTACATTATACACTCACATAAACACATGTATATTTTTACACATAAGATATTTTTCCTTGGGTTATGTCTGAATCTTTTTTATTTAGTTATTCAATCATTCTTTCAACTAATATTTGTTTATTTCTTTCTATGTGCAAGTTTCAAGGATAGGAATATGGTTATAATTATATGTTAGATGGTCAGAGAAGCTTTACTAAGGAGACATGTGAGTCAAGGCATATATAGAGATGAAGGATTGAACCATCAATATATCTGGGGGGTAACAGTGTTTCATACAGAGAGGACAAAAGAGGCAAAAACCTTCCCAAAGTTTACCTGGCAGGCCAGTATATTGTCCAATGATTTGGGGGAAAAAAATCATTATAACAATGAACACTTTCATGCACTGAATATAGTAATTCCTTTCTGATATCTATAACCAAGAGGTCAATGACCATGAAACATGTTGAGAATGCCAATAAAAATACTATCCATAGAGCAGAAAACCAGAACCAACTCAGTAGTCCATGAAAAATAGATAAATTCTGCTATATTTACACAATGGAATGTTATACAGCAGTGAAAATGATTTAACTGTCTACATGGATAAATTTAGAAGCACAATTGAATTTAAAAAGTTTCTTAGAAGATTAGGTAGTATGACACTGTTTTCTTTTTCTTTTTTAATGTTTATTTATTTTTGACAGAGAGAGAGAGAGAGAGCACAAGTGGGGGAGGGACAGAGAGAGGGAGAGAGAGGATCCCAAGCAGGTTCCGTGCTGGGAGCAGAGAGCCCAATGTGGGGCTCGAGCTCACAAACTATGAGATCATGACTTGAGCCGAAGTCCAACACTTAACCTAATGAGCCACCCAGGTGCCCCGACACTTTTTTTCATATATTCAAAACAGGCAGCACCTTCTATTACATTAAAAAGGCCAAGGAATTGAATGGAGAAGAAATAATAAACACAAAATTTAACATTTGATCACCTTTGTTAAAGAAGGCAGGAAGCTGGGCTAAGGGTTGAGCACACAGTCAATGCTATGTTCACAATGTACAATGTTTTAATTCCTAACTTATTTTCTGTATTTTGGCATGATCACATTTTAAAAGACAACAAAGAAGTAAATTGAAATGAAGAAAGATACATACACTTTCATATATTGTTTTTAGGTCTATGAATAGTTGAAGTCCATTTGTAAGATAACTAGTGTATCCCTGTCAAAATTTAAAGTGCTCGTACCTTTTAACCAAAGAAATACATATGTGGAAATTCATGAGAAAATGTCTGTATATTCATATATCAGTACATGAATACAAAGATTAGGGCACAATGATATTTATTGTAGCATTATTTATAATAGCAAGACAATGGAAATAACCTAATTATCCACCAAAAGAAAAGGTTAACTGAATTATAATATGTATTTCCTATGGGATGCTTTGCAATTGTTAAAAATATATTTCATATATATGCATAGAATTGCAAAGAAAAGGAACTAGAAGATGAAAAACATAAGCCATCCATCTTATTTACCTCTGTGGTGGGAATTGGAAGGGAAGAAGGAAATTTTGAATTTGTCCTATATACTTGGTATAACAAAAAACTTTGTTCTTATATTGATAGGGTGATTCTGAGAACATTCTTTTCCTTGCCAAGAATATATCCATTAGTATATTAATCATGGTTTGTAAAAAACACTTTTCAAATTGATTTGTATCCAAAATTATTCAATTCCCCTTAATACCATCTCTTCCTCAAAGTCTTAAAATTTAAATTGAGAAAGACATTAAAACCACAAAGTTTATCAAGATCCATGATTCGTCTGGAAGAATCCTTAAAGTCAAAGGTGTATTCTCTCTATCTTTATTTGGTTAAGGTGATTCTGATGGGTTTACCCAGCACTGTCCAACCTTTCAGCATCTCTCTCTCTCTCTCTCTCTCTCTCTAAAGGTTTATTTATTTATTTTTGAGAGGGGAGCAGAGAGAGAGGGAGAGAAAGAGAATCCCAAGCAGGTTCCTCACTGTCAGAGTGGAGTCTGCTGCAGAGCTCGAACTCCTGAAACCAGGAGATCATGATTTCAGTTGAAATCAAGAGCTGGATGCTTAACCGACTGAGCCACCCAGGTGCCCCTCAGCATCTTACTTCCTCACTAGTTTCCTGGTATCCACACTGAAGCCAGAATCATCTTTCTATAGAGCAATTCAAAGAGCATCCCTTCCCTACTTATAAACCAATGTATCTCATATAGAGACTTTCAAATTTATCCCCAAACTTCTTTTGCCTACCTCAATAACTATTACCACCTTCTCCCATCATTATTTGCTGCACCAAACCTCAGACATCCCCTTCTTGGTCTTTATACATCCGTTGGCTGTTCTCCCTTCTATTTCCATCATGATATGATTAAAACCACTTGGGTTTTTGGATAAATTGTAACTGAATTGAAACTCCAGCTCTGCCATTTTATTGGCCATAAAATCTCTCAAAAACTACTCTACATAACTGACCTTTAATTTCTTCATTTGTGAAATGAAAATAAAAATTCTTAGTTGGATGTCTGAGAAGATCAAATCAATTAATGGATGTAAATCATTTGTTATTATGGCTATCTTAATGAGTATTCAATCAATAGTTGTTTAATCAATTCAGATCACAGCAAGCAATAATTCCAGGTGTTTACTTCATCAACATCTACCTATTTGCTGTTATTCCAAGCAATTCAATCAATCAATCAGCAATTTACTACTTTATTGTTTTGTACCATTGAGCCTTCCAAGCAAATGACTTACATCAGCATTATACATTACATTTTGTATCCCCTAATAGTTTCTAGGAGAGTGTTAATAAGTAGGTAATTAATGTCTAATTAAGTGTTTATATAATTTCCCCCTTGTACAAGGCTCATTGCATCCTATTTCCAAGCCTCCATTCTCTATAATCTTGGGTCTGGATAGCCTTTCAGATAAACCATTTTGTCCACTCTACTACATCCATGGATGTCATTCACGGATGTCATAAAACAAGTTTAAATTGTACTATTACTATTTTAAATGTCCACCTTGTAGAGGAGAAGGGAGACTAATTCTGATAAAATTTTCCTCTGGGACATGTACCTTGATGAGCAGCCATTACAAAAACAAAACAAAACAAAACAAACCCACCATTTCCCAAAGTATTGGCTAACCCACTTCACACTGTTATCACACACAGCCATTTATCCATTCTGCAAGTAATTGCTGGCCCTGGGAATAGAGTGATTGACAAGATAACCTTGATTACTAGGCCTCTCTAGCTTCGTAGTCTGGCATTAAAGATACACGCTGAACAATAATTACAACAAAGTACAGTATACGTTAGAAGAAAGTGTGTCTCAGGTCAATGGGAACACAGAGCAGGGGCATCCACCTAAAAGACAGCATTTGGGATTTAAGCCCCGATAGCTATTTCCCAAGAAACTCCTCCAGAAAACCTGTTTATTGCAGTTAAGCTGTTCCAAATCCTGAAAAAGAAAAGATGATTTTTTAAAAATCCCTTAATCCCTTGAAACACCATCTCTACCATCGACTTCTTCCCTAGAGCTCCTGATAATTATACCACATATTCTCCCTCAATTTTCAATGAAAAAATCCTTTTGTGGACAATCACTGTCTTATTTTTAGGCCAGGATTTTTTTTTTAACAAATCAACCCAAACAAAAGAACTGCTACAGCTCAAATACTGGATAAGGAACATTTTGCTTGGTCCTAGCTGTTGTCAGTGGAGAGCCAAATCCATACCAAAAGAGCAGGCAGTAGCACCACTGTGATAGAAGTGATTAAAGCAGAAGCTGATAGTCATTGTTTAGAAACACCAGGGAATGGACTTATCTACAGAGGGGGAAGTTGAAAGAATGAGTAGTCCCTAATGTCCACAGTCTCACAGTACTGTAAATTCAGACATGAGAATATATATATATTATAAGTGTGTGTGTGTGGGTGTGCATATGCTTATGAGAGTCCAAAGGAGCAAAAGATTGTTAATTTAGAGGTAATAGAGAAAGCTTTATGGAAAAGGCAGTACTTGAATTATATTTAGAAGTACACAAAAATTTCAGTAATGTCAGAAAGGAAGGTACTGAATATGTTTAGATCTTCTTGGCCCATTATAGCTGGAACAGAGACTGATGAGGGCTCTTGACTGACATAACCATAGGAAAAGAAAGCCAGCTGTTAAGCCACCTATATAAGGGACAAGACCTTATGATTCTAATGCAGTGTTTGTTCAAAGTAATCTGACTCCCATTCCATACTTTCCCTTTCAAAGAATACTCCTTTGGTCTGGAACTAAAAAATATTTATTTTGGAACTAAAAAATACTTCTGTGTTGAAATGACTTCTTAGTGGGATTGAAGAGTTGAAATCTGTCCCTAAATACATTTCTTACATGCAAATAGGTGTATCCCTCATATATGTGTGATTATGTGTTTTTATTCATCATTGGAGAAGACCTGATATAATATTGTCCACAGTCTTTAGCAGCTTGGATGGAGGAGAACCAAAGTGGCATATAATCAGAAGGGACAGATGTCCCCTCATCTAAACCTGCATGTCAGTAACATTGTTGGCATGGTGCTAGGTATAGTGCTGAGTTCTAGAGGACATCACAGATTTTTGCTCTTATTTATTTCCTGGAAGCAGATACCAACCATAGCTACTAGTAATTACTGATACGTTCCCAACAATGTGTGCAGGCTTGCCTGGAAAACATTTTGTAAATGGAGATATATTTCCTAGAGTAGCTAAGATCTGTAGTGTTGTTTTACCAAACTTGAACCACTTTGGCTAAAAGAGACCTCTGAGAATTTAAAGAGCCAAATTATCCATGTACAAACACATGCTATCTTACTCAATAAGCCTTTAATAGTGTATCCTAGAACAACTATGAAAAAAATGCTTAATCCTTTCACAACCTATGAGTAAATGCAAACCCAATGGTGGAACCCAGAGTGTAATTATCCTGCAGCACTGAAATGAAGTGTAAGACATTGCAGAGTAATCCAGAGATTTGGACTCCTCCAAATGGCAAACACAGCTTTGCTTTGGAATGAGTGATAACTATAATCCATTTAATTCACTCAAATGTTTACTGAAGCACTGTCAATAAGAATGCACTGAGAATATAGTGGCAAAAAGAAACAGCAGAACTGTTTCTGTCCTCATGAAACTTACATTCTAGTGGGAAGCTATTAGTAGCAAATAAAACACACCAATGAAGTGTAGACCAGATGATGATCAAAACTATGGAAAAACAGCAAAGAATGAGGATGAAAAAGCAGAGGCAGCAGGGGTGGGTGGAGAGATGGCAATTGCTATTTCATGCAAGGCTGTCAAGCCAGATGTTAATGATTAAATGACATGTGAGCAAAAAGCTGAAGGAACTGAGCGATGAAGCCAAATCATTGTCTACAGGGAGAGCATCACTGGCACAGGGAACAGCACAATCAAACCTTTCAAGGTGAGAATATCGTTGGCATGTTCAAGAAACATCAAGGATATTAGGGTGGCCAAAATTAGAATGAAAAGGGGGAGAGTTAAAGGAGGAGAGCTGAGTGGAGTCACATGGTACAAATGTGGCTTATACTCTGAGTGAGAAGAGGGAAACCACAGAGGTCAGAGTAAAGGAGGGGTGTGGTTTGAAAGGACAACTCTGCTTACTGTGTTAAGAATAGACTATGGGTGAGGGTCGGCTCTTAAGAAGGGCAGAAGCAGGGAGACCAGTAAGATAGCCATTGTAATATTCCAAGTGAAAGATGATGGTTTGAGACAGGGAACTAGGGAGGAAATTGTAAGAACTGGCCAGATTCAAATGTTTATATTTTGATGACAAGGATTCACTGTAGACTGCATGTGGGTTGTGATAAAAGAGAGGAGTCAAAAGATGGTTCTGTCTTAAGAATGGAGTTGCCATTCGTGGAGATAAAGACTGGGGGAAGAGTATCTTTGGAGAAGGGGAAATCACAAACTTTGATTTGAGACATGTCAAGGGTGAAGTGCCTGTTAAACATCAAAATATATGCATTGGTAGCCAGGAGGAAAGATATAGTTAAAGTTAAAGATCGAGTTCGTGGCCAGAGATGGAACTTTGCACATTAGCAAAGGGAGGGCATTTAGCACTCTAAGACCAGATAAGTCATCAGAGGAATCATATAGAAAAAGAAGAGAAGTGTGTCAGGGAGAAAAGGAAGAACTCACCAAGTAGAGGAAGCAGCCCCAAAGTACTTATGATTAAAATATTAACTGTGCAATCATATAGTCTTTCTGTTTTAAGAACGTATTTGTTATTTCCAGTTTGCTGTGTCTGTGACTATAGGGATTGCACTTTTATGTAAACCCTGCTGATGCCAACGACTCCTGGCTCAATCAGTACAGATCCTTAAGCACCTACTATGCACAATGTTTTGTTTTGTTTTTTGTTTGTTTGTTTGTTTTTCACCAAAGCATTCCTCCACCAGAACACAAAGTGGATTTTCTCTAGGGCTTTTGGACAACAATAAGATAACAAATATAGGCAAAGTTTCATTCTTATAGCAAGTTCTTTCATGGCTCAATCTTTCCACTAGGTCAGCATACAGTAGTTTGTAGACAAAAATGAGGACACCTCCAAAGGTGAAGCACGAAGGCCCAAATGATGGGATAAGGAGGAAGGCACAGATGAGTTAGTGAAGTTAAAAACCAAGATCCTGCCTCTCCAGTTCTTCAGCAATATGCTGTGGCAGGCTGATTTTTCTCTAGACTCTGGAAATGCTAATTCGATAAATTTACTTTTATTCATTATTGTAATTATAAATTCATGGCTGTAATTTTAAAGTCATCTTTTTTCCTACCCTCTGCTCCAGTGACATCTGAGTGCTATTGATTGTAAATGTCAAATTAAATTTCTAGGCATATTTTCCTTGTGTTGGGATCAATATATAACTTGAAGAGCTCCTTTGATAGGACATTGAAAGTTATTTCTCACCCATGTGACATTTTGGCTGTTTTCCCCCTGAATATTTCAGTTAGATATTGGCATCTCTCACTTCCTGGGATATTTATAGGGAAATATGGTCTGGTTTTGTAAACCTTAACTTCCAAACTAGAGAGAGAGAGGTCTTGAATCATATGCATATTAATTTAACTTTGAATAAAACCGATATAAGAAAACCCAAATTTACAAAAGCTGATTGAGAAGCCCCAACTCTGTTAATTATTTATTGATTTTTTACAAAAGTATTCTTAGTTTTTCAATTTTCAATAATTCAGTACAGGATTCTTTCAATAATTTAAAAATGCTTTACTTATAGCTTTTGAAGGATTCAAATTTCGCATACAGAAAAGTCTTTTCAATGAGTTGTAGTTTAAGAAATTTGCAAAAATTGATTTGCTTAAGCCATTATTTTCATATTTCATATTACATTTCATATTTACTTTCATTTTTTCATTCATTTGTTTACTCATTCAATCTATAAATTGTACAAACATTATAAAAAACAGTATATAGGTTCTCAAACAACTAAAAAATAGAACTACCATGTGATTCCACAACCCTGCTTCTGGATGAATACCCAAAGGGAAGGAAATCACTACCTTGGAGAGATATCTGCACTCCCATGTTTATTGTATTATTCACAATAGACAATATATGGAAATAATCTAAGTATCCATTGATAGATGAATTAAATCCTGACATTTGAGACAACAGGGATGAACCCGGAGGACATTATGCAAAGTGAAATAAGCCTGACACAGAAAGACCAATATTGCATCTCATTTATGTATGTGGGGAAAAAGCTGAATTCATAGCAACAGAGAGTAGAATAGTGGTTACCCATGGATGAGGTGTGGAAAAAAAGGAATATTAAAAAAGAAAAAAGAAAGTAGAATGGTGGTTGCTAGGGATTGGGGAAGGAGGCATTATTGGAAGTTATTGTTTTTAATGGGTAGAGTTCAGTTTTGCAAAATGAAAAGAGTGCTGGAGATGGATAGTGGAGGTGGTTGCAAAAACAATATGAATATACTTAGTATCATGGAACTGTATACCTAAAGTGGTTAAGACAGTAAGTTATATGTTATGTGTATTTACTTCAATAGAAAATAATAATTTACCCATTAATTTGCCACAATAAAAATAATAATTTCCATAACTACTACTGAGCATCTAAGACTTGAGTCAGGCAGACATGGGGCTTGGGGTCTACAGGATAGAGCAACTTCCCAAAAGAGTGGTAGGGCCCCCATCACTAGTGGTAGGGCCAAAAGAGACTCTGGAGACAGTATTATCTATGGTGGGTCTACACATGGTCTTCTGAATGCTATCTGATGTAGACCCTTCATCCACTTTCTCTATGAAATCCCCAATACAGTCAGAATTTCTTACTCAGATGTTTGAGTGAATTTCTTTGGGGAAAACCAAAGAGGTGACAAGTTCTTTGTCCAAGGTTGGAATGGGCTAGAAACAGAGGCAGACTGCACATATGCAGAAGCTGGAGTAGCAGAGACAACTCACACGTTGCTTGTCCTCTATTAAAACATCCTCACGTGAGAGGGTGAATCATTATCCAAATCTATTCTGCTCCTGAATGGGAAGGTATACTATTTTACTTGCAGCTGCAGGTGACTGGCATGGTGTCTGGCCCTCACCCTTATCTCATAGGTAATTAATGAATGCTCCACAGACAGAATGGTTGATTGTTGAATATTTCTGTATTTCCCACCCAAGAAGTAGCAGTCATTTCCCCAGAGTTACAGCTGGTGCTGACATGAGACAGAATTGTGAGGAGGGCACAAGCCGACATAAGCAGGCAACTCAGGCACTGAGGCTAAGTGAGGGGACCTGGCTCCTTCCACAGGCAATTCTGGGGACCATGATATATGCTTAGTCTCACTGAGACTCAGACAGAGATGAGCAACAAACCCAGAGGCTGATGAACTAAGATGATGGCAGCTACTGAGTATTTTTTGAAGGGAGATGAGGGAAGACAGCGCTTTTATTATCATATGGCTCCTCATCTCTTCCCACCCACCACAATCTTCTCCCTTCTCTCATTCCACAGCACTTTGGGTTTGCTCCTCCAAATGAGTCACTGGACATGGGGGTTATATTTGAGCCTATGCTTGTCAAAAATCAATGTGGAGAAAAAATGGATTCTAATAATGAGCCCTGGCTGTGTTCTCATAAAAAAATACAGATACAAATATAATGTTTAGTATGCTTTTCTTGAAAATGGGACGTTACAGTGTTTAAAGATGTTGAATAATTTTAAACTAAATTCTCACAGCAGCCTCTTGAGGTAGAAAGAGGCAGAATAGTGCAACAAAAAGAAAATGGATTTGAAATCAAAAGGTGCCCAGAGTATTCCTAACTGATCATGTGCCAATTGTAGGGCCTTAGGCCCCACACATCTGAATGCTTTTAAACCTCATTTTCATCATCTATAAAATGGAGATTAAAGTGGTCTTTTCCTGGTAGAATAAAAATTAAGTAAGAAATCTCTAAAACACATAAAAATGTTTACTATATATCCTTTAAAAATATTTATGGAACATCTGCTGTGTGCCAAGCAGTATTCTTAGCCCTAAGATACAATAGTGAATAATAAAACAAAAATCTTTGTGTTTGTTAGTTTTTTTCATATTCTTGTATGTGTATACGTAGATAACAAAACATGCAGTATATAGTATGTCAGATGTGTAAGTACAATGGAGAAAAATAAAACAAGGAATGCAGAGAAGGAGTGCTGAGAAAAGAGAGAGCAGCAATTTAAAATTGGGTGAAGGACAGGGGCTCTCGGAGAATGAACAGCTGGACGTGAGCCTGCCAGGAAAAGGAAAGGGAACAGCCAGAATGAAATCCTGGTAGGGAGAACTCATGAGGCATATTTGAAACAGCAAGAAGGCACATGTGTTTGGAACAGAGGAAGTGAGGGAGAGTGTAGGTGGAGATATGTGTAGTAGGACCAACATGGGGCCTGACCTTGCAGGGCTTATTGGCAATTATCAGACCTTAGCTTTATCTCTGGGAGGGGCAGATATTGGAGTAAAAGAGTTAATGATGGGACATGTGGAATAATTCACTTTTCTCCATTTTGCTGGTTAACACACTGAGCTCCAGGGATGTTGAGAAATCACTAAAGATTATGTATTTGATTCAACCTGGGATTAAAACCAAAACTTTCCAACCTTTCACTGAGAGGAAATGAACTAGGTAAGATCCATTCATTGTGTGTGTGCATTCAAGTCAGGCAGGAAGTAGGGATTACAATGCTCCTGCAACCAAGACTTTTCAGAATGGATATGTCAACATTATGTGGGATCCCATCTAGGAGAATTATTACTCTATTCTAATGTGAAGAACACAGCCCAAAGAGTTGTCTCTGCCTTCATTGAGTTCAATCATGCTATTGCATACCTTTGAAGCTGGGAATCTAGCCACTAACAGCATCTTACTTTCCTGCTCAATTCTGTATTCTGGAAAGGGCAAACTATTTCTCAGTACTTAAGGCCTACTTTCAAACAGTGGTAACTATAGTTTCTAACACTCTGCAAGGAATGCATTTCTAAAGCACCTATCAAAAATACATATTCATTTAGTTATTGAGAATGTAAAAGCAATACCTTCCTTCTACCTGTGGGGAAAGTCATTTTTCCAGCTGCAATTTGTTCATAAAAGAGCAATATTTGTGCCAAGGACTCAGGTGAAACAAATGTCCTTCTTGCGGGGAAGTGTCCACACTAATTTGGAGCTGTAAAATAGGAATTTTAAGTTCACCTTTCTGTGATTTGGCATTTGCAACTTCTACATAATTTAACTCATGTTGAGTTACATGAAAGGACTCAATGGATAGTGCTACATGGTAAAATACCAGACTGATGCTTGGAAATTTCCACTGTACCTTTCAAAGGCACTTATTTCTGGAGTGTGCTGTTAGGCAACCTATCATCGTTCTTTCTTTGAAATGTCACCCTTGTTCTGTCAAAGGCTCCTGTCTGCGTGTCTGACTAGCTTTGTATATGTCTGACAGGAAATTGTCAGAAAAAGCTATAAAGGGAGATGCCTTTTGTCTCTAAGTGGAGAATATGGTGATTTGGGGACAGGACAGATCAGCTGAACAAATGCTAGGTGAGTTCACCAGCTCTTTTGAAAGGCGTAAAGATAATGTCAGAGGGTTAAGCAATTTCCCAGTCCAACTACCTTCATGTAATTCTCTCAACACTACCTTCATCAAGTGACTCTAGATCAGCTTTCTAGAGCGTCTTGTGATTCTGACAGCTTGATGTCTCCTCAAGTATTCAGGACTTCCCAATACTATAACTTCTACACAAATATTCATGAAAAATAAGAGAGAAACCCCATGAATGATGTAGATTCACAGAAAAAATAGGCTTGAGTCTTTAATATGGAAAATGATCACATGGAATTTATTTTATGAACTTCAAGAAGGATCCAAGTTGGCAAATCCAACAGTATAGATGGAAGAAATAAAAAACCCCTTTATGTTTTCAGTGTCTTTCTTCTCATTAACTCATGCTGGACATCTGAGCAATACTGTAGGAGAAAAGGCTCCTGAACCTTCAGAGGGTCACAGCAGCATAGAATCTCACTCTGGGAGCAAGGGAACTGCACTGACCTCATCATTCTAAGCTTCTGACACCTATATCTCCCCGCTGAGTGGTTACACATTCCACATAGAGCACAGTAGAGAAGTTCAACTCACATCGAGAATAAAAAAGTTTATTCACATTAATAAGAAAATGATGCCTCAGGAAGGAATAAAAGGACTTCTCGTTTTTGATTCCCAATGTAAGAAGCTTGGAAATCACCACTCCATACTAACAAATAAGAAGCTGAATAGACTAAAAAATGAACAACTCTTCTTGATCCATCAGAAAAGGCAGGACACAGGGCAAACCACTGCCCCCAGATTGGAGAGACAGACAGGTGAATAAAGGGAATAGTGGCTTATTGGAGCATATATTAATCAGTGGAACCACTACGGGAACTGGTGCCAGGGTAGAAAAACCTGAATTGTAATTGGAAAATTGCTGGAAGTTCATTGTGAACAACTCTGAGAGTCAGAAACTCCGAAGGACCCAGTCATGGGGATGGGAGGGATGGGGCTCACAGTATTGTAATATTTACTTCCACACAGTGGATATCAGAGAAAAATCCCTTTAGGCTTCCTACATAGGGAAGGGGGAAAGAAACCATTTTGATATATGCCAGAGTGTTCTCTTTTTCTTAACAAGGTCCGACTTCAGGGAAACATGTGACCAGAGTCAAACTAACTGTGTTTTCAGAGCCTGAATGACCTGGGGAAGGGAAATAACTAACACTAGCCTGCTCTAGCCTTCCATTGTGGATAAAGGAAATACCCAAATTCAACCATCTCCAGCCATACTGCCCTACCAAAGGAAGGAGAATAAAATAAATAAAATAAAATAGAACAAAACAATAATAACAAAAAACCTGAGAAACATTTGTAAAGTTCACAGTCCAGAGGCATAAACTCACTAAAAGATTGAGACCTAATCATAGGACTATATAATGCTTCCTCTCCTCTGTACCTCAGAACCTCATTACTAAAGGCCTACTTATCATAGTTCCTTTTATCCACTACATCATGGCCAGCAATCGACGAAAATTATAAAGCATATCAAAAGGCAAAAACACAACAGGATGAGACAGAACAAGCATGAGAACTAAACATGGTAGGGATGTTGAAATTATCAGACCAGGAACTTGAAATAGCTATGATTAATATGCTAACATCTTTAACAGATAAAGGAGACAGCATACAAGAACAGATGTGTAATGTAAGTAGAGAGATCATAAGAAAAATCCCAAAAAGAAATGCTAGAGGTAGAAAAATTCATAACAAAAATGAAGATGCCTTTGATGGACTTATTGTTAAATTACACAGAACTGGGGAAAGAATCTCTGAGCTAGAGGATACATCAACAGAATTCTCAAGAAACAAAAAGCAAAGAGAACAAAGACTGATAAAACAGAACAGAATATTCAAGGACTGTGGGACAACTACAATAAATTTAACATAAACATAATTGGATTATCAGAAGAAGAAAGAAGGAAGAAAGGAAGGAAGGAAGGGAAGAAAGGAAGGAAGGAAGGAAAGAAAGAAAGAAAGAAAGAAAGAAAGAAAGAAAGAAAGAAAGAAAGAAAGGAAAAAAAGAGAATAGTTGAAAGAATATTTACTGATAATTACTCCAAATTAATGTCAGATACCAAACCACAGATCTAGGAAGCTCAGAGAACACCAAATAGAATAAATGTCAAAAAAAAAAAAAAACAAAACAAAAAAAAACAAAAAAAACACCTTAGACCGAGACATACCATTTTCAAATTATAGAAAATCAACACTAAAGAAAAAAAAAAAAAACCCTGAAAGAAGCCAGAGGTGAAAAAGTATCTCTCACCTATAAAGGAACAAAAGTAAGAATTATGTTCAAATTCTCCTCTGAAACCACATAAGCAAGAAGAGAGTGGAATGAAATATTTAAAATATTGAGAGGAAAAAAACCACCAAACTAGAATGCTGATGAGGATAAATGAGGTATAAATAAAGACTTCTCAGACAAACAACATTTGAGAGAATTTGTTGAAAGTGGACCTGCCTTACAAACAATGTTAAAAGATATTCTTTAAAGAGAGAGAAAATAATATAGATCAGAAACTCAAATTTACATAAAGAAAGGAAAGGTATTGAAGAAATAATAAGTGAAGATAAAATAAAAATTTTCATATTTCTTATTCTTAATTGAAATAACAGAAAACAGTTTGTTCGAAATAACAATAGCAACAATGTATTTAATTGTGTATGCTTTTGTATATTATATATATATATACATATATATGTAACCTTATGTATACTCATATAAAAGTTAAATAAATGTCAGCAGTAATATAAGGATAGGAGGAAGGAGGAAGGATTTTTTTTTTTATTATAAGAGACTCACACTATCCATAAAGTGGCATAGTGTTATTTGAAGGTGGACTTGGATTAGGTGTTTAAGTGTATATTGCATATTCTAGGGCAACCACTAAAAAAATTAAAAAAAAAGTATAGCCAATATGCTATGAAAGGATAGAAAAATGCAATCATATAAAATGTTCAATTAAAAGGCAAAAAAAAGTGGAAGACAAAATAGGAATAAAGGACAACAAATAGAAAAGAGTAACAAATTTGATAGGTATTAATACAACTATAACAATAATCATCTTGAATGTCAATAGTCTAAGTGCACATATTAAAAGAGATTTTCATAGTAGATCAAAAAATTTGACTCAGGTATATATTGTTAATAAGAAACCCACTTTATATATAAAGACATATGTAGATTAAAAGTAAATAGATAGATGGGGCATCTGGGAGGTTCAGTTCGTTGGGCATCTGACTCTTGATAATGGCTCAGATCTTAATCTCAGGGTCATGAGTCAACCCCTGCATTGGGTTCCATGCTGAGCGTGAAGGCTACATATATATAAAGTAAATGGATAGAGAAATATATACCATGCTAACACCAATCAAAAGAAAGCAGGAGAGGCTATATTAATTTCAGACAGGGCAGATGTAAAGGTAAAGAAAGTTATCAGGGATAAAGAAGGGCATTATATAATGATAAAGGGGTCAATTCTTAAAAAGACCTAAGAATTCTTAACATATATGCCCCTAATGATAGAATATCAAACTACACAAAGCAAGAGCTGATGAACTGGAAAGAAGATGAACTCACTATCAGAGTTGGAGACTTCAACACCCCTTTCTCAGAAATAGATCCAGCAGGCAGAAAAGAAGTAAGGACATAGTTGAATTCAACAACATTATTAATCAGTGGGCTATTACTGACATCTATAGTCTACTTCATCTAACAACAGCAGAATCATATTTTTCTTAAGCTCATATGAAACATTCACCAAGGTATATCATAGTCTGGGGCATAAAAGGGATCTTAATAAATTTAAAAGAATATAAATCATACAGTGTCTGCTCTCAGACTACCATCAAATTAAACTAAAAATTAATAACAGAAAGACAGATGGAAAATCTCAAAACACATGGATATTAAATACACTTCTAAATAACACATGGGTCAAACAAGCAATCTCAAGAGAAATTTAAAAATATTTTGAACCAAATGAAAATGAAAACACAACTCATCTGCTACAAAAGCAGTGCTTAGAGGGACATTAATGGCACTAAATGCAAATATTAGAAAAGAAACAAGATTTAAAATTAATTCTTTCCACCATAGGACACTAGATTAAAAAAACTAAATCCCAAGTAAGCAGAAGAAAAGAAATAAATAATTGGAGCAGAAATCAATAAAATTGAAAGCAGGAACTCATTAGAGAAAAACAATGAAGCCAAAAGCCGGTCTTTGAAATAATCCATAAAATTGATACACCAATAACCAGGCTAAATACAATAAAAAGAGAAAGGACACAAATTACTAGTATCAAAAATGAAAGATGGAAGGAACATCACTACAGATCCCATAGACATTAAAAGATAGAAATATGATAAACAAGTGTGTGCCCACAAGTCTGAAACATAAATGAAATGTACCAATTCCTTGAAAGACAATCTGCTAAAACTCACACGAGGAAAAATAATCAATCCTAATAGATTATTAAAGACATTGAATCAGTATTTCTTCCAAAATAGAAAACACCAGACCTTGTGGATTCAGTGGTGAATTCTATCAAACATTTAAGGGAGAAATTATATTACCCTCTACAATCTCTTTCAGAGGATAGAAGCAAAGGGAATACTACCTAACTTATTATATAAGGCCAGTATTACCCTAAAACCAATACGACAAAGACATTACAAGGAAAGAAGACTACATACCAATATCTCTCATGAATATAGATGCAAATCTCCTCAATAAAACAATAGCAAAGTTCAAAACCATAGAAAAAGTATATACTACTATCAGGTAGAATTTATTCTAGGTATGCAAGACTGGTTCAATTCAATAATCAGTTAATGTAATCTGTCAAATCAACAGAAAAGTCACATCATTATATCAGTAGATGCAGAAAAACATTTGGCAAAATCCAACCCCCATTCATGATAAAAACTCTCAGTAAACTAGGAACAAAGAGGAACTACCTCAACTCAATTAAAAAAAAAAAATATATATATATATATATATATATATAGCTATCATGATACTTAATGGTGAGACATTTGAAGATTTCCCACTAAAGTCAAATACAGGGCAAGAATATTTCCTCTCCCTAGTACTTTTCAATAAAACTGTGGAAGTGATAAAAAATGGTCAGTGGTTGCCAAGGCAGGGGTGGGAGAAGGGAAAAGATGAATAGGCAGAACACAGAATTTTAAATAGTCTGTGTAACATCATAATGATAGGTATATTATACTTGTCCAAACTCATAGAATGTACAATACTAAGAGTGAATCATACAAACTATGGTCTTTGGATGATTATCATGTGTCAATGTAGGTTCATACTTTGTAAAAAATGTACCATGCTGATGACTGATGTAGATAATGGAGGAGGTTATGCGTGTGTGGGGGTAGGGCATAATGAGGAATCTGTACCTCCCTTTCAATTTTGTAAATATACAACTGTTTTTAAAAAAACAAAGTCTTAAAAGAGAGGGAGAAAGAGAGAGAGAGACAGAGAGACAGAGAGAGAGAGAGAGAGAGAATAGAAGCCTCTACCTTCTTGTAGTAGACAAATTGTAAGATGTCCCTTATGATTCCTGCCCCTGGTATACATGCCTTGTATATCTCCCTCTCCTTGAGTGTGGGCAGAATATGTGACTGTGACAGGATTTCGATCCTGTGATTATGTCACCGTAATGACAGAACAGATTTTGAATATGTAATTAAAAATACAAATCAGGGTGCCTGGGTATCTCAGTCAGTTGAGGATCCAACTATAGATTTTGACTCAAGTCATGATCTCCAGTTCTTGGGATCAGGATGGAGCCCCATGTCAGGCTCTGTGTTGACTGTGTGAAGCCTGCTTGGCAATCTCTCCCTCTCTCTCTCTCTCTCTCTCTCTCTCTCTCTCTCTCTCTTTCTCTCTGACCCTCCCTTGCTCACACTCTCTGTCTCTCTCTCGAAATAAATTTAAAAACCAAAAAAATTGACTTTGAATTAATGAGATGGAAATTATCTGGGTAAGCCTGACCCAAGCACATGAGCCTTTTAAATCTGTGTCTAAAAGTCAAAATAAGGTAGTCAGAGATTTGAAGCAGCAGAGACATTCTCTGCTGACTTTAGAGGAGAAAATGGCCATATTATGGAGAGGGCCACATGGCAGAGAACAGTGGGCAACCTCTGGGAGCAGACAGCAACCCCCACTTCTCAATCAGCAAATTCCTGGGACCTCAGTCCTATAACCACAAGAAACTAATTCTACAAAACCTAAATAAGTTTGCAAGAGAGCCCTAAGTGTAAGATGAGATCCCAGCCCCACCTGTCACCTTGATTGCACCTATATGAGATGCTGAACAGAAAATCCAGCTAAGCCATGCCTGGACTTCTAACTTACAGAAACTGAGACAACAAATGTTGTTTTAAGTCACAAACTTTGTGGTAATTTGTTATTCAGCAATAGAAAACTAATACATTTTTCCCTCCACATTGGAAGAGTAGTTAGTCCATGGACCTGGCCTCCACATTGTATAGCTAAATGTATATAGTCTATTAAACTGAACTAGTAGCTATTTGTGAAGTCATTATGCCTCCTGTAGGGGAAGAGTATGAGAATGAATGCTTGTTTTGTGAAGGCATAAGGAAGATGTAGATAGGACTCCCGAGAAGGAAAGGGAGGGGCCCGCATGGCTCAAGTTTTTACACATCAGGGTCCCATCCCCAAATTGAGCTCACATATATGCTCTGCTAAAAAAATTACATGGGTGAGTGAACCAGGAGAATAAACACTGCAAAAGGTACCATTAGTGTGCTCAAGAGGTGTACAGTACCAGAGAGTTAACCTTACCAGGATCTCTGGTTTCAGGACTTGACCAGTCATATTGACAAAGACCTTATTCATTCATCAGGCAGTCTTCATGTGAAATGGGACCAATGTCTGCCTGAGGGATACGGTGTCAGTCTACCCTTCTGAGTGCCAGGTATTTTTCTAGTCAGTAGAACGAAGCCAAAATGTAAGTCAGTCAACAATTAAATAACATTATTCACTTTCAGCCTAAAATTTCTTATGTTTCTATTACCAATAAAGAGAACCTTCTTGAGTTGAAGAAAACATCTGTCTCCATAATAGGGCACCTGGGTAGCTCAGTTGGTTAAGCATCCAACTCTTGATTTTGGCTCAGATCATGATCTCATAGTTTGTGAGATTCCCCCCCCCCACCTCAATAAATAAATAAACTTACAAAAAAATCTGTCTCCATGAGCCTTTTATTCATCGCTATTGAATATGGTTTTGCAGGCCCTCATCAACTGGATTTCCCTCTGATGAGGCTGTAAGTCATTCATATGATCCTAGAACTGTGCCACCCATGGTTGAATGTGCTGTTGTAGTTGCCCCTCAGTCAATTCAGGTAAATGCCTTCATGAGAGAGAAAGCCCTGAGACAGAGACCAGGTACTTCATCTGGAGGCCCATAGGACATGAAACACCAAGGAGCTGAGTTTCTATCCAGTAACTTTCATTAGTTGGGACTCCAACTGAATATTGCACTCAGACTAGCAGGTGATAGACTATGTTTAGACAATGATAGTATTTTAGTTTGGTTCAGCCCAGAAATAGAGCCTGAAACAAGGATATTGGTGCTGGTATATTACTTTGGACGTGATTCCATGAAGCTCAGTGAAGAAATGGGGAAGGTAACACAGGGTAATGGGATAAAGCCAACCAAGTGTGCTGTGGGAAACTAAGACTCAGTCCTGCAAGGATCCTCTGAGAAGCCACATGGGGCATGTCTCAGAATTATATCTCCAGAAGACATGGAGGTAGGAGCCTTTATCTTCCATATTTATTCATTCCTCATGTGTAGAGGGCTGTCCCTAAGGGTATTTACCTGTATGCCATTAAGCATGCTCCCATAATTCCAGAGAAACTGTGAGAAGAGTGGCCAGGTGCTGCAGTTGGAAGGCCTCTGTGTGCTGGGAACTGTTTCCCTCAGCTGCCAGTGACCACATGTGAGCAGATATGGTCAGTGTCTGCTCCAAATGGTAAAACAGGTATGTGAAGCCCAGATTTCACGTCTGCCATGCTGTGAGACTCTGGCAACATTTCTGAATTACTTTGAACATTAAACTCTCAAATTCTATGATTCTGTGTATTCTGTACACACTTTCCGTATAAATTTTAAAAGAAGTGTTTAATAAGCTAATGCACATGGCGGGCAATTGTAAACAGAGAATCATTTAAACAAGCCAAAAACATATGTACTTTAAAAAAGTTTAAAGTGTATATAAAACCAGAGTGGGGAGGGCAGGAAAGAGTTAGACTGAGAACTCCCAGCCTGTTACAAAAAGATTACAGTGATCCTTTAAATTATTATTTTATTTATTTTTATCTAAGGAAGATTCTAACACTTAACTTGAAAGATGTTCTTCTGGACATAATTCAGGGAAATGTATAAAATCCTTGTAGGGAAGATGAAGTCATTCCTGGGTCTCATCAAATAATTGTGACTGGCGTCTTTGCAGAACACAAAGTGAAGGAGAGTAAGACTTGCCAAATTCCCACATTTTCATGGATCTAACAGTTAATTAAAACAGACTTAGCTACAGCTTTAGAAACACAGTTAGTAAAGCCCCCCTACCATACATGACTAACTGTTGAAAAGTAGATGATTGTTTGAAATCCCAGTATCAGCCTAGATATAGCTTATGACTAAACTTTTCATAAGATGCCAAATTCTTCATTTGAATCTGCTTTCTTAAGGGTCTCCTAAAGAGGCAGAGATGCTCAGGAAGAAGCTTGCACCTTCTCAATGAGTGGTTTCCTTTCCAAAAGGGACTGTAACAGCTTTCGGTGACCTGCCCAATTGCTCACTCCCTCGCTCCTGGGTCGAATGACTACTGCACCATCACATCCTGTCCGGCCAGCACAAGGACCACTCTAAGTGAAGCAGCACATGTGTGATCTGCAGGAGGCTGGGGGAGATGTAAAGGGTGAGCAGCTGTGAGTCGCTAACCACAAGTCTCATCAAGGAATTATAGTTCTGGACCAGTAATTTGTAGCCCTTTCTTTGAAGCTTGCCTTGCAGGGACATATGCAGGAGTGACTTGGCACGTGCCAGCCAGATGCCTCCCTGCAAGTGGCATATTGGATCCTGGTAAGTTTGAAGAGGTCGTTGTGAGAAAATGAAACAATGGAGGATACACAAAAAGGGCAGCAATCTCGGCAGGAGGATAGTGACCAACCAAAATGAGAGTCCTGAAGAATAATTTCCCTACCCTCACCTTGTTCAACGATAGAAGAAGGCAGGAGTTAACACCAGAAAATATTTTGTATTTAAATTACTGTTTTTAAATTACACTTGGTTTATTCTATGCTTTAAATTCTGACATTATGAACCACTTTCACTACCTTTTTCAAGTGCCAAATTGAAAGATCTATTCAGGCATGGCTAAGAAGAACTTGGAAAATCTTTAGTCTAAACTGACAGAGCAGTCAAGATTCCAACGCCCAGGAAATATAGGTCAGATTGATGTTTCCCCTAGAATCCTGTTAGAGCATAGACATTCTGTGGGGGGCAGTCACATGGCAGACCCAGCCATTGTGCCACTACAAATCAGTCAAGTATGTATGTAGTCAAGTAACTTCAGCCTTCATGTACATCTGGGGCATCCTTTCCTGACTGGCCAATCATTCTCGTTTTTCTTAGTTTATCCTTCCCCATCTTCATGACCTCCCATTGTTGGAATATTATGGATACAGCCTTGAGATACATTCTCTTCTCTTTCTACACCACTCAGTAGGAGATGTTAGTCACCTTGTCAGTAAGAAGTTTCCTAATCACCTTGTCAGTAAGATGTTTCCTACTCAGCCAATTTAAAATTGATTCCCCCAACAGTTCACATCCCCTTACTCTATTTATTCCTTCATAGCATGTCTTACCATTTGACACACTATAGGCTCATTTTGTTTGCCTTTTGCCTATTTATCTCTGCCCATTAGAATGTAAGTTGTATCAGAGCAGCGACTATTTTGGTTCACTGCTTTACCTTCCACTCCTGGAATATTTAAATAGATATTCAACCAATATTTGTTACATGAATGAATGAATGAATGAATGAATATAAGCTTGACAACTATAAAAGCATATCCTGGAAAACATACTCTAACTCAAAATCTTTGCGATCTTCATCATTCCCTTGCAGGACAATCTTTTAAGTGGTGGTGCTCTGACTGTATTTTCTATCTCAGCTGGCCACTGAGGGATAATTACATTCAAAAGTTTCTTTTGGTTTGATATATTGATTCCTATTCTGTTAAGTGGAAAAACACTTCCTTATATTCACAACAGCTTCTTTAAGATTTCCAATATCCGTTCCCAAGTCATGGCTTTCAAATGAGCAGAACCTTTGAATTTTACTAGCTGGTGGAAGGTAGGGGAAAAAAAAAAAGAGGCCCTTTTCCTGGAATTACTGGTGTTCCTTCTGGTAGAGACTCATTTGGCTGACCTCAAGGGTACGGTGCAAAGCCAAATTTAAATTGCCCTTAGAAGGGCTGGCATTTCTTATTCCTGCCTTATACTCTTTAGCCACTACCACTTTTAGTTTTATGTATTTTAATTAGCACTCTCTGTTTGTTTGTTTGTTTTATTCATTCATCTGTTTTACTGGAACATAATGATGGTTCACTTGGAAAAATTTAAAAGCTAACAAATGAAATTTTCAAGTCAAATGGGCCCTTCGATATAAAAGATTGGTTTGGTTTGGTGCACCCAAGCCACCCTAATCACTATCAGGGGCTCTAGTTCTCATCAATATGCCTACCTTAAGAGAAACTTTTATCATGTATCTTTTTTTTTAATTTTTCCAGGATGTAGAACCTTAAAAGGGCATGAATAAACTTTGGGCAACATTCTCCTTTCATGACTATGGCAGAATATAGTTTTTCACTGCACATCAGAATATTGACATCCATTCATTCATTCAACAAATATGACTGAGCATTTGCAGTGTGTTCAACACTGTGATTAAGTGTTGGAGATACAAAGAGAAATATGACCTTGGATGGGAAGAGCTCACACTATATTGAAGGCTATTGCACTGCGGCATTTATTATATTATATTCAAACTAGTTGATGTCAAATTGTTATGGTTCCAGAATTAGAGTGATATTGGGATCAACTTCAGAGAGGAGGTAATATGTGAGCAAGATTTTATTAAGTAGGATTTTATTAATAAGGGAAGTTTGCCTTCTGTCTGTCTGCATCACTATGTTGGAGTAAAGGGGAAAAAAGAGTAGTCCTGGGAAGGACATTCTGGGCCAAAGAAGAGCATGTGAAAAGAGAGAACAGTTGGAGCGAGGACTGAAAATCCAACGAGATGCCAGAGAACAAGACAGAAGAAAAGGGTTATCTGGGATTCAAAGCAATGCCTGTATTTATACATATCAGCAAGAACTATTTGAGTTCAAGAGTTTAGCATGACTTTCCTGATAGCAGAAGTAATTTGGGCCTCAACTTTCACCTAGCTCCTCTGAGATCTCTGAAAAAACTCAGGTACAACATGTAAATGTGGTGTTTCCAATTAAGTATAAACGGTGCTGTCACTGCTATCAAGGAATGGGATTCACATCAGAATCTAATTATTAAACAGGTATTGCTCTGTTACATATGGCCAAAGAAGTGTCATTTTCTTAGTGTCCTCTATCCTCCCCATTGAATATGTAACGGGAGAAACAGAAGCATAGAATTTTCCCTCTCTGTGATGCCAATGCTTCAATATGTAAGTAGAACAAAATGGATGAGTCCATCTAAATCTATAGTTTTCCTTTCTACCTGTCCAAAAAGGTGATTGTTTCTAGAAACTGACACCAGATCTGACACACACAAAAATAAGATCTTCCTTGTCCTATTATGTATGAATACAACTGTAATCTCTGGGTTAGTTTGGAAAGCTAAGTCAAATAATACAAGGGACCTTTAGATTGGGAATGGAGTCAGAAATGAGCACAACACAAACATATTAAAGCGAGGCAATTAAATGCAAACAAACACTATCGCACTTTCCTCCTAAGGAAATATAATTAGATTGCCAAGTAGATTGCTTTTGGATTATTTGGATTAAGTGTTGCATTCTTGAAAGCTTAGTGACTTCCTGGCATTTCATTTCCTTGGAAACCACAAGTTTCCACTGTTATAGGCTCTGCACATTCTCTCATGTGCTTTGGGCATTTTCTACTGTGCTTTTGTTTCTAAGGCTGGGAATTGTAGCATTCAAAAGCAGGACATCAACAAGGAGAGCAAGGATTAAGGTCAAAATGTTCTGGCTGATTTGGAAAGCTTGGGCAAGCGGCATCATTACGGAAACCTCAAAATACACACACTGAGCCCCACAGATCAAGCGGCACGAACAGTCATTCCTGCTTATAAAGTGACTTTGTGTGCTTAATAAGCTATGCAACCACACTAAACAGCCCTGCAATAGTTAACTCAAGACCTTTCTTTTGCTCTCATTTCTGCCGACTTTCTCGCCTGAGAGACCTTGAGAAATAACCTTTATTTACCATGTTGTTAGCTTCACACTGAGTTGAAAGTCACTTCCCAGGAGGAAACACTCCCGAGATTTTACCTGTGTCTTATTAATAAAGTTTTCCATTCGCAGAAAGAAACTCAGGCATCTAAATAAGGAACCATGCTGCATATACAATAAGAGATGAAAAGGAGAAGTCCAGGGAGATGCCAGTGGCAGAATTTTACTAGGAAAGAAAAAAAAAAAAAAAAGAACGGCCATTGACTTCCTCGCTGAACTAGCCAGACACACCAGAGTTGGGGCCTAAATTACAGTATGAGCTTGATGGAGTCAAGGATCACCTGTAAAATACACAGGCATACAGCTTTAAATTGGGTGCAGACATTCTGACCTAACCATTCTGATTTAAGCTGGAAATGTTCTTTTAAAATTCTGAGTCTTCCTGGATTGATTTTTGTAGCCGACCCACCTGGGAGAGAAAACAGGCTCTCTTCTTAACAGAGAGTTGGTCGTTAGCAAAATTATGACATGGGGAAGTACAGCTTGCATTCTTTTTTCATTTCTCTCATAAATTGGCCACTAGGCACAGGTATCCTTAGCTCTTTTTGAAAGACCCTGGGAAGTCTGTCCAACCCAGATAGAGCCCTGAGATTTAAACTGGCTTGCTCACAATCCTGAACCTCCAACACTAACTTCCGGTTCTGCATTCTGTTTCTGCGAGACTGTATTCATTAAGTGAACTTAATTAATTGGTTTAATGGAATCACATTAATCGCTTTTAATGTGAACGTGTAAAACCTGGTGGTATATTGGCAGTTTTAGAAGATGCTTTCTGGAAACTTAATGCTAACGTGGAGGCTTCAGAATTATGACGAAACAGTTTTCTGGGGGAGGTATGTGGGGAAAGAGGACTTTGTTTTGTTGCCTACCTCTGAGCACCAGAACGGTGAGTTTGAAGATGTCTGAGGATGGTACAGGATTGTACAGTCAAGAGAACAGCCTCTAGTCAGGCTTCATGCCTAAAGTCAGCAAACTGCTGCTGCAAATAGATGGCTAGCAAGTACTTGAGGCTTTGCAGGCCATACAGTCTCTCTGTTGTAACTACCCAGCACTGCTGCTGTAGTGGGAAAGCACCGGAGACGATATATAGTAAGTGGAAGTGCCTGCGTTCTGAAAAAATGATTTTTACAAAAATAAGAAGTGGTCCAAATTTGGCCCACAATCTCTGCTTTCTACTAATCCAAGGAAGACACCAATCACCCACCCTGCCCCAGGTGAGAGATTCAACAGCCAGACACATGGGAGAAAATAATAAAATATTTCCTTTTGAAAGAAGGGACTTGCATGTGTGTGTGTGTGTGTATGTGTGTGCATATATATATGTGTGTGTGTATGTGTGTATGCATATTTATACATGCATATATGGAACTGATAAACTTTATTTACAAGAGTCTTCAAATGTTTTTTTTAATGTTTATTTATTTTTGAGACAGAGCATGAGTGGGAAAGGGGCAGAGAGAGACGGAGACACAGAATCCAAAGAAGGCTCCAGGCTCTGAGCTGTCAGCACAGAGCCTGACATGGGCTGGAGTTCACAAACCATGAGATTGCGACCTGAGCCAAAGCTGGACGCCCAACCAACTGAGCCACCCAGGCACCCCTACAAAACTCCTTAAATTACAATACTTTCTTCTGTGGTAGATATAGGCTGTCTTATATGGTGGACCTATATGTTCTCCCAGAATCTTTGTCTTTGTCCATTTTCAGGTTAGCATGGGTCACAAGTCACATTTTTCAAGAATTTAGAAGAAGGCAGGCTGGAAGTAATTACGTTTTTACACTCTCAGTGTTGGTGCAGCCCACGCATGCTGCTGACCAGCCGGCTCACCTTACGGTGAGGCAGCGGCTGAGCCCTGGGCTCCTCTAACTCCTTCCAGACAGCCTCCTTCAGTGTCTCCAGATCCTGGCCAGATTTACATGAAGCTCTGCAGAGAAGGACATCAGCTTCTTTCCGAGCAGTTGATCCACATCCATGAAGCTGGCGGCCCGGTGGTGATGAGGGACCGATGCAGGTTCCAGTTTGTCATCAAGGATCGCAGCTCACCTTGTGAACTCCTGTTCACTCTGTTTTCCCCACTTTCCATCCATCTCTGTTTCCCAACTGCTGGTCCTGTTGACGTCAGGCCCAGCCACAGAGTTAGAGGTATCTGCTTCACGTGGACTTCATTATTAGGTCTCAGAATCACACAAAGCCAAGGCTTTATAATTAATCCCCGATTCTACATCAGGCAGAGTGATTCTGCTTTTCTGATGAGACCCTAAGTGATGTATCATCCCAATCCTAGAAATTTCCTATTCAGAGAAAGGAAAGCCAAAAAGTAATAGTACTGTGTTTCAAATTATCATGGTACCGTGATACTCATTTCTCCTTTCTTCTTGTGAAGGTCACACTATTCCATTCAACCCTGAGATTCTGTAAATGCTGGGTTCTATAATGATGCTGACCTGTTTGTTCACAGGGCATGGACTCTGATTTATTTCCTTCTCCTCCAGGACCAATGATACACATTAGTGAGGTGACTGGTGGAGGACCAGTGTAGCAGCTTCTTGCCCCAAAACTGAGCAAAGCCATCTGGCTCTTAGAGGAATTGAACCCACATCATTGACCTCAATTAGCAACACACTTTAACCAACTGCAGAAATAAAAGCTGTAATTAATCCAATTGTCCTCTCTCTAGTTATTCCCAGTCAGAATATTCTATCCATATATACATTCTGAAACCCAGAAGTTTATGCTCCTGGGAAAACTACATTGGAAGGCATGGTATCACAGCATCATCTTATTACAACATGATGAATTGCCAGACGTCATACTTTTCATTCCCTCATCAGAGCCCTATCCCCAAACCAACACCAAGTTACATATGCAAAGGACCTCCAGAGAAGTGAAGTCACACACCTATTTAATTCATGAGAATTCATGTCCACCACCTCTCATCCTGCCCCCCTGCTCCTATACTACGCTCCTGCTTGGCTCCTACGAAAAGGAAAACCTCAGTTACATTTTGCTCATGTTCAATTAGTTAAAAGTTGTTGGTTTAGTTATCATTTTCATTATAAAACATCTTCAAGTCTCATTCATCTAAGTCATTGGACCAGTTACATTGTGCTGTATACTTTCTGCTGCACTTAATTTCAACTTTGATAACATTTAGAAGACAGAGGGAACTACCTTATTGTAAGTGATAATCCTTTCAACTACCTAATTGTTTCTGCTGGTTACTGCAGTTTTTCTCTCTGACTCAGGGCATTGACTTTAGATGACTTTCAACAAGTATCCCACAAATATGCTTCTTGATGGATCAGCTCATTTGTGTCTGTTTCTACCATCCTATAGACTAGCTCAGATAAAAACCAAACCTTAATGGATAAAGGTCATGGGAGAAAGATTGTTTGTTGTTTCTAAAGTTTCTTCTTCCATTTTAGCTCATGTAATCCTATATGTCTCTATTAAAACCAGCAGTGCTTTTAGCTGAGAACCAGTGTGAGATCCATTTATAGATGTAGACAAATGAGTACCAGTCTAGAGAGGGTGTGCAATGATGGGGGTGATGCGTCAACTGCTGGGACTTCAGAAATGGGTCTGTCACTTTGTGCGGCAGGCTAAACATGTTCAGGAAAAAAAGTCTGAATAGAGAATCTTATACTCAGCCAAAGACAAAAGCATATTTTAATAAGCAAGAATTAGGGAACTATAGTTTCATGCAACCTTATTGTGAAACTTGTCAAGGACTGACTTCTGTCCACTAAGACATGAATGCAGAGACTTCTGCTATTTTTACAGCTGTTTAAACTGGATTTTCTATTAGTTCTAATTGAGCATATTTTATTTTATTTTATTTTATTATTTCTTTAAGTTTATTTATTTCAAGAAAGAGAGTATGTGAGTGGGGTAGGGGCAGAGTATGCACTGTCAGCACAGAGTCCGATGCGGGCTAGAACTCAGAAACCATGAGATCAAGAGTTGGACACTCAACCAACTGAACTACCCAGGCTCCCCTCATTGAATACACTTTAATAATATTCTCTACAAGACTGAATACTTTAGGGTAATCAAGGAGCCGCATTGCTCTCTATTTCTCCATATCCAGAGGTAGTGTACATATTCCTAGTAGAACAGCATAACCTAAAGAATAGAAGCAATGGGGTTACCTTAATTCACCTCCATTCTTCCTTAATGGATTCTGGAGCTTGGTTTCGAACAATAACATCTAATCTCATTTCTCTCCTAAGTATAAATACTGAGATATTGTTTCACATGTTTTAATATCTCTTCCTGAAGCTAAGGAAACTTTCTTACAAGAAACTGTAAGAAAAGTTTATCTCTAAATTATACTAGACTTTTATAAACTATAGAGTTTTGCATATCCACATCAATATATGTTCAACATACAATCAAAACTTTTTTTTAATGTTCATTTATTTTAGAGAGAATGAGAGAGACAGAGTGTGAGCGGGGAAGGGGCAAAGAGAGAGAGGGAGACACAGAATCCAAAGTAGGCTCCAGGTTCTGAGCTGTCAGCACAGAGCCCAATACAGGGTGTGAACTCATGAACCATGAGATCATGATCTGAACCAGAGTTGGACATCGAACCGATAGAGCCACCCAGGTGCCCTTTCAGTCAGAATTTTACTCTGTCATCCCCTATTTTACACCAGAGAAGTAAAATGACTGTCCAGTTCATGAAGTAGTAAGAGGAAGATGTAGACTCCTGAATTGAAGCTTAACATACTTTCTATTATGCCATATGGCCAAATTGCCAATAAAAATGTACTAAAGTGCCTTCCAAAGATTAATATGGATTCCAGGCCCATGAAGTGTTGATATACTGACCAATATAGTTCATCTTCCCTTGCAAGTGGTCCAGACAACAATATGTGTGAGGAATCTCCACTCTAACCTGTAAAAACAAAAGCCAGGGGGTGTACAAATGAACAACCAACATCCATATAGATATTGTTTAATGGACAAGAACAAATAGCCCGTGTTCTCATTAAAGAGCTTTTTGTGATGGCTCCAGAGTATGCTCATAAATGTAATTTACTCTCTGGCTGTCAAGGCCTCCTGACTAATTGCTCCCTGGTCCCTTGATTGTTTTGAATAAGCAATGTTGACTGGCTTAAAATATCAGGTGACTCAATTGAGTAGCAATATAGAATGCATATTTTTAACGACAGTCTTGTAAATCTGGAGAGTACATCATTTCCATCAAAAAGATAAAATGGCACAGAGATGTGTCAGAAATAAACCCTTGCTGTCAGCCATGAGGGAAGAATAACAAAAATCCTAAAATTCACACCCAAAATAAGCAGCTGTTATATTCCCCAGATTCTGTGGTTTCATGATGAGTAAACCTTTCCATGATCTTTCACATCGTGTAGCTTGTGAATGTCCTTGCCATACAGCATACCATGGTGAGAGGATGAGTAAGCTGGAGCCCGAGTTCCACCAAAGTGATGTAGGATAAGTTACCCAGCCTCCTCATTGTATGCTCAACTTCATTTGTACAATGGAATTAATAATAGTTTCTACCTCAGGTAGTTGTTTTATTTCTGAACCAGCGGTCATTCAGCCTTTCTACAATGAGCTGTTAATAGGGTGTCAGGCATACTGCTTCACTGAGGTCACGTGGAAATGAGTAAAACATGGTCTTGGTCTTTTAATGAAATGGAGGACAGTAAAAAAAAGACAAGGTAAGTACAATAACAGAGGTACAGGACAACTTCTTCAGAGACAGTGGAAAAGTCACATTTGATCAAAGAGAATTGTAAATCTCTTCATAAAGAGGAAATGATTTGAGGTAAAACTTCTAAGATGGGTAAAATATTGGAGGTGCAGCAATATGGAGGTGGGGCTTAGGCACATTTTTTTTCTTAGTGCACTGCAAAGTCTAGCTTGGTTGAAGTAAAACAGAGGAATGGTGAGAGATAACAGTATAAAATCTAGACTAAGATTACATCGAATTACCATTGTGAGGAATTTTGTCTTAATTCTGTAAGCAACGTAACACGTAACTTAATGCCAGGTAGTCATGTGGTTGCAAATTGGCTTTGGAAATATTAACTTAACCATGCTGATGCACATATGAATTGGAAAGAAGAAACTGATGGTAGCAGTAGGGACTGCAGGGAATATTATTGTACCAAAACCTGAAGACTGCAGGGCAAAGTTCCTGCCCTCATGGCGCTTACATTTTAGTGGAGAAGATATGTAAAATTTAAATAAACAAATGAATTAAGAGTTAAACTGTCAGGTCATGACAAATAAAGCAGGATAAGAAGACAGATTCTAATGAGAGTTATAGTGATGGCAAGGGACAAATATTGTGAGGAGGTGAGTTTTGAGCAAAGACTAAAATAAAAGCCTTTGAGCCAAAAGAAAGTTGCATTGTTGGAAGAAGAGCAAGGTAGCCAGCGTGGCTCAATGGAGTGGGCTTCACAGGAAGAAGTGTGACATGACATGGGAGAAGAAAGAATAGCTCATGTCCTATAAGGCTTTTAGTCCATGTGCAAATGTAATGAAACAGACCCAAAGTGTGATAGAGCATCATTGCAGGAAAGTATCGCCAAGGCACTAATAGGGATTGTATGCGAACGATACATGTATGCAAACTAACAATACTTAGTTTTAGGAAACTAAGTCTGACCTTAATACTGAGCATAGGTTTGAGGAGGTAACACTGAATGAAAAGAGATCAACGGGCAGTATCTCAGAAGGAAGAGAGTGAGAGCCAGGGTGATGATGCCTACATGCAAAGGTACAGATGAACACACCACCAGAAAGTCAGTCTTTTTTCCAGTGAAATTAGTAGTTGACTTGCTTTAAGAATCAAAGTGTTAGAGTTGAAAAGGTCTCTGAAATTTGTACCATCCAATCTATTCATTTTAGACAGAGAAATAGGGGCTGAAATTAAGAAGGCATTTTAATTAAAAATACACTATACTTTTATTTATCCCTTTTAATAAGAAAATCTTGGTGAAGTAGATGACTTTCTAGGATAATATAACTTAAATATGAACTGAAGATCAAAGATGGAAATATGAATAAAACAATAAGAAGTTAAAAATGTATGGCAAGTAATTACTTTCAGAAAAGGTGCTAAATCCAGATGGTTTTATGGGTAATTACATCAAATTCTTTTTAAAAAGATTTTATATGGGGGCACCTGGGTGGCTCAGATGGTTAAGCATCCCATTTCGGCTCAGGTCATGATCTCATGGGTTTGTGAGTTTAAGCCCCGCATCAGGCTCTTTACTGACAGTGCAGAGCCTGCTTAGGATTCTCTTTCTCTCCCTCTCTCTCTGCCCTTCCCTCGCTTGTGCTCTCTCTCTCAAAATAAATAAATAAACTTAAAAAAACAAAACATTAAAAAAGAGAAAAGAACATCTCAAAACCAAGTAAGATTTACCCTAGTCATGTAAAAATAGTTCAACAACATGCATTAATTTAATTAAAAACAGTATTAAATCAGGCTTATAAAAAACATGACATCATACAATGGACAACTATAAGAAATATGATAAAAGCAACACTATCAAATATAATTTTTTAATTTAATAAAAGCATCCCCCAAAAAAGGTAGGAGTAAAAATTTACTTTTTTAACAGTATAAATATTATGTATCTCAAGCAGTATCATGCACCTCATGTTAACAGAAATATTTTTCATCTTTTATAATAACCTAGGAACAAGACAGGCACATTAACTATCATTATTATTAATTTGTTTTGTTCTTGAAGTTTTAATCCATATAATAATACAAGGACTAAGATGAACTTTAGGTATTAGATTCAAAACTTTTATTATTGTAATGAAATAAAGTAATAATATAATGATGAAAAACATGAAAAGCCAAGATAAGCTACTGAAAAACCATTAGAAACAAACAGAATCTAGTAAATCAGAATCAAGTAGATATGCAAAAAAAAACCCTATTTCTTACATATCTACAAAGCCAATTGGAAAACATGGGGAAACAGGGCACATGGCTCAGTTGGTTAAGCATCCAACTCTAGATTTCACCTCAGGTCATGATCTTGTGCTTCATGAGTTCAAGTCCTACATCAGGCTCTGTGCTGGCAGTGTGGATTCTCTCTCTCTCTCTGTCTTTCTCTCTTTCTGTCTCTCCCCAGCTCACACTCTCTCTCTCTCTTTCAGAGTAAATAAACAAACTTTAAAAAACAGTATTTGAAAAAAAAAAAAAAGATGGGGAAATGACCCTGGTCATAAAATTGACATAAATTGGCAAATGTGTTATAATACATCTAGCAATAATTATAATAATTGTTCCCACTTATTGAATAGCTCTTACTATATCAGGCAGTATGATAATTGCCTTTACATATATTATCTCATTTTTACTCAATATTCTCCTGTGAGGAAGCCACTATTATTAATCCTGTTAAGAAGACTTATACTTCAGAAAAAGTTAAGTGACTCGCTTAAGTTTACTAGGAAGTAAATGTGCAGAAATTGAAGATAACTTTAAAATGTTACTGAGTGGCCTAAAAGAAAGCCTGAATACATTGAGTGATAGATCTCTGGATGGGAAGATTCAATATCATACTATATCAGTTTTCCCAATATACATGCATATGTTAAATTCTAAAGTTTATTTAAAAATATAAGAAAGGCTACCTCCAAACATCTGCAGAAGGAAAACATAAAGGTGCCTGAGGAGAAGTGTCAATCGTGAATATTTGGATGTATAATGTAAGCTATAGAAAGCTAC
Organism: Cryptoprocta ferox; assembly: GCA_028646485.1. Classification (NCBI taxonomy): domain Eukaryota; kingdom Metazoa; phylum Chordata; class Mammalia; order Carnivora; family Eupleridae; genus Cryptoprocta; species Cryptoprocta ferox. The sequence continues at coordinate 31,451,814 of CM053567.1, forward strand.
AAGGCTGGATGGAATGGCTTAGGAAAATATTTACCATACATATTTATGTGAAAAAGCCAGATGCAGAATTTTCATTGAGGTACCATTTCTTGAGACGACTCTGCAGCACAGCCTCGTTCTCAGCCTGTCTCTTCTGAGAGTTTCCACACCTGCTTCAAAGAGACCATGCCTTCCTATGGCATTTTAAGGTGGCATATTTTTCCATTCCTTGGATTAAATAATTTTTATAGGTGGGGTGCCCCGCAGCCTTAAGTATTGTGAATTTTCTTGACTCAAAGTATTTTCCATAATCTTCATTGCAGGGGTGTGTGTGTGTGTGTGTCCTAGATGTTTATTTAAGACTGAGGAGAGCCCTCTCTAGGCTATGCGTTTGTCAGCCAGCCTCATGGAATGGCTTGTCTTGATCCTTGTGTGACCACCCACTCTCTGGTTCCATGACTGGGATACATTTCCCAGCCTACCCTGTTAGGTGTGGCCATGTGATGAAGCTCTAGCAAGTGAAATGTGAGCAGAAGTAATGTCTGTTATCTGAGGCCTGGCCCATCAAAGGCTCCCTGCTCTTTCCATCTGCAATGGCTTGATACAAACACATGGAAGCCACTTACTGAAGACAGAAGGAGTCTGGGTTCCTGGATCTCTGCCTGGAAGGGAATTGCCTATGACTAGGAACACCTGATTTGGACTTGGGTCACGTGAGAAACAACTTTCTATTGCCTTAAATTATTGAGGGTTGAGGGTTACCTATTAACAGAGTGCTGCCCTGATTCAGCTCTGTAGAAATACACTAAGATAAAGATTATACCTTCTCATACCAGAGCACTAATTTGCCACAGTAGCAGACTGAGAAATTCCCCCATTTAGATCAAATATGAACATCCTGCTCAGCATGTTCACCAGCACAGATTGCTAGAGAATTAATTCCCAACTCCTAGTGATCAGGTTACTAATATTCATAAAGGACCACATCAACTAGTTTCTACTTTGGTTTCTGAAGGATAGAGAGGGGATCCCAGGGCTCCTGGGTGGTTTAATCGCTTAAGTGTCCAACTTTTGATTTCGGCTCAGGTCATAATCTTATGGTTTGTAGGAATGAGCCTCAAGTCGGGTTCTGCACTGACAGCATGGACCTGCTTGAGGTTCTCTCTATCCCCCGCTGCCCCTCCCCCACTCACGTTCTTTCTTAAAAAAAAGAAAAAACAAAAGGGATCCCAATGTCCTTTAATGAAGAGCAAGGATATTTGATAGCTGAACAAAAAGGATATAATGTAATGGGACGTAACACCTGCAAGCTGTGCTCAAAGTGGTCCCAGGACGTCCTGGGTGCACTTCCCCTGCCCCTGCTACTGAATCATCTTCAGGCCCAGATCTTTCTATTTCTCACTGATTGCAGGCCAAGCTTCTTTTGGCATGGCCATGTGTATGGCTTGTTCCCAAGTGAGGATATTTGGGTCATGACATTTTCATGGTTTTTATTTTAAACTGTTTTTATGTGTATGGCACTATAGTAAGTGTTTTGCATGCACTACCACATTCAATACTCAAAAGTAACCTGTAATACAGTCGTACTAGTATATCTATCTTACAACTGAGGATATGTTAAATTTATTGGTGGTCAGCTTCTTGACTGGGGAGAAAAAGAACAGAGTTAGGGAAAAAAAGTAAAAATGAAAAAGTAGCATTTTCTTGGTTGGGCTAGAAAACATCCCAGTTAAAAATAAAAAGGAGGGTAGATACTGAAGAGGGAAAAGTTTTAACATTGATAAAGGAGGCTGCCTTATATCAGACTACGGGTTGATTTATATTATCATTGTCACTGATTTTTAATCTTTAATGTGGTTTGATGGCCCATTTTCCTGATTATTAGGAATCCACTGACAGGAGAAAAGCCCTTTGTGTACCAAAAGGAAAAGCCAGCTTTTCTCAACCAATCCAAAAGCCCACAGGTCATTTCACACCATGCAAATAATAGATGGGCTTATTGAACAGGGCAGCTCGCAAGCGTATCCTCAGATGGGAGTAAAATTCCCTCTTCAAGTACACAGCAGGAGCACAGATTAAAGTGTTTGGCTACTAGCTTATATCTTTTGACCATGGAGGCTCTCCACACACAGCAGGATTGAGTTGAGCCACCTTTCCCTAACTTCATCCCACTTCTTTGACATGCAGAAGAGATGAAATATAGGAGCACTGCAGTCCCCAGTCTGGACCAGGGTTCCTCCCTGTCTCCATCTCATCCCACAGTTTATTTGTTGAAATTATACCTCCCCAGGCTCATTACTTCACCACTAGCCCTGTCTACTTCCTGGTTTTTTTTTTTTTTTCACTTTCTAGACTATATACTGGGTTAGCCTCAATGTTTTCTGTTGTTGCAGACCTTGGGTCTCTGTTCAGAGTAAAGGAGGAACAAGGTGCTTCCTTAAAGTTCTTTAGGAAAAAAAATTTGCTCTCCTTTAAGTCTATATCAATATTTGCCACCAATCATCACCTCTTTTTGTCACCACAGACTTTCCAAACACCAGGAAATTATTACATACTATTAGAGTATATGTGTGTGTTAATTATGTCTTTATTTCCTCTTCAAATTTTCATAAGAATTTCAAGGGAGTTGAGAATGGAAAAATTACCATCTCAAACAAAAAACATAATTATTTTGAAACAGGGCTTAAAATGTGTGATTTTTTCAACATAAATTGCTATTAGAGAACTTTAGACCCTATCATAGTCCTTATTCGACGTTCTTGCCTCTTGATCTGAAGCCCTTAACTCCTACTTAAATAGGGAAATGGTCCAGCATTGCTCAAAAACATGCTTCTCTTGGCCCAAATAGCCTGGCCTCCTATTAAAAGCACTATGAAAAAATCTAGAAACTTGGGTCCTAATGGGTAACTTCACATAAAATAACAGGGAGAATTCCCTTGAAATACTCAGGAGCTCCCATTCAGGGATGGGGTGAATCAAGGTTAATTTATATTTCTGAACCTATTCTCTTCATTGTAGGCTGACACAGTTGAGTTTCTAAGAGATAACCAAAATAGTACAGTAAGGCACAACTGTAATGCTATTAAAGGCCAGAAATAGCCATGATTAATTACCACCAAAGCTGAAGGGAAAAAGGAAGGACTCTAGGACTCGTTTAAATTAATCATTGGGTTTGGAATAAATAAAATCCCTCCAAACTTGGTAAGAAAGAAAGATTGACAGAGATTAAATGCTGTTTTCTCTTTAGTAAATTGATACAAGCTCTTAATCTGGAGAACATCTGAGATGTCTCTGAGTCATTTGTTTTTATTTTGCTTTATTTTTAACAAGTAAACAAAAGTGACTCTATTCATGTGTTTCTGGTAAAATAGATGGCAAAGGCTGTGAGCAACTTACGTGGTATGCATGTACTGGCCCTCCCTTTGATGATCATCCAAATCCCATAGAGACAGGCTTGCATCTAGAGTATGGGGTGAAAGACAGAATTTTGTAATTATGCAGTGCATTTGAGCAACGGACATAACCAGAGCAGACAGCTCCAACCCTAAACTGAACATTTCAGCTTGAATGATCCACTCACCTAGCTGGCACCTTGGATTAAGCAGGTGTTGCAAACTCATCTCTTATCATTAGATGGTAGAAAGGACCCAAGAGATCAACTCTGAGTTTATTAGGGACATGATCACATATATTTGTGTCAGCTTTTATTTCTCTAAAGTGAATCGAATCAAAGTGAGAGCCAGAGCACCCACAGCTCTACACAGGCCCAGCTGTACATACTACAGGCTGCCCCATGGGCTGCCCTACATGTCTCCCACTGAAACCTCTTGACCTTGTGCTCAGGGAAGAATTACATCAATGAGCACCACTGCAGCAGTAGCTAATGATTGATCATAGCTTTCTATCACACATAGTATTTTCATGTGTTATGCTATTTGACTTTTTGAGTTGTCACAATAACACCCAAGGTCCCACAGCTAAGAATGGGTAGGGTCAAAACTTGAATTCAGTCTTAACTGACTTTAGGCAAGATTGCTTAGACAAAAATAAATCTTTATTTTATAGAGCAATCTATTAAATGGTAGTCACCAATGGTTCCTTAATTCAAAGTATATCATAAAAAGAAATATAATTGATATTCTTTACAACCAACCAATGGCTGGTCATTATCTCTCTCATCTGAGGTGCATCATTAATACAACTTCCTCTTCCCAAGTCTTCCACCAAAAACTGAAATTCTCAATCTGTTTTTGCTAAGGAACTATCATTAGGGTTTCATATTCTAGAATGAAAATCTGGCCTAGCACCTCACTGCCAAAATCATTCAGGTAATCAATGAAATGAACATGGATACTTTTAGCATCATGGCTATGCATCAAGCATAATTTTATGGGGGAAAGTCCTTACACAGGACATTCAGGATGAGAGATATTTCTAAGGTGAAAGTGGTGTGTATGCAGAGTAGAATAACATTTTACATACAAGTTGATTTCTAATATCATCTCAAAAAACAAAAATCACATACTCTGAAAATAACCTGCAAAACTTTCTTAGGAAAATAGCATGTTGGAAACTACTCCATCTCACTAGTCTAACACACCAGCACTGATTGAGACAGCTCTGTCTTCATTTGGGCACAGAGGAAGGGGTTAGCTTTGTGTGGGAATGTGTTGTCTAAAGGTACACCCTCTAAACAATAGAATGCCACTCAATGTGGCTAAACAGTGCTTTCCTGCCCCTATCCCTGAGGAAAATGCTTATTGGGCAGGTTATTTTAGGTCCACTATTAAAATTCTGTCTCCTCCTTGCCTTCTTCCACCTCCACCCCTTGGCTCTCTATCTCCCTCCACCAAGTATGTTTAATTGAATTCATTAAAGTTAAACGTGCATATGACAACCTGATTAAAAAATGGGCCAAAGACCTTACCAGACACCTCACCAACGAAGATATATAGATGGCAAATGAACATATGATAAGATGTTCCATATCATATGCCATTAGGGAAATGAAAATTCAAACAACAATCAGATACCACTACATATCTGTTAGGGTGACTGAAATCCAAAACACTGACACCAAATGCAGCTGAAGGTGTAGAGCACAAGGATGTCTCATTCATTGCTGGTGAGAATGTAAAATGATGCAGCTCTTTTGGAAGACAGTTTGGCAGTTTCTTACAAAACTGAACATACTCTTACCAAACGATCCAGCAGTTGCACTCCATGGTATTTACCCAAAGGAGTTGAAAACTTCTGTCCACATAAAAGGCTGCACATGGATGTTTATAGCAGCTTTATTCATAATTGCCAAAACTTATAAGCAACCAAGAGATGATCTTCAGTAGATGAACAGATAAAGAAACTGTGGTATTTCCAGACAGTGGGACATTATTCAGCATAAATAATGAAAAATGAAAAAGAAATGCACTATCAAGTCATGAAAAGACATGGGGGAACCTTAAATGTTTATTACTACATGACAGTAGCCAATCTGTAAGGCCACATATTATAAGATTACAACTATATGACATTCTGTAATAGAAAAAATTATGGAGACAGTAAATCAGTCAGTGGTTTGGGGGAGGGAAAAATGAATAGGTGGAGTACGGAAGATTTTTAGATCAATGACACTACTCTGTATTACACTACAATTATGGACACATGGTATTACACATTTGTCCAATACACAGAATGTACAACACCAAAGGTGAACCCTAATGTAAATTATGTACTTGAGATGATAATAATGTGTCCATGTAGGTTTATCCTTTTTAACAAATGTACCACTCGAGTGAGGAATGTTAACGATGGGAGAGGTTATAGATTATGCACGAGTGGGGACAAGGGGCCTATAGGAAACCTCTGTATCTTCCTCTCAATTTTCCTGTGAATCTAAAACTGCTCTTAAAAATAAAAGCTATTTTTTAAAAAGTATATACAAAGTAAGTTCACTTTACTTTGTTGACTCCTACCTACACAAGCATGAAACTAGCTGGTGAGTGCGCTACAGCCTTGTTATGATAAATGATCAGATTATATTGAAAAGGTTAGATAATGGTTCTCTGCTGTGCCTCCTACTGCCTTTGTTATCTTAGAAAATAGCTTTACCATATTACCATTTGTGCTAGAATTGTTTAGAAATAATAATGATGATGAATTGAGATATGATGAAAAATAATAAAGAGAAAGAGGAGGAGGAGGAGAGGGAAAAGGAAGGGGAAGGAGAGAGGAAGAGGCAGAGGAGTAAGAGGGGCAGGGAAAAGGGAAAGAGGAGCTAATATTCTAATATTTATGGAAACTTGATCATGTGCCAAGCACCGTGCTAACTGTTTTACTTGGATTGCAGGAGATCCTATGACAACCATATGAAATTGGCACAGTTTCTACCACTCTCAGTTTAAAAATGAGAACAGTGATGCTTAGTAACTTGCCTGAGCTAGTAAGTGATAGATCCAGTATTCAAACCCAGACAGTCTGGCACTAGAGCCTGGGCTATGAACAATCACCACAGTGTGTGTCTTAGTCACTTCCAATTTTATCCTCCCAAGTCTATCCTCAGTCCTCTCACCACCTTAATATCTGTCAGCCATCAAGTCATGAACATTCTGCCTCTGGAAAACTCAGCTACCCCTGCACATGCTCACTAGCATTGCCAGACTCAGCCTCTCACATGGGTTCTAACAATTGATACCTCCTACCTACATTCTTTCCTAGTCTTTCCTAGTCTGCCTAACTAGCTTCTTTCCTATTTCTAGTCTTCATCTCTACAAACCATTCTACCCAGTGCTGCCAGAGTGATATTACTAAGCAACCAATCCCTCTTTATTGTTCCCTGTATTAAACCAGCTCAGTCTCCATCACTGCAGAGATAGTCAGGTTCTTTAATGTGGGCTATAGAATCTTCTGTGATCTTGCTTCAGTCTACCCTTTTAATCTCATCCTCTTCCACATCCTCACACCTACTCCTGGCTCAGTTATATCAAATAAATATTTTTGCTCTGTTTATCAGTTAAGTCACTGTTTATCCTGTTCCTTCTGCTTAGAGTATCTTCCCATCACCTGTGTTCAGCTCCTTCCCTTTCTAGAAAACTCTTACCTATACTTCAGATCTCAACTTGAATGGTCACCTCTATTGTGATGCTGTTCTTAGCTCCACTGGGTGAGGCAGACCCTTTCTTTTCTATTCTCTTATAGTTGCTATGCCTTCTTCCATGATAGAACTTAACCTCTTGCATGATTAATGTCTGAGTGGAGGCCCTATGAGCTCCAAGGAGCAGTGACTATGTAACATTCATGTCTCCCTGATCCCAGTCCCCACCTGTATCTGTAGCCTTATCTCACCATACCTAACTGATGTGCCTGCTATATTATACTAAATCACATCCCCCATATACTTCATGGTTTATTGCTTCTGTGTGGTTAATTAGATAGGCCATCCCTTCTATCTGGATAGACTCCCCCAAAGCCTAACCTACTAACACAATTTATATATTTTCGGGTCCAGCCCAAATATCACCACCTCCTCAAGATTTTCTCTACCCAGAAGTAGTCTCTTCTCCTTGGGACTGCTGTAAAGCTCTCTGAACTTTGGCCTCATCTCTCTGGCCCTTTATCATTTTCTACTTTGTATCAAACTCCTCTGTGTCCATGTCTTAATTCCCCATTCTAAATCAGTCCCTTGAGTCTTTTATTAGAAATCATGTCTTAGTCATCTTTGTTTCAAATTCATAGCCATTCTACTTCTCCTTATTTTCCTCCTGCTCTCAAGCCCAGCCAGGTATAATGAATGGATGAATCTGCATTAGTGACTAGCCATGTTGGTCACACCATTCTCATCCTCATATTTCCCTTTTGCAAAGAAAGGATTAATGGCGGCAATGGTGGGCTAAGAAAAGGTTAATATTAGAAAAAGGACTGAACGGTGTCTTTTGGTGTATGCTTCTGGGTCTGGTTTACACCAAAACTTAGTTCTGTCTCTTCCCAGTGTATTGAACAGAGAGTTGATAAAACCATCACTGGAGAATAACAATCATCATTGCTAACATATGCTTGTGTTTACTATGATGTGTGCCGAACATCTTGGATGAATTTGCTGATTCTTTATAGCAACCCAATAAAGTAATACCATTGCTAATTTCACACCTGAGAAAACCTAATTGTATAGAGGTTATGCAACTTCTCTAATATCACAGATCTGGGAGTAAAATCTACGTCTGTCTGACTCAAAGCTCAACCTCTTAACCAGTATACACCTCTCTTTCGAAGCTATTACGTCAGACATCAGAACCTAGCTAACTTACCATAGTAGAAGAAGGGGAGTGGTAATGTTCCTTTCTCTGGAGATTTATTTAAAACAAAGTTTCTCCAGGCTCCTGGGTGGCTCAGTAGGTTGAGCATCCGGCTTCGGCTCAGGTCATGATCTCACGGTTGGTGAGTTCAAGCCCCGCGTCAGGCTCTGTGCTGCCAGCTCGGAGCCTGGAACTTGTTTCAGATTCTGTGTCTCCCTCTCTCTCTGCCTCTCCCCTGCTTGGGCTCTGTGTCTCTGCCTCTTAAAATAAATAAAGACTAAAAAAATTTTTTTAAAGTTTTCTCATTCTTAGCGCTCTTAATATTTTGGGCTGCATTAGTCTTTGTTGTGGGGGTCTGTCTTGTGCATTTCAGAATATTTAGCAGTACTGTATTCTAGTCTCTATCCACTAGATGTCCACAACACTTCTATACCTTTCTCACACCCCCATTTTGGGCAACCAAAAGTGTTTCCAGATGTTATTAAATCACCCCTGATGAGAATCATTTGATTTAAAGGAAAAGAATGGCCCCTGCCCCTTGTTAAGATAGTATGTCCCAATTACAACTTAGGCAAAATGCTAAATAAATGATATTGCAAGAGAAGGAATTTCGACTAGAACAGTTAAATTCAGCTGAGTGGCCATTAGGGCAGAATTTCCTGAGGTGTTTTCTTTAATATTCATAACTGTCCATGTGAAGTGTATCAAAACCTTGGACAGCGGTTAGGGCAGCTGAGGCATAATTCTTTCCTCAAGAGATAACTGAGGACCAGAGGCATGCCCAGGACATTAATCCATGTGGAGCCAATTTCTCACATTTTACCCTAATGAAATCCAGTTAAAATCATCATTGAAAGTATTCTTTCAGAGGAATAACCATAAATAAACCCTTGGAGAGGAAATATGTAGAAAAGGAAAGAAGCCACCTCAGATTTGCCATGGTAACAGGACCAGGTGTTTTAGTGGATTGCTCAAGTGTGAATTCTAGTTTTTTAACAATTAGTAGTGGGGAGCTCCCTTCCAAACTCCCATCTGCCGCTGCTACAAGGAATAAAGGCATATCTCTTGGCCTTGGAGAATTCTGCTACTGTACCCAATAAGATACTCCAGATAAGTAAAGTCTGAACGAAGGGTGAATTAACTGGATTAACTGAGGGAACTTGTACTTTTAAAAGGGACAAAAACTGAAAAGTTAAGATTTTCTTTTAAAGTTCTAATGTTAGAGTCACAGCAGTGACTTTGCAATTCTTAGCTTGGAGTTGGATGTATTAAGGGCATTCTTCTTATCAGCACCTCGGATTTTACCTTGCAGCCATCGCCCTAGTCTTTCTGCTCACTAGATGAGATTCCATAATTAAAATATAACTCTGAAGCTGACTTGATCAACAATACAAGGATACCATGAAAAGTACTATTTCTATGGCTTATTGTGAAGAGTAAATATAAGGAAAGTCCGCCTTGTATTTACCTCATGTTAAGTACTTGGTCACATTTTTGAAGAATGTTGATTTTGAAACTTACTGTTATAATGAGAATATTTTGGAAATGATATGGAAAAATCCTAGCTTTTCCCCTTACCAGATTTGTGACTTGAGACATGTCACTCAATTTTTTTGAACTTCAGTTTTCTCCTCTATAAGATGAGGCTAATAATAATACCTATATTGAAGAGTTTCTGAGGGTAATGTGATTTATTTTCTCCTCTTTTTCCTTTGGTCTTTTCTGTGCTAACCAGGAAGCATATAAACTATTTAAGGACATTGCATATGATCTTATTCCAGTGCAGGGTGGTTTCTCTCCCCTTCTATTTATTCATGGCTGCATTCATTCACCCAGTACATTGAATTTCTCAACAGTTACATGCAGAAAGAAATCCTGAATACTCAGTCTTACTCACTTTGGGCAGCTCTTTCATGCATTCTGTGCTGCACAAATATCTGTTATTTTCTATTATTTATGCTGCTGTCATTTCTATAAGACCCCACACAGGTTATACTTTGTCAAAACAGAGACACCTTTCAGATTTCATCTGCTGACATGCTTTGGCATCCTCTGAGAAGCTGAGAAGCAATGTACTAAGCTGTCCACAAAGGGCTGGGCAGCTCCCTCACCTTCATCATTCCATTCTCTGCCCTAGTCTTCCAATGTTCTACAAAGTAATAGGATAGATAGAACTGCCCAGAAAAATATGGTAAGAAAAGGAATTGCTTACCAAGATGATATTTTTGAGACCAAAATGCCATTTAACTGGTGTTTGGCTGAATTCAAACTTCACTAGGGTCTCTGTTATCTTAAAAATCTGTTGTTTTGTTCTGTCCTAGGACATGTGCTGACAGCAAATGGCATTTCTCAGTAACTATTCAAGAGAAGGCTGTGGGGAAAACTTCAGAACAAAGAGGCCAACAGTATCTTTAGATCCAAAGTGAATTAGGGGTGATTTTAAACATGAGTTCTTTGGATCCACAGAGTTCTTTAGGAATGCCTATGAGGGGCCACCTCAGATAACCATGTAAAGGACCTGAGTCTGGGGCTCTGGCCTTCCATACTTACTTAAATCAGAGTAGCTCAGTGTTAATCTATTTTAATTATTCATGAGATTTTTAAGAAAACAGCTGTATTACGAAAAAGACATGGAACACATTTGGAATGGTGCCTTTGGAGCTTTGTGTGGAAACCTTCAATCCCTCCCTAGACGGGATGCATCTGTGGTTCTTGAAAATCAGTGACTTAAATAGTTAGATAAATGCAAATTATGTTTAAGGGAAAGAATGAAAGTGGTTAGAACTTGGAAGGCCACTGAACTAGAAAATTTATGAAAACCAATTGCTTTCTGTATTTTTTTTCACAACACAGATCAAAAACATAGTATTCCTCACTATCATCACTTTCCCCCTTCTTATTCATAACTTAATTCAGTCTTATTTGACTTCCATCTTCATTGCACCATGAAACTCAAAGTCCTCCTTATCATTAAATGAAATAAACATTTTAGTCCTTATTTCAGTTGATATCTCACAGCAGCACTGGATACTGATAACCACTTCCTTCTTCTTGAAACCATGTTGATCCATTAGACTTCATGGTCCCAAATAGACCATGTGGCTGTCCTTCTGCCTCTCATCCACCTTTCTTAAGTATTCCTTCTTCTCTCATCCAATCAATTCTATCCTGAGTTCTCTTGCATCAGTATTCTGTCTTTTTGGGGGGAACTCATTCACTGCCATGATTTTAATTATATCCAAGTGCTAATGACTGTAAAATATTTATTCCAACCCTGAGCTATAGACCCACACATCTTCATTTGTATTTCTCACAGACATCTCAATTTCAAAGTGGCCAAAGTCTATTTCATTGTCTTCCTTATAGCCTAACCCTACATTTTTAGCAGAGTCCTCACTACCACAACCTGCATAGTTGCCCAAGCCAGAAATCTGAGCATGATTATTGACTCCAGAATCCTCAACTGCCATCTCCCTCTCCTCCTCCCTCATGGGGGCATCATTTTGATTCCTAAGTATTTCTCATAGCTTTCTGCTTTCCTTCTTCTGCATCTCCAGTTCTTAGTTTAGCCCACCCTCATCTGAATGGCAGCAATGACCTCCTCGTTGGTCTCCCGGCAGTCATTTATGCCTTCTTTAACCTAGTCTCCATACCTTAGGAAAATTGGTCTTCCTAAAACACAAAGTTAATTAGACCTATGATTTAACACCCTTTAATTGTTCCTCACTTTTCTTTGATAAACTCAAACACTTTACATGGCTCATAAGGCAGTGTATAAGATTAATCCATCTTAGCTCTAAAACCGCATTCATTAGTATTCTGTTGAATTCTGAATTTATACATTCTCCTTGTCCTATGGCCTTTTGATGTTTTACTCTAGGCTTTAGCTGGAATGGCCTTCTCCTAGTTCTTTACTTATCTACCTTAACTACTTTACTATCTCATTGTACATATTCCTGCAAGAAGTGTTTACTAATTCCCCAAGCCTTGGTGAATTTCCCACTCATGTGTTTCCACAGTCATTCTCCCTTTCTGTACATGAGCATTTATCCCATTGTATTGCCATTGTCTGTTTACATTTTTTTATCCCCAATCTAGACTGTAAGTTGGAAAAAGACAGAAATCTGTTATAACCCTAGCACTTAGCATTGTGCTTGACATTCAATAAAGAATCTTCAATGAATGAACAAATGAATGGGCCCTAGAGAACAAAGAAGAATATGTCTTAGTAATCTTAAGATAGGTGACATTTGAGGTATATAAAAAGAAGGAACTAAAAATAGGCAAACAGTGGGGAATTTGGTTCCAGTGTAAAAGGGATCATATAATATTATTTGAAGTATGAGCCTTGTAAATCATGTAAGACAAGATATGCAAGATTTAAAGAGTTCTGGAATTGACCACATAAATGTGAAACCAGGCTACATTTTTTAACTGGACATCAGGGACTGATACGGAAGAAAAAAATGTTAGAAAAGGAAAACTTAAAAAGTAATGAATACTCCCAAATATAAGCCCCAAGCCTTGAGTGTGGACAGTGCTCAATCAATAAATACTACACAAATACCTTCCACAAGTAAGGGCTATGCTGGGTCCTCAGCATTCAGAAATAGGCAAGTCATATTTCTTTATTCAATGAGTTCAAAACATTGAGAGAGAACCACAAACAACAACAAGGAGCTGTTGCATTGAATAAAGCTAGGAATGAAGAAAATACTGGAACTGCATACCAAAGGAGCCACAAACTCTATTTTCAGAGATACTTCCATATGGCAAGTGAACTAAGCCCTGAAGGACAGATGACTATGATTTAACCAAAGAAGAGAGGTAGGGGAACTTTAGGAAATTCTGGGCTGGCAAAGCAGCAATCACAAGACAAGAATCGAGGGAAAGCCTGGCATGTTTAGGAATGGCAAACACCCATGAAAACAGTCATGAATGGAGAGTGGTAGGGGATGATGAGGGTGCATAGCCAGTAAAACCCAGACCCTGACCACCATGCTAAGGTGACTAAAGGCATTGAGAAAACACCAACTTTACAAAGGAAATTAGTAACAAATCAGTTGTAGCTTTTAGAAAATCCCTTTAACTTATTGGAAAGTAGACAGACTGGATGAGGCAGTGCTTAGAGGAGGGCTAAGGCCATAATCCAGGGATCCTTGGGTAACTTTAATCATAAATGGCTGACTCATGGAAATGATGGAGTCTGTGTGGTGAGGGTAGGAGGTGGCTGTGTGTGTGACAGGTGGGTATGTGTAAAGACAGGAAACGAGGTATAATCTGTACTTTTCCAAATCCTGGTTTTTGTCACGAGTAGAGTCTTAGCAATCTTATTCTTCTGCACAGTTTGAAAAGGTCAAATTCCTGAATTAATTCCATGAGGTGAAGGGCAACTCTAAGAGAAGATAATGAAGCATATTATGGGAAATTAAACAAGGTATTCCTTCATCTTTAAAATGACTTTGTGCTACCTAAGTAAATCCATCTGCCAGATTTCATCTTGTCTCTAGAGCACTTCCTAGATGCTAAGGCAGTATCTTTCCTCAATGTATCATATATGAAATATTAAAATTCCAGGTAAATACAGAATGCTAAATCAATGCATTTGTTAAAATATCAATACCACAAGAACAGCTGGTTTGTTCCCTTCCCTGAAAAAAAAGAAATGTCTTCCTGAATATTCCTGGCAGATCTGTCATCTCTTCCTCAAGCCAAGTGACAAGTGAGTTATACAATGGGGCTTCAAAGGGTTCTAACCATATTGCACAGCAGATGCTCTGAAACTATTATTCAGAGAGTGTGCCCAGGCCCCCTATTGCCCTCTGATTCCCTTGAAGCAATTTATGACCTACTCTCTCTTTGCATCAGTTACATTATGACTACATTAATCCAAAAGAAGCATTAACCTCACCTCTACTTCAATTTCTCTGAATCCTAACCCCACAATACACACACATACTTCACATTTCACCACCCATATATACACATTAGGCTTCATGGATTGTCTAAAGCAGGATTCTTTCAGAAATGTATTAGTACCAAAATGACCAGTTTGATATATGCTGAACTTTTACCTAATTCACTAGTTCTGGTCCTTTCTGCTTTTGTTCCACCGTAAATCCTCCAACAGCTCTCATTCTGGAGTATAATGATCTTTCTTCTCATTTCCAGTTAATCTTACTTCTCAATCAATCTCACCTTAAAATTAACCCAGGTTAGCACTTCATATGATGTTTGCCCTATATGAAATTTCCATAGACTGTCCTTAGATCCACATTTTAGAGGTACTCAATAGTGTTCATTATAATACTACTTTCAACGAAATCCTATCTTTGACATATTGAGACTACAAAACACTTTGCATTTATAGATTTTGCTGAATTCATGACTATTACCTACACAGCAGCAAATCATGAAAATTAGAGTTGGGAAAGTCTTATTAGGACTGAGAGTCCATCCCCAGAGGCTATGTGAGAATGTTACTTATAATTCAACATTTATTAACCTCCAAAATGTACTCGGCCCTTTACAGACAAAGTGCTGGACAGAGTCAGAGTCTAAGTTATTTACAATAACACACCATTACCCTGTCCATTTTTCTCTTTAAAGGACTCCAGAAATGAGGCTTCTAATGTTTTTCACAAACAATGATGCTATGTCCTGATAGATTTTTCTGATGGGACGTCTTCCTAGTATCTAGCCTATATACTCATTTGAAAATAAGTTTAATTCACCCTCCACCATGAATAATCAGAAACAAAATAAACCTAAAGCATATGCACACTGGGAGTAACTTCTTTCACCGTGTCACCGAATTTCCTTTCTTATCTTGAAGCAGGACAAAAGAAAACCAATTCTCAGTAAATGTTGGCTACAGATTTTTATAATAACTGAATAATTAAATAATGTTTCCATGCTCTTTCTCTTCTCCTTTAACTTTCTCCCACTTTTGATAAAAATATATCTGTACAGGGGTGCTTGAGTGGCTCAGTTGGTTAAGCATCTGACTCTTAGTTTCAGCTCAGGTCATGATCTCTTGGTTTATGAGTTTGAGCCCCACATTGGGCTCTCCACTGACAGTACAGAGCCTGTTTTGGATTCTCTCTCTCCCCTCCCTCTCTGCCCCTACCTTACTTGTGCTCTCTCTTTCTCTCTCAAAATAAATAAACTTAAAAAAAAAATACACCTGTACATATACCTATTACTTAACACAGTATCTTGCCCAGTGCTTGGCACATGGAAAGCATTCAATGAAACTTTTATTAAGTGGATGCATAATAAGATAAATTTTTTTTCAATAACATATGATTGTGGTATGCTTGGCTCATCTTTGTACTGTTAGGCTAAAAGTGTTAGAGAAAAATATACTAGTATTTTCAATATTCATTATGCTTCTAAAAATCTGCTGGTGCAAATACATGGTTCCTTAGGGTACTTCTAAAATGTACAGTCATTATTCCACTATATTCTAACTAATTTGGATGTAAATAAAAAAATAATAATTAAAAAGAAATAAAATATACAAATTCACAAATCAGAGAGTGTAAGTCAACTAACATTCATGCCAGGAATTTTGATTACCATTCAAAAGTTATTTTGACTAAAATAAACCAATGTCTACTAGGTGAGAAATTTTGAAATAAAATAAAATCAGGTCACTAGAATAGTGGGAGCTGTCAAGTGAACTAATCTTGGCTCTCTTCTTTTTCCACTGAGTTGATTGGCCTGAGACAGTATAGACCTCAGATGTAGACTATTATTTAAATAAACACACAAGTGCTATAGAAACTATATAGCCAGTTGATGAACTGAATATATTATTACATCTTACCACTATTTCAGTACCAGGATCTATGTATTCAATGCAAATTTCTCAGGCTGCAATTCATAACCCATTCTCTCACCTTGGCCCTGGAAAGGGAGTGATAATTATACTTAACTCTAAAATGTTTCTTAAATTTCATGATAGTTGCCATATATTAAATGAGACATTGATCCTCAAGTTTCCTGCCAAGGGGAAAATAACACTGTGCAGTATGTCCTTTTCCAAATGCTCTCCATCTGTCACATCCTTTCTCCTATCTGCCTTACTTCAACCCCATCCCCAAGCAAGCAAGGTACACATGGAGATATATCATTAAACTAATTGCCTAAAAATTAGAAAAAAAAACTATTAGTCATAAAGGAAACCTGATATTCTTAAATCTATAACCACTGGAGGTGAAGAAACAAAGTGTGAAAATATTTGCAATCAAAAGTTCAAAGATCTTCATTATTTAGATTAAATGGTAAGAATCGGCAATAACCCTTAGTGGCATTCAAAGGCTGGCTTCGGTAGATAGCTGTCTGTAATAGCTCTGATGTGTTGGTCAGAGACATGTGGTCTCAGATATCCTATGAACTAACCATGCAAACTTCAGAAACAATGCATATGCCTTTTCTTGGTTTTAGTTCACTTACTTGTAAAATATTTATTTTATTTTTTATTTTTTAAACATTTAAAAAAATTTTATGTCTTTATTTTGAGAGACAGAGACAGAGAACGAGTAGGGGAGGGACAGAGAGAGAGAGGGAGACACAGAATCTGAAGCAGGCTCCAGGCTCTGAGCTGTCAGCACAGACGCGGGGCTCAAACCCATGGACTGTGAGATCATGACCTGAGTCAAAGTCAGACGCTTAACCGACTGAGCCACCCAGGCTCATAACTATGTACAATAAAAATTTAATATGACATTAAATAACCATATGAGGAATGCCATTCCTAAGGAGCATTAGCAATTAATCTTTGTTACTTTGTCACATCCCTGCCAGGAAGGCATCACTACCTTATTGTTACAGATGAGGAAACAGGAGCTAAAAGAAGATAAAGAATTTACTTCCTCACATGGTGTAGTTAAGAGTGGAGCTGGAGTTAGAGCTCAGGTGTAACTACAAAGTTCAAGGTCTTTACATCATACCAGAATGAATCTTAAGCAATGAGTTAGAATCTGGTAGTACATTTATAATTTTCAATTTTTTATTCCAGAAGTCAATGAAACATAATAGTGATACCTAATATATGTGAGCCTTTTCACTGTACCAAACACTGCTCTAAACACTTTATGTGAGTTATGTCATTTAAATTTAGTGCAATCCTGGGGTGCCTGGGTGGCTCAGTCAGTTAAGCTTCCAACTTCAGCTCACATCACGATCTCGCAGTCGGTGAGTTCAAGCCCCACATCAGGATCCGTGCTGACAGCTCAGAGCCTGGAGCCTGCTTGGTTCTGTGTCTCTCTTTTTCTGCCCATCCCGTGCTTGTGTTCTCTCTCTCTCTCTCTCTCTCTCTCTCTCTCTCTCTCTCTTTCTCTTTCTCTCTCTCTCTTTCTCTTTCTTTCAAAAATAAACATTAAAATTTTTTTAATAATATAAATAAATAAATAAATAAATAAATTTAGTGCTATCCTAAGAGGGGACAGAGGAGAAGTGGGCAAAGAGGTCAAATCCCATAGCAAGCGAGTATGATGGTTCACACATTTGAATAGTATCCCTGATGTCAGAGCTTGCCCCCCTCAAACTGAACTTCTTTCTTTTTTTTTTAAAATTTTTAATGTTTATTTATTTTTGAGAGAGACAGAGAGACAGAGCACGAGTGGGGGAGGGGCAGAGAGAGAGGGAGACACAGAATGTGAAGCAGGCTCCAGGCTCTGAGCTGTCAGCACAGAGCCCGATGCGGGACTCAAACCCACGAACCGCGAGATCGTGACCTGAGCCGAAGTCGTGACACTCAACCGACTGAGCCACCCAAGGGCCCCAAACTGAACTTCTTTCTTAAGCAGAGGAAGTGTTTACAAAGCTGAATCACTGCATTGTTATCTGAAGGAAAAAACATTTTCTGGTGTTGGTCTCATTGTGGGTCCTATTTCCAGGCATATCCAAAGATAGAGTGTTTGTTCAAACCACTGTTTTCTCATACTTTAAGTGCTCAAAAACATTTCCAGTAACCATCAGTTACTGCTGTTTACCTCCCTGCTCGGCCACCTGTTGTAACTCCAGGCCTCATCGCTAACCTGTCCCCATTCTGTATTTACCCTGTGATGGGTACCTGATCACTTCAACAGATTTGTGTGGATCTTCACAATAGTGAAGACTTCACTATTTTCAACACCTGAGTATTTAATAAGTGATACATAAATTAGATATGTGCCAATATGTACTTTAATGTATGCTAACATACAGAAACCAAGAAGTAAGTGTGTGGATAAAAAAGGAGAGAGTCTTTTTGTTTTCTTTTCAGGTGCATCTGGACTAGATTTTCAATTTTTCATACGTCAGATTGTTGTAAAGTTTGGCATAGCAGAAAAATGGAATGTTTGGGAAAGACCAGTATGCTTTTTAAGGAAAAGAATCACTCCAAATCCTGCTGAACTGCTACTCTTTGGTAAGATGTGCATTTACACTAAATATGCCTAAAGTATCATCTTCAGAGGGTGGAATTCAGTCTCCTGTGACCTGGAAATGCTAAATTGTTCATTTCCTCAGAAGAGTATGCATGTGGCTGTGACATGCTGAATAAATCCATCATATTTTTATCAGAAAGTAGTATTCCAATTTAGATTTTTTAACCCAAACAATCATACTGTGCCCACAGATAAAAACTGACATGAAAGAAAACAACTAACTATTGACTGAATTTAACAAAGGTTCCCTTTTACTGCCTTCAAACAATGAGTTCATTACATGGGCCCACTTTCCCAAGCGAGTTTGTATATGCCAAGGTAATTGGGAAGCCCGAGAAGATTTTCATCTTCCACAGCAAAGAAGACAAGTGGTACTTACCCCAATTACTCCTTTCATTTAATAAATATTGGCAACTAATTTTCATTGTTCATCTTGCAAAATGGTGAGAATCTGGGAATACCTCAACAGCTCCGCAGAAGGTGCTCCTTCTGTCTGGAACGCTCCTCCCCCAGGTATCTGCACAGCTCACTCCCTTTTATATTTCAGACCTTTATAAACTTCATTTTTCTATGAGGCTTACTCTGATCAGTTCATTTTAACCTACCACTGCACTCCCTATCACTTTCTCAACTTCTGCTTCTCACTAGCACTATTGCATCTTATTTTCTATATATCTTTCCTGTTTTTAGTATCTCTTCACACTAAAATGTAAATTCCAGAATGGCAGAGAGTTTTGACTGTTTAGCTCACTGCTGTATCTGCAGTGCCTAAAAGAGTGCCTGGCTCATAGCAGGTGCTCAATAAATATTTATTTGTTTGATGAATGAGGGAATGATATCCCCCAAATATAGGTTTGTAACACCTTTGGTAGATCTTATGATGTCCCAGATTTATATATAAATAGAGCTTCTTGGGGTGCCTGGGTGGCTCAGTTGGTTAAGCGTCCAACTCTTGGTTTTGGCTCAGGTCACCCCACATCAGGCTCTGTGCTGAGCGTGGAGCCTGCTTAGGATTCTCTCTCTCTCTCTGTATCTCTCTTTCTGCCCCTTTTCCACCTGTGCTCTCTCTCTCAAAAATAAATAAACATTATAAATAAACAAACAAATAAATAGCTCTTTATCAGGGATGCAGTCTACTGAAAGGCTTATTTTATTTTCAAAACAATTATAAAAAACATTGGTTGGAACACCCAGCATCTTTTTTTCAAAGATCTCAAAAGTCCAGGAACCTCAGAAGTTGCAGTGATAGTGATTTGTGTCCTAATCTTGATCTATCACTGTCTCAGCAGGGTGACCCTGTCCCTATCACTTAGAATCTTGGAACCTCAGTTGTACAGAAATGAAAATCAAATAAAGTAAATGGTGCTTTGTTTCGTTCCATACTCTCAAATCCCATGATTCTTAGGGTATTTTCTTTTTCCATCTAATGTTTCATGTGTATAGAGCATATACTGGTTGATTAAAAAATCCAGAACACTTGCTCAAAAGATATAGAAACAGAGGAATCAGAAAGATCTGTTATCCGGGCTTTCATGTAAAAGTTTTTTTATGGAATTTATGTGAAAGTTATTTAAAAAGTCAAATGTTTTAGCTCCTTTGTCATTACCTCTGCCACTGACAGCTCTGAATTTGTGAATTACACCCTACATAAGCACGGCTCCAAGATTCTTTTCTTATCCAGATTACAAAGCCACTGAATTGTCTTTTCATCTTGGATGCTCCATTGAACATACTATACAATTTTTCAACACCATAATTTGATCTGAGAACATCTGCAAAAAATCTGGAACACATTTTTCCCCTTCTCAGCACTTGACTTCAAGCCTGACATGTCAGACATTCTTCCACAGTTTCTGTGACATATTATTGGGCAAACCATCCGCAATACTTCTGTTTTGGAGAGTGCCAATATGAACAGGAAATGAGCCAGATTAACATCATCATTAACAGAATCTTAATTACCTGCTCAACCTATGGATAAATCTGTTCTTTTAGAAATAATAATCTTGTGGCATTTTCCTTGCTGTTATTCTTCATTTGAAATGGTTTCTTATATACAATCAAGATTATTTCACTCACATATTTGCTTTCGCAAATCATTGAAACTTCCAGGAAAGAACTGCAAGGCATTCCCTGGGGTCACTGTCTTAAAAGGTAAGGAAGTTCAACTAAACATTCACATTTTACCTCAGTCATGCACACACAACAGCTAATGTTTCCTTTCTCTTATTGTATTCCTTCATTCTATGTCTATAGTCTTCTAGGCCTTATTCCATCCTTTCCACCAAAATTTGGCCAGAAATGCCACCACATCCTTTGATTCCCCCCTTCTTTTCTTATTTGCATTTGATCACTCCTTTATCTTCATCTTATTTTCTTATGGATTTCTAGCTATCTATCTGCTACTTTTCTCTGTTCTTCCTATGTATCCTTGGAAGATTTTATTTATTTTTTGTTTCTGACAGATTAGGTGCCTTAAACAACTGAAATTTATTTTCTCACGATTCTGGGGCCTGGAAATTTGAGATCAAGGCATCTGTAGGGTCTGTTTCTTTGGGGGCCTCTCTCCTGGGGTTGAAGATGACTGCCTTTCTCTGTTTCTTCACATAGTCTTCCTTCTGTGTGTGTCTGTGTCCTGATCTTTTATTCTTGTAAGGATACCAGTTATATTGGACCAGGGCTTATCCATGTGACCTCATTTTACCTTAATCACTACACTGAAGGTCCCACCTCCAAATATGGTCACATTTCTCAGGTGCTAGGGGCTAGAATTTCAACATATGAATTTTAGGGAACACAACTCAGCCCATAAGTGGTTCCCTCCTTCTCTTTTCTCTTTGATTATATTCACCTACTATTTTTCTATGCTTTCCTATTTCATTTGTATAATTTATTTATTTACTCTGGTGTCTGTTCTTTAGACCTATTCCTTTTTCATGCCCCAGGGACAATCTTATCCCCACTGCTCTCCAGAGACACTCACCACCAAGAATACCAGCAACAGCAAACCATTCTGGCTTTTGGTCTTGAGACCAAAGGAGGGAGTTTGAAGATAAGATGTGAAAGTGATCACATATGGATCCTCCACTCTGGACCAGATGCTGGGAGAGTTCATCGGGACAACATATTGCCACAGCCAAAAACGAGAAGGGGACAAAAAGGCCAGGCTGCCAGATTTTAAACTTTGTATTTGTTTCTATGAAGGGTTATAAGTATATTGTCATTTTTTTTCCTTTTAAACTTGCTGCTGACTCATCACACTTGATAACTGAGCAGAAATAAATCAGTTCTTTCATTTCCATCAGCTTTACAGAAGGAAAAGCGACTAATCTTATCATTACCTGCTGAACTAGTACTCAGTGACTGTGCAGCCACAGAACTCCAGAGAAGCTCTCTGGAGGTCTTCCTACTCAGAGGTGTGGTGGAAGAAACTTGCATTCCTGACTAGACCTCTCCATTGTAGGAGACTTAACTGCTTCTTTTGCTCCGAGTGTTTGTTGAATCTGAGGCTTTATTCTTTTCCCCAGTCTAGCATGTATAGGAGAGATTCTCCTGCCCTGGAGACATACCGTGCTGTGTTCAGTCAGTTCTGAGTTTCCCAACAGGCAGAAAAAGCATATGCTTAGGGCACTTTGCAAGGCAGGATCATCAAAAAGATGTTTGAAAGAGTTTTAAATTTAATAATATCTCTCCAAAAAAGCATTAAATGAGCCATCTTTGGGGGGGAAATTCAATATTAATGGACTTCTTTACTTTTATTTTACATCTTGGTATTATTATTCCATAATTTTTAATTACATATCTCGGAAGAACGGGCCCAAGATAAGATTCTTGGTGCTATTCTTTCTAATTGTCTTAGCCTGACTCATTTTATATTTAAAGTACAATTAGAAATTAGAAGTTATTTATTGTAAGAAGCTTGAATACGACTAGTATTTTAACTACTCTTGAATAGAGTTAGGTTTCAAAAAGCATTAAGTTTAAGGCATTGAAAAAAGGCATGATTCAGAATATTCATTGGCTCTGGTCTTGTAGCATTTTTATTTCACTGTGGATCCTACCTGTAGTTTTTCAAACTCCCTTAAGTTCTTACTTATTGATGTGTCTCTAAGTATTTCATTCATGAGAACTGACCCAACAAGAATTGCAAGGGTGCCTCATTGAGGATTAAAGCCACAGACTGACAGCTCAATCCTTGGCCAGACCCCATCTAGAGGTTTTCAGTTCCATGTAGACACCAGCAAGTATCCTCTCTCCATGAGAGAGAATTGAAAGAACTCTAGGTTAAGAGTGGAAAAAAAAAACCCATGCAGTTAGGCTCTTTGCCCTCCTTGGTCTCAAGGTCCAGTAACTGAGTCCCAGTACTGGTAAACTGCCAATCTCCCAGCCCCTCTGGGATTGTAGCCTTCCTCCAACTCATGCCAAAGGACTTGCTTTCAACAACTACACCACAATGTCTCTTCACAACAGAAGCTCATTCAACCTAAAGACAAACACTAGGGAGGACTTATGGCAAACATTAGTCCCATTGTTTGAAGTATCTTCTACCAGTTCTACTAGTGAGGAAATTAAAGTTCAGTGACTTGCCCCAAATCCCATCTGATTTGGCATACATTGCCATTATCTTAGCTCTACTGTTTCTCCCAAACAACACCCTTTCCCCTGCTTCCTGCTTTCCACCAAAAATTCGACATCCAATTAAGGCAGTAAATTTCAAATGAGATTTAGATACCCAGGAACTATTTGAGAGCAAAAATTAGAAACAAGATGCAAAGCATCTTGTTTAGACATTAGACCAGTTCATGTCCCTGTACTCCAATATAGGCTCCATACATCCTTCTGGGTAAGAGGGACCTCTTGCCCCACTCTTGCCCTTATCATATCACTTACAAAAGGCCAAGGTTGAGAGTCTAATACTGACTCTTGTCTATGCAAATTGAACATATCTTTTGTTCAACAATTTATAGTACGGTTTTCATGTTGAGAGCCACAAAGCTCAGAAAGTAAACACTAGAAAAATTTAAGAATCGGCGGTGCATTTACTGGGATGCTACTTTTGGTTTATCTAAATATTTCCTTTCAAATGAACTTTAAATGACTTGTATACAGGGTATGTCCTCATCTCTACAAGAACCACTTGAATAATGCTGTAATTAATATGCACCGTCACACAAATCGGCCCTGTGAATATAAATACACTCTCCACATAGCATACCTACGTTTGTACTTATTCTCTAAAATGAACAGCAACTGATGCAACTGGAGTGATGGGTACAACCTGCAGCAGAGTGTACTGCACACGCGGAATGTACTAAAAAAGATGCATTTGTGAGGGAGTCAATATTAAGTGTGCAGCAACATGACTGATGGGAGTTCTCTGTAGTAAAAGTCCACAGAGTGGGAAACATCTTGCTGTGTTATTATACAGGGCAATGTGTGAAAGCTAATGTAGAACAGTCGTAGAAGCAGATGATTTGAATGAGTCTCTACTCAAACCTCCAGAGGGCCATAACTGATTTTCAGTTTTAGTTTTAGTTTTAAATCAGAGCAAAGCGATAACAATTTAAATAATCTTTTAAGGCACGGGCTTCCTTTTTGCTGCTGGATATGTCACTTGCTGGGGAAAGAGCTAAATGGTCAGAGCACCGACATGCTGCCTTTTCTAGCAGAAAAGGAGGAAGTAGGAGGATTTATGAGTGGCCTTGGAGTCCAATTTTCTGTAGGATGATACCTGTGGCAAATGAAGAGGGGGACTCATGCCTATCCTCACAGTGTGGCAGGGAATAGGAATAGGGAAACTGAGGCAATGTCCTCAAATATCTTCATTTTATGGAAGTGCAATTTGAGATCCAGAAAAGCAGTGTGACTTACTTCAGATCACACCAGTAAATTAATGGCAAAACCAGGTCCTTAACCAACCCTCTGAATGGGTTGCATGGTTGCCTCTGCATGGTTGGTATTTGGAGATGAGGTAGGAATTAAAGATTGTCATCTCAGTGTCAATTTATGAAGCTATAAAAGAATTCATATCTGAAAAATCCTTTTTTTTTTTCTCATACGGTCACACTGACCTCCAGAACATGAGGTCAAAAGTGAGCACTGATATCCAAGGGGCCAATTACCATTAAGAAATCTGTCCTTTCTATCTGCTCCAAAAGCTGTTTGCACCCAGCTGTACATCCTCACAGGCCTTCAGTCAATGGTAACAGGAAACTTGTCTGCCACGGTGCTCTGGGAACTCATAAGGCAGGGCAGAATTTCTGGATCAGGAAGGATCTGAGAGGCCATCTGTTCCAATGTCCTACCCATTCCAAAAATCTTCCCTCTAGCATTACTAATACTTCATGATGGTTCAGCTTTTGGTCTAGAACTTCCAGTGGCAGAAGCTTGTTATATTCTGAGGCCATGTGACCCATCCCATTGTGCTGTTTATCTGGAAGTCGGTGACCAGCACTACAAAGTATGGTTGTATACACATTGTGAGGTGTGTACAGCAACATCCTACTGAGCAAAAAGAGTAGCGATGCCAATACAGTAGCCTTCTGTTCTGGAGTAATTGTGTCTACCTGGATGGAGGAATATTCTTTGTACAAAAACATCTGTCTCCCAAGCTTGGTATCAGTGAAGCTGTCAGCCACTGGGAGGTGGGAGGGAGAAGGAAGTCCAGCATTTTCCAGTTTACACAAATACTAGTGGTGGCCTTAGTGGCAATATGTATAATGCTGCTAGACACAAGGGGAGAAGTGACAAGAAAAGGCTGTAAGAGAAATGTGCTGATCTGGATACCAAAGCCTGGAAGTGATTTCTCCAGTGTGGTAAGTAGATAAACCAACCCTTTAGTCTTGCGCCACCAGTGAGCTTCTGTGCTCAACAAAAGCCAGAATCTCTGGGCCCTTTTAAAGATGAAAGGAAGCAGTACCTGGGGTCTTTGGTTGTACAACATCAAAGGTGAAAGTGAAGATTGTGCTTCTGGAAGTCCACTATCCTGGAAGTTCACTATCCTGGAAGTTCTCCTAATGTCCAAACAGACCAGTTCCTTGAGTATCCAGATTCAACCTAACTTCCAGGCTTCGTTTCCTTCCATTTAGACACCTCCCTTACCTTACTCACCACTCCTCTTCACCAAAGTAACACTATCTACATTCCAGCCACACGTGCTTCTTGCCACTGCACAAATACCTACTCTTTGGCCTACTATCCCTCTATGCTAAGCTCTCTCCTCCAATATGTCTAGCCTCTCCCTGGAATCGCCTTGGCATGTTTCCATCCATAATCCTGGACCCAGCACAGTAGTTATCCTTTGGGAACATGTCCTCCCCAAGCTGTTTCCATAATTCTTGGGTCTCAAAGATGCGGACGGTTTCTTGTTTAATTTTAAATTTCTCTGGGGCCTTGATATTTAGAATGGAGAAATGAATATCTTGTATCCATTTCCAAATCAGGACCATCTGAAACAGGCTTTCACTGGACTTTGCTTTTATGTGGCTCTAATTTTCCTACACTATCTTCCACTTGTTTTATTCTCAAATTCTCGAGATTCCAAATCTGTGTGTTCTTTAGAAGTTTAGTTTCCTTATTGAAAATAGAAATGATGATGCAAATATCTCATAGGTTTAGAGGATTAAATGAGATAATGTATGTACAATGCTTAGCAAAGTGCCTGATATGTTAGAGGGGGCTAGATTATTATTGGTTTATATTCCAGTCCCATGGGGCATCTACTTTCGGATCAGACTAAAGGGGGATTTACTAAATAGTAATGACTAACCTTCTAAAACTAAATTAGAAAAGCACCAGCATTAGCTAAAAAGAAAATAGATGTAAAATCTGAGAACATGAACTTTGCTTTAAATTGTGACCCACATCTATCACAGCAGATGGCTGTTCTCTTGATGTTTTTGGGAACTCACTTTCAGGTTGAAACTTTCTGAATTCCATTAATGTTTTTCAAAGACTCAGTACCCTTAATTCCAACTAGAAATGAGGCAATACTGTATGGGTAAATAGTTGCCTTACTCTTGATCCATCTCCCTTTATGGCTTCTTGCATAAGCTAAGTACCTGCATTATGAAGGAAATCTTCCTAATGTATAGTCCAAATATTTCATATGGGATTTAAAATCTAAAATCATTGCTCTGAGTTTAGTTGGCATTGGAATCAGACTATCTCCCTATTCTTCATAAAGTTCACTTAATTATAATTTTAGGTCATAGGTCATGATTTAAGCTTTTCCTTCAGGAGGCTAACATATCTCCATTCCTTGCAGCCCCCATTTGCATCATGTTTCTAAACTCCACTTACTTTCATTTAAAATCACTCTACAGTATATCAGAATGGGGCCCTGAATATATTTTCTGGTTAATGCAAACCAGTATCACTGCCACATCCCTATATCTCAAAGAACACGTTTAATCTTATCCAGATCTGTCACAATTATTTGTCAGGCTGAAAGCTATTGATTATTAATGGTAATTAACTTGCTTAACGAATCCCTCCCCAGGTTCTGAATTTCAAATCACAGCACCTTCGGGCTTGCTGCGGAGGCTGTTCCTGGGACGGAGGAAAGAGGGAGGTAACTGAAGCGGTGAGGCTTTCCTCTGGGAGGCTGCCGGAAGAGATTGATGAAATCACAGATAGTCTTTAACCAAATACCAAGCCTACCTGACAGAAACCACACAGCAATTCAAAGGGTCCAGGAGCAAGAGCAATGCATTTTAAACATACTCCCAGCCGTCGGTTTGTCAGTAACAAATTAGACTTGTCACTTTCTCCAAGCAGATTTAGTAAGGACATTACCAATGTTAATGATCTGTGCTGGCCACCAGAGGAAGAAGCTGGAAGCAGAGTTTGGTAGTGCCCAGGGAAAGCCTTCATTTTCTTTCCATTCTTTTCCTCTGGCTGCATGGGAGCAAGACAAGGGCCGCTTTTCCATAGTCATACTTCTCGCAAGTTTAGGAAGTGTCAGACTATATGAAAATTTCCTTTATATTCTACTCCTCAACAGACAGGCCAACACTTACCCACTGTTTACTCCTATGTGCGAGTTCAATTTAAGGCTGTCAGGGGAATGAACCTCCAAGAGGAGTGTGTGTGTGTAAAGGGAGGGCTTGTTTTACAGGCTTTCTCACTTTGTCCCGGGGGAGGTAATGTTTTAAGAACAGTGTGTTTTAAACAGGATCCAAACTCCCCTGGACCTGGCTTTTACTGAACCCCATTTTCTAGAGTGAAGAACTTGAAAATAAAGTGAAACAGGAGCCCAGTGTTGTAATGATGAAACTACCTACATGTTTACCATTAGAAAGCTCCTTTCATTTATTTCCACTAATTAAAGGATTTTTCCCACACATAGATGCAATGCCAGTGACAAGTACACTTCACTTTTTTTTAGTTCCCCACAAATAAATCCTATATATTTTTTTTGTTTTTCAAAACTTATTCAGAAAGGCAAATAATGGTGAAAATGGGATGTCTCTCCAACCCATTTGTTGCCATTTACTTTGTAGTAGATATGTAGTAGATAATGGAAATAAATTCATCTAAAACTACCAGGTTCCAGTAATTATTGCAGTGACCTAAAGTTCAAAATTGAAAAAAAAAAAAAAACTTAATGGTGATGGCTCAGGTTGAAACTGGTTGAAAATTAATTTCATCCAACACCCATAGAGGTTATTAGATATAAGACAGACTAAAATGTTGCATTACATTAGAGGACAAAATGGGTTTAAGAGAAAAGACTATAAGGCTGACTATATTAAAAGTTGACTATTTCTAAATCAAAGTCTCCTGGGTTTGTCAATAGTTTTGCATTCACCTTTGAGATCAAGCAACAGGTCACGTGACTCATAGGCCTAGGCCCAGAGAGCCACAAATGAGTTAATAAAAACCATCATTAAGGGTGATTCAGGAGGGAAATGTATTTCATGTTCTTGATATTCTAAGATCTTTTTTTTTCTTATGGCTGTGGGGAAAAAAAGATCAATGACAAAGAGAGCAGGGATCAAAGAGATAGACTTTGCTGTGCTCATTTTCCTATAGACTTGACTGAGTCTGGTTTGCTTTCAAGCTCTGAGTTTGCAGCGGCTGGGTAACTGGAAAAACACCCCAAACGAGGAGAAGCAAAACAGCAAAAGTTTAAACAGGCAACTCAAAGGAAGGCTTTCAGAAGCAGCTCTAGTTTATTGCCACCTCTATCCCCCCATCCCTTCTGTATTCCAAGCCAACACCTGCCCCAACACCAAAGTGGCAATCGAGCTGTGTGTTCACCTCTTACCATAAGCTAACATTTCCTTTCTTTGCCTTGATTTCTGAGCTTTGAAGTCTTTCAGTGCACACGCACATACATCAGTTGAATTACTACAGGGCAAATTTCAGGGTTGATTTTTTTTTCCAGGATTTTTTTCTTTTTTTTTCTCTCTCTTTCTTGTCTCCTTGTTGCTTTTTTATATACATTTCTTCAGCATGTACTTCACCCTCAATCCCATTTTCCTTTTTAGAGCTGTCGTCCCTGACTAGCCATTCTCAGTCAAGAGATGACTAAGTTCTGGGAGGCATCTCCCACTGGAAACCTTGCCTCCGTGCTAGCAGGTGTGAATTGCAGGTTGGCTGCATTTTTGATAAGACCTGAACATAATGTACTATCAACCAGGGATGGAGGAAGCCAGTGGCATTTGGACTGAGCCGCTCAAGGAACATATTTTTCAGACATATTGGATTTTGCAAAGTCTGCATTGGATTTTGCCCCACAGGTGTACTACTTATTTATTCCTTTAATTTCCAGGTCTTTGTGGATTTAAGAGGGCCTGAGTCCACAGGAGCATATTACAATGAAGACTTTTAAAGTTCTGCTTAAAACCCAAGATGGAAAGAAAATCTAAATGGATGTCAATTCTGAACTTAGTGACGAATGGTCTATTTCCAACATGTTGTACAACTGTGCTCAAAATCCAGCAGTAAGCAAAGGATAAAAATGAAGTAACACATGTCAGTGTATGCATTGCCAGCTTTTGCTGTAGTAGCAGCAAACTCAGTATCTCGGTGGATAATAACACAAACATCTATTGCTTAATCACAGGTCTGTGAATTGGGTGTGGTTCTGCTGGGCTCAGGTGGGCTTGGCCCCAGGCTGCTATTTGGCTTGAAGTTAGCTTTGCTAGTCATATCCTGGGAACCTCAAGGAGAACTCAGGGAGTAGCCACTATTTGGGACATGCTATTCTCGTGACAGAGGACAGAAGTTCAAGACAATGAGCAGAAACGTAGATTACTCTTAAATGCTTCACTTGGAGCAGGTATAATATCACTCCTGCCTGTATTTCATTGTTTCAAGCAAGTCACATCATCGAGCCCAATGTCAATGGGGCATGGAAAATATAGTATAATAATAAATACATATTTGGTCTTGGTTCCTGGTTCCTGGCATAGAGTTCCTCAAACTCTCAGAATCTACTATCTTTTATATGCTAATGAGATGACTCATGAGGAGGGAAGCCCTAGGTAGCTTCAAGATGGCTGATGGTCACATGAAAAACCAACAGTGAGAATGCAGGGTAGAACTTTGAGCCCTGTACCATTGAGGGAAGAGGGATTGAATTCAATCGCCAACATCCAGTAATTTAATCATGTGCTCCTATATGATGATACCTCCATAAAAACTCCTATGATGGGGGTTAGAAAGCTTCTGAGTTGATGAATACATTGATAGGCCTGTGAGGGACCAAGTTCTGTACCTCGCCACTCCCACCTTACCCAATGCATCTCTTCCAGTTGGCTGTTCCTGAATTGTATCCTTACAATAAACCAGTAACATAACTGAAGCACCTTCTTGAGTTCTATGACTCATTTTAGCAAATTATTGAAACTTGGGATGGGGGCGTTTGAACCCCTGAGTTGGTAGTCAGCAGCAGAAGTGCAGTTAGCCTGGTGACCTCATTTGCAGTTGACATCTGAAATAGAGACAGTTTTGAAGGACTGAGCCTTTAACCTGTGGGCTCTACACTAATTATGGGTAGTTATTGTCAGAATTGAATTGAATTGTTGGAGACCTCATCAGAATTGGAGACTTGAAATGGCATATTTGGTATCAGAAAACACCACACAGAGGGATATTCTAATCACAGGGAAACAAGGCTTAATACTTACATGCAAACAATATAGTCTAATACTAGGTACTTTGGAACAGATTTAAATACATTACAAATACTCAGCACTATCGAAGGTCCTCAAATCCCAATTTCCCAGTCTGCTCCCTACAAAATGTAGCAAACAATATCATCTCTATACTTCATAAAAACATCACCATGATTCAGCATTAGCCAAAGGAGATCTTTTCTTTCCCAGTGAACATGTCATATAACTTGAAATGATAAAAACTAAGAATTATAGGGACATGGTCTGAGTTCCTAGGTAGGCTTCAAATACTTGAAGGAATATTCTATCACTGTATTACTACTATATTCCCTGTACAGACCTACACAAAATCTGACACATACACAGTTCCAGGTGCCTTTTGCTCATTGATAACCTATAGTTCTTGGTGGTAGAATTATGTGTATAATTATAAAGACATCTACTTAAGGAGCGTTTAAAAGACTCCCCCCAAGAATGTCATATATTTGTTTTCTCAAACTCTACTCAGATCTCTGGCTTGTCTTCAATTTAAGTTACAAAGTGAAAAAAAAAGACCAAAAAAAAATGTAAAATAAGTCCAGCAGAGTCCTGGGTGTTTATCTTTCCTTAGTGCCTTTGATCCTCATGGCAGCTCTGTAAGAGGAATATTACCACTCTTGTATTCACCCCCACTTGTCCAGATGAGGAAACTAAGACTCAAAGACAAATTTACACAACTAGCATGTAATATAACTGACACTTGACCGTAGTCCTGTGCAACAAAAGCTTTTCTTTCTACTCAATATTTTTCTACAGCAAAAGTCCCAGGCTCAACCTTATCTGAAGGGAATACCAACTAAGAAATGTTGTCATATATATTATGAAATCAATCAAATGTTACCTTAATTTGGAGAAGAAAGGGGGTAAAGTAAGACGATATTAACCTGGACAAAGGAGACTGATAGTAGACATCTCTAACATAAGTTTTTTTTAAAAAATACTAGGGTTTGTTTGCTTATTTTCCAGATCCCTCTATGTGCCTTTCACCCCACAAGTATACAATAAATAACCCCTTAAAAGTGGGCAAAAGATATGAGCAGACAATTCACCAAATAAACACATGGAAACATACCCAATGTCACTAGTCATTAGGAAAATGCAAATTAAAACCATAGTGAGATATTAAAACATACCTAACAAAATGGCTAAGCAAAAAAAAAAAAAAAAAAAAGAAAAGAAAGATGAAGAAAGAAAAAATAAACAGATAATAATAAGTGTTGACAACTATGTAGAGTAACTGAAACTCTCATATACTGATACATATCAGTTCTAATATCATAGATTGGTTTACCTTGATTTTGAACTTCAAGAAATGGAAGGATACAATATGTTCTTTTTTTGTGACTGGCTTGGTCCACTCAACATAATGTTTGTGACATTCATACATGTTGTCCATGTAATACCTTGTTCACTCTGCTTGTTGTATTATGTTATAAATAGATCACCATTTATTTGTTTTACTGCTGATAGATGTTTAGGATTTTGCAGTTTGAAAGTATTACAGATCATGTTACTATGAATATTCATGAATGTGTGTGTATCTACTGGGTCTATACTTAAGTATGAACATGCTGAGTCCTGTGGTATGCATATACTCAGCTTTAGGAGATGTTGCCAAACAGCTTCCTAAAATGATTGCTATACACCCTCACTGGTAGTGTATGAGCATTCCAGTTGTCCCACATTCTTGAAAACACTTGAAAATTTCATTTTAGCAATTATGGGGAGTGTGTTGTGGTACTTCATTGTAGTGTAATCTGCATTCCATGATGGTTAATGAAATTGAACACCTTTAGACATATTCATTTACCATATGGATTACCCTTCTGTGAATTACCTCTTCAAGAATGATGCCCAGTTTTTCTCTATTGAATTTTTTTTCTTATTGCTTTCCCAGGGATTTTTATATATTCTGGATGTGAATCTTTTGATGGAATTCTGTACTGTGAATATCTCTCCCCACTCTGTGGCTTGCCTTTTTATTTTCAAATATATATTTGATAAATAAAAGTTCTTAATTTTAATAGGCTTTCTTCTATAAATCAATTCTTTTACAAGAAGTACTTTTTCTGTTCTATTTAAGAAATCATTGCCTACTCTACTATTATTAAATCATTCTCCTATGTTTTCTTCAAAAGGATTAATCATTTTATCTTTCACATTCAGATACACAATCATCTAAAATTGATTTTTGTGTATAGTGTGTAGTAGGGGTTAAGATGTATTTTCTACATATGAAAATCCAATTAACCTTATACTATTTACTAAAAAAAAACCCTACTTTTCTACCATTTCTTTGTAGTGACAATTTTTTAATAAATCAAATGGGTATGTATATTATAGATCTCTTTTTGGACTCTTTAATTTATTCCAATATCTTGCTGTCTTTCTTCACACTAATAACAAAGTATTTTAATTATGTAGCTTCATGCTAAGTCTTAATATCTGTTGGTGAAAGTGCTCTACCTTTCATCTTTTAAAGTTTGTCTTGTCTCTTCTTAGATTTTAGACTTTTCAAAATAAATTTTAGAATCAAATTCTCAGCTTCAAAACAAAACAAAACAAAAATCCTTCTGAGATTTTTACTGAGACAGCTCTGAATTTAAGTAATTAATTTGATGGAGAATTGACATTTTGAAATACTGAGTCTTCTAATTCATGGAGATAATAATAATTCTTTCCATTAATTTGGGTCTTTTACAATTTATCTCAGCATGTAGAATTCAGCATAGAATTCATGTCTATATTTTACTAGATTTATTCCTAGATAGTTAATATTATTTATACCACTACAAATAGTATTTTAAAATAAATCTCAAAGAAGATATATTTTAGATGGTATATCGAAAAACAATTGATTTTTGTATGTTGACCTTGAATTCAGTGACCTCATTAAATGATTACTTCTTTTAGTTTTTTGTAGATTTCTGTTTATCCTATTCACACACTAAAACCTTGTATGAATAATAACAATTTAATAAATCTTCCTATATCCTTACGATTTCATCTCATTTTTTGACCTTTGTGCATAGCTTAAGAATTTATTAAATATTGAATAGAAGTGGGAATAGCACAAATCCTTGTCTCATTCTCAGCTGTTCGTAAGACATTGCTAAGTATATTATTGTTATTTTTTGATAAACACTGATCTTAGCATATTAAGAATCTTTCTATCATTAATTTGTTTTTATTATGAATGGCTATTATCAAGTACTTCTTTTTGTATCTTTTGAAATGAGTACATTATTTTTGTCTTTGTTCTATTTATGTAATAAATTCCATTGATTGACATCTTTAATGTTAAATCAAACATGTAATCATAAAATAAATCCAATTAGGTTGTGTTATAAGAAAACATTCTTAGATATAGTTAAATACAGTTGGCTAATATTTTATTTAAGATTTTGCATCTATGTTCATGATTTGCTGATCTATAATTTTTTTTCCATATTGCCCTTGGTACAATATTTTTGTATCAATATTTTGGTGATAAAATTATCCAAGTTTCATATGAACATTTCCTTTTTATTCAATTCTCTGAAAGAGTAAGTGTAAGTTTGGTGTTTTTTAAGCATTCTGTCCACTTCATCTAAATTTTTTAATCTGTCAGCATTACATTCTTAAAAGATATCTTTTTTTATTAAGTGTTTAAGTTTAATTCCAGTACAGTTAATGTACAGTATCTTATTATTTTTCAGTATCTGTAGGTTCTGTAGTGATGTCCCTCTTTCCAGTCCTGATATTGGTGATATGTCCTTTTCTCTTTCTTCTTGATCTACCTTGCTCAAGCTTTAGTAATTCTATTAGTTTTTTTTTTTTAAGATTTTTATTTTTAAGTAATCTCTACACCCAAGGCTGGGCTCAAACCCACAACCCAAGATCAAGAATTGCACACTCTACCAACTGAACCAGCTAGGCACTCCACTATTAGCTTTTTTATAAAGAACCAACATTTTGTTTGTTGATTTTTCTATTTCATATATTTGTTTTTCAATTTCATTCATTTCTACATTTACTCTGATTATTTCATTTTTTCTACTTCCTTTGGATTTATTACACTGTCCTTTTCCTAACATCTTGATTTTGATTCTCGGGTCACTGATTTTTAGTCTTTCTTTTAAAAGATGTATTTCCCATGAATTATGCTCTAAAAACAGCTTTCATACCTCAAGTATTGATATGTTGTATTTTCGTTGTCATCCACACAACAGGATTTAAATCCAGAATCTATTATTCTAGGCTAGAATTCTTTCAAAAAGTAAAAAGCATACTATTCTTTATTTTTTTGTCATCTATAAATAAACTTTTATGTGAAAATATTCAGACACAAACCATTTTCAGTTTGCATATTTTGTGCCAGTAAATGGTCAAGCTTTTTATTTATTTATTTAGGTTTTTATATTCAATATTCACAACAAACTTGGGACGTATGCATTATTATCTCCTCTCTACAAATGAAGATACATGCACAAAGAGTTGAAGGGACTATGTCTATCCCACTTACAATGAAGTAGAATTTGAAAATAAACAGCAGAGGGGCACCTGGGTAGTTCAATAGGTTAGGCATCTGACTCTTGGTTTCGGCTTAGGTCATGATCTCATGGTTTTGTGAGTTTGAGCCTCACATCGGTCTCCATGCTGCCAGTGTGGAGCCTGCTTGGGATTCTGTCTCTCTCCCTTTCACTCTGCCCCTCCTCCACTTGCGCCATTTCTGTCTCTCTCAAAATAAATAAATGAGCTCAAAAAAAAAATACCAGGATAAACTTCTCTAGCTCTAAAGTCTGTGTTCTTTTCCTTTCATTCTCTCCCACTCCATGCTGCTTCTACCCATATACCTATCATGCATTGGAGGAACAGAATCTAAGAATCATAGAATGAGCAATGTATCTTAGACCCTTACATTTTGCAGGTAAGAAAACTAGATTCCAGAGAAGCTGTGTGGCTCATCAAAGGCCATTTTGCTCATAAATGGTTGAGCCAGAAACAAATCTAAGTTGTCCTATTTCTAGGACAATGATGTTCCTGTCCTTCTAAACCATTTCCCCGTTCACCTGCCAGGAACAGGAAGTAGTGCTACACTGTCAACAATGCATACATAAGCACTCAGTTCACCTGATTGCAAACCTTAAGAAGGAGTTATTTTGTCAGTATTACTATAAAAGAGTACAGAACACAAATATTATTCCCCGTTAGTCCCTTAACAATATTTTAATACCTTCTACAAAAGTTTTCTTGCCTCTCATTGGTAGTCACTAAGGGGAGTTAATATGGAGAGTAGAGAATGAGAATTCCCAAGTTGTCAGCAAAGGCATTTCCAAATGCCAAAAAAAAAAACCAAAAAAAACTGTTGTTTGGGTTTAAACTTGACTTCAGGGAACAGAGTTCAAGTATGTGGATTCTATTAGGCTTGACTGATAAAACTCCACTTGCCAGTGTTTTCCATCTCTCGGACTCTGGCACTTTCAGCAGCTCCCTCCCCTGCCCACTGGGAATTCTATTAAGGGTATCCAAACCTTTCATGTGGGGTCCTTGTGGGCTGTCACAGGAAAGAGGAGGTTGTAGCTTCATGATTTAACCTCTCTTCACTCTCCATACTCCTTGCCAGAGAGAATCTCTGTCACATTAGCCTTAGGCAGAGATGAGGCCAGTGAGAGAAACCATAAACTGTAAAACTCTATTCTGAGAAAACACATCATCCAATGAATGCCTTGTAGCTTTTGCTGAGAGACAATAAATGTTACTGCTCTACCGTAAGGAGAAATGAGAAATCCCATTCCCAAGGGAGAGAAAATACATCTCCACATATGACAAGTAGTTAACATTATGGATAGCATCTGCCTGTACTCTTATCATGATGTAAATTTGTTTTCTATTCACTGGCTTGAATAGTAAGAAAATAATATTGAAGTGTGAATGAAGCACCAAATACAAATTCTATTACAATTTCAATGGTAATCTTATTGGAGGTAGGGGGAAGTTTAGGAGTGAACAAAAGCAGATAACAGTTAGTCAACTCTAGTATTTATAACCTATATTGGAAAGCCAATCTGCTTATCAATAATAAGCCAAATGCTTCTTGGAATGAATGATTTTTTTAAAGCTTTAAAGCTTTCTCAATGTCATATAATCGAGGTTTACATAAAGTCCCTGAAGTGGTTTGTACTAACTTGTTGACAAGATTGTTTATCATCCCTTTCGGATGAATCATAAAATGAAATTTTGGCCAACAGCTCATAAAACTATCTTATGCCCCCTTTATCCCCCTAGAAGTAGACATACTAGTTGCAAGGTTCTGGATAAATCTACTTCAGATTTATCCTTGATATTAAGCTGCTCAGAGACAAGACTCATATTTCTTATAAACTTAGTATAGCACATAAGTTTAAGTGTGTTTGAAGGTGTGCCTTGACAATACTGAATTGGGGCCTTTTAAGACATATGGGATGATAACAGAATTCCTACTTAAAATAACTCTAGCCATTTCACGTGGACTTAGGAAATTTTGTTAATTATCTTTTTATTCTTTATACCCATGGTTTCCTCAGGCTTATGGCCTGACTTTTAGAGAGCTGCTCATTTTTACCATAGGGCTAACTGCTTTTCAGAAACGAAGATATCTGTTTACAAACTGCTAAATTAGATGCTTATGAATCCTTACGTGAGAAAGGAAAGCATTAGATATGTGGCAGAAGCCTTAGAAGTGAGGTTACTGGATGAGAGCACATGAACATTCTTGACGTTTCTTCCGCAGAGGTATCAGAGGCAACACATCCTAAGGAACTATAGTAAAACTCAAGTGTAGTGGTGAGGGATAAAATCAAATGTGGTATTTCATGCAATTATTGTGTGGTTAATAACAAAGCTCAGAAACTAATATTCTTTCTAATATATTAAGCTAAAATAGGTGCTGGGAGGAATACAAAAAAATTTAACAAAGAGAGAAAGTCAATGCATATGCTGGAAAATGTAAATTTAAGTCTTGGCATTAAGAAGACCAATCGTGAGGAAATCTGAGTAATGGTGGCATTGTGCTGC
The DNA here is from genome assembly GCA_028646485.1 of Cryptoprocta ferox. Taxonomy (NCBI): domain Eukaryota; kingdom Metazoa; phylum Chordata; class Mammalia; order Carnivora; family Eupleridae; genus Cryptoprocta; species Cryptoprocta ferox. The sequence continues at coordinate 31,489,716 of CM053567.1, forward strand.
ATGGAACATAGGGAGGGGTAAAGCTGTAACTTGGGTAAAGGAACGAAGAGTTGAGAGAGAGAGAGAGCAAACATGCATGCAAGCCAGCAAATGAGAGAAGGCCTGATATTCTGCATTATTACACTGTCTTGTAACTGTCACCTCCAACACTCTTTACCCCAGTCTTCAATAAAAGATCACAAAATTTGAAAGAAGTTTTTTTTAATGTTTATTTATTTACTTTGAGAGAGAGAGCAAGCAGGGGAGGGGCAGAGGGAGAGGGAGAGAGCGAGAGAGAGAGAGAGAGAGAGAGAATCCCAAGCAAGCTCTGTGCTGAGCCCGATGCTGGGCTTGATTTCAAGAACCATGAGATCATGACCTGAGCTGATATCAAGAGTCAGATGCTTAACCAACTGAGCCACCCAGGCAACCCTGAAAGAAGGTTTGTTTGTTTGTTTGTTTTTAATAAGATCAGGTAATTAACTGGGTTTTGCATTCAAGGAATTGACAAATTTTATAAAGACTAAAGGCTAAAATGTTAGAGCTCAGCAGCATCGAGAAAGAGAGAGACACAGAGAAAGAGAGAAAGAGAGAGAGAGAGAGAGAGAGAGAGAGAGAGAATAAGTGGTCTGTAAAGGCTGATCAGCTCAACTTTGGGAATTTGGGCCCAGCGTCATGGAACTTTGAGTGGTGGCAGGGCAGCATGCAGCTCACATTTGGACCACAGTACAACAAATGGTACAATTGAGTATGTGTACGTAAATAGAGACATTTGTGAATATATACACACATGTGAGTATATATACATGAAGTATGTACATATATACATAAACTATATATTTATGTGAATGTCAATGCGAAGAAATTATTTTTTGTGTTTGAAGGAATTATATTAAATTATAATTAATATTAAAGATTGATAACTGTCTCTTTGAGGATGATGTTATATGAGATTTTCATTTCTATCTTCATCTTTTTTTAATTTTTCCAAATTTTCTACAATTAATAATATTTTAATCCATATATTAACTGTAACTTTCCTAACAAAGTCTGAGGTTACTGAGCATGTCTAGCTAACCTCTGTAAAGGGAAGCATGTGAGCACACTTTAATTACCTTTCGATCAAGTAACACTCCCACTTGCATCTTCCTAGTTGTTTAGAGATTATATTGGTAATTTCTCTTTTTTTAACTTTATTTAAATCCAAGTTAGTTAACATATAGTTTAATACTAGTTTCAGGAGTAGAATTTAGTGATTCATCACTTACATAGGATACCCAGTGTTCATCCCAACAAGTGCCCTGCTTAAAGTCCATCACCTGTTAAACCCGTTCCCCCACCCACTTCCCCTCAATCAACCCTGTTTGTTCTCTGTATTTAAATGTCTCTTATGGTTTGCTTCTCTCTCTGTTTTTAATCTTATTTTTCCTTCCCTTCCCTTGTGTTCATGTTTTGTTTCTTAAATTCCACATATGAGTGAAATCCTATGATACTTATCTTTCTCTGACTGACTTACTGCACTTAGCATAATACACTCTAGTTCCATGCACGTTGTTGCAAATGGCAAGATTTCATTCTTTTTGATCACCTAGTAATATTCCATTATATATATATATATATATATATATATATATATATATCACATCTTCTTTATCCATTTGATGTAATATATTGGTAATTTCTAGTAAAAGTAATAATTTCTACTAGTTAACTAAATTTATGATTCAATTTTATTTAATGCCTCTGCTACTATTATTTCTTGCATCTTGCTTTTTTTCCTCAGCATTCACTTTTCCTCATGCATTACTTTTAAAACATCTTTCAGTGAATTATGAATGGTTAACTTTCTTAATCTTCATCTATCTGCAATTGTTTTTATTTTTTTCCCTATTTTTAAATGATTGGTTAGGTGGGTATAGATATCCATGTTGCCAAGTATGTTCCCTTCAAGCTAGAAAGATTCTTTGTCTTCTGTCATTATTACTGCTGAAAATCTATGGTCAGTCTCCTTTTTTGCTTCTAGATAGAAATCTGTCATTTCTGAGGGGCCTGGGTGGCTCAGTCAGTTAAACATCTGACTCTTGATTTCTGCTTAGGTCATGATCTTGTGATTCATTGGTTTGAGGCCCACTTGGGATTCTCTCTCTCCCTCTCTCCCTGTCCCTCCCTTGCTCTGTTTCTCTCTCTCAAAAATAAATAAACTTAAAAAATATTTTTAAAAACCTGCCACTTCCAGTAGCAATTTACTTTTTATTTCTACATTTAAAAAAGTCAGATATATCACACATACTGAAAAGTGTATTGTTTGTATACTGTTTAAGGAAGGTGAAAACCGTATCACTACTATCTGGGGCGTATCTGGGCCATGCCATAAAATATCACCACATCCTTTGGTGTGCCCCTTCTCAACCACATCTCTTCTCTTTTCTCTAGATGTAACCAATATCTTTATATTTAGGACAGTTATGAACTGATTGTTTTTTAATTAAGATCAGTTTTATCCCTACATGTCCATTTACACTATAGAGCATGGTTTTGCCTATTTACAAAAAATATGATCAAATGCTCCAAAACAGATGAAGACCCCTACCATCTCCACTAAGAAGAGAGTCAATTTCCTCTCCTTTCATTCAGTTTTCTGGTAGCTCTTTAAAATGTCCTCTTTTCTCGGTGGTCTGCAGTTTCACTGCAATGTACCTGCATATTATTTTTATTTATCCTTCTTATCATATAGACTGCTATTTCAATCTGAAACTCAGGTCGTACTTTAATGTGAAAGTCCTCACCCATTATGTCTTTAAATATGGTTTCTTGGAAAGCCCTCCATCCTCATTATTAAAATCATCTTGTATACATGTTGATGTCTCAGAATCTGTGCTCCATGCCTCTTAATTACACATTCATATTTTAAAAATATCTCTGTCTTTCTGTGCTGTTCTTTGTAATTTAGTTATTAGCACTGCCTTAGTACTTAGCCTAGAGTTTCGTACTTAGCACTGCCTTAGTACTTAGCCTACAGTGTTAGTTTTATATCTGTGTTCAGCCTAGAGTTTAAAAATTTAAAAAAAAATGTTTATTTCAGTTATTACATTCCTATTTACATTACATTAAATTATTACATTCCTATTTCCAAGATTTCTAATGTTTTTAAAAAATATTTTCTATCAGATCTTGTTTCTGTATTTTTCTTTTTCTACTAATAGTTCCTGTACATTTATGTCCTTGATTATATGAACATTTTATGGAAGTTTTCAGAATATTTTATTAATTTAATCTCATGTAGAGAAAATTTAAGGAGGAGACTTTCACCTTTTTTCTCTTCACTAATCCCTGCCCTCTAGTTGCCCTATTTGTTTTTACTCAGTGTCCACCAGACTCCCAGATCAGAACGGAGTCTGATATTGGTAATCTGAGGATAGTGTGGATCTAGTTACTGAGTCAGTGATTGTGTTGGCTCATGTTTGGTCTCAAGTCTACATCCATGTCCCCTCATCCCTTCCCTAGAAATGCAGGCCCACAGAAGCCACAGAGGCCAGCAAGCACCAGCAGAGGCGTTTTTCAATCACAAAGGAGTTGGGGAGCGGGGACACCACTCCCCGTGCCTGGTTTCAGCTTGTAACCTCAAGTTTTACCTATCACTCTTAAGTGTTTGGATCCACAGAGAAGCTTCTTTCTGAAAATCATGTGTTACTTTTACACTGAATAATAATATAATAATCATATGAATTTGTTTTAAACACAACTGAGTGTGAGATGCATTGACCACTGTAGTAAAAGTCAATTTTAAGATAATCTAAGTACAGAAAGGTGATTCGATTTCAGGAGATAGAGAACAATTTCAGAGTGGCAGTGTCCACAATTATCACTTACCCCAATCTCTTCGTTTTAAATATATTTTTTAATTTTGTAATGTTTGTTTATCTTTCAGAGAGAGAGAGAGACAGAGCGTGAGTGGGGATGGGGTAGAGAGAGAGGGAGACACAGAACCTGAAGCAGTCTCCAGGCTCTGAGCTGTCAGCACAGAGCCCAAAAGGGGGGCTCAAACTCACAACCACAAGATCATGACCTGAGCTGAAGTCAGACGCTTAACCAACAGAACCACCCAGGCGCCCTCATCAATCTCTTTTTAAAACAGTAGAACTGAGACCCAGAGAAGTTGTGGGTTGCTCCTCTAATATCTAGATCCCAAGCATGTAGGAAAGATGGGCAGGCTGATTTCATTCTTTCAGGAAGGCAAAGTTTGGCGGTAAGTTTTTAAGATGAGCTGTTTTCCCCCTCAGGAATGCTATCCAGGGGCCAGGCCAACTTGTCTGCATTATGGAAGGCAGAAACAAAGAAATCAAATTGTTTCTAACCTACACCGTGACTCCAACTGCAAGGCTGAAGGAGTGAGGTCAATCAATATGTGTGTTATTGCATTTAGTCCTGGCTCGAACACTATCACAGACAAGCCTTCATTCTGTTTTCTGCTCCTTGTAACCGCAAAAGTCTACCCAGGTCCCTTGTGCTGAATTCTTATTGGTAATAGTCTTCCCCCCTGCTGGAAAGTGTCACTATTCTATGTATGAACAAGGTTATTCAGGTCTATAAATTGATTTCCAGGAGCCAAGTGAGAACCCTCTTAAAGTAACAAAGTCAAATTAACTTAAAACGCACACATTGAGAGAGTATAGTAATGTGTGGGGTGGGAGTGGTGGTTGGCGGGGGGGGGGGGACACATGAAGATCTTGCTAAACCCTCTGAGTTCCTGATCCAGTTCTCTAAGGAAAAAGCCGCTGATAGTAATACTAGAACTTTCCAAAGCACATATCACTTAATAAATTTAGATTTTCTTCCCATTCTGCTGCAGTAACAAAATGTAATATTAAAATCCTGATAATGCTTTCTGGTTTCCCCATACCTTACATAACTTAATTCTCAATAATATTATGGGAATTAGCTGTTGTAATGGCTCTGATGGCCTCTACTCAGATCTCCCAGTCAGGACTTACCACTGGGGGAATGTTAGTTCTGACTGCTCTGACCTGCCTTCCTCTAAAGGAATTGTACTTGGCCTCAGGGAACTGCCACACCTAAGACTTCTGCCTCCTTCCAGGATGAGGCCTGTGGCCACCTCCAAAGTGCATTCATGTTATTAATCTGGTAAATGTGTTCTCTTCCCTCTTTATCAGAAAAGAAGTTCCCAAGGAGTTCTTGCTCACCTGGAACTGACAACAGAATGCATTTACAGGGGCACCTGGGTGGCTTAGTCGGTTGTGCGTCCGAATTCAGTTCAGGTCATGATCTCAGTGTTCCTGAAGTCAAGTCCCACATCTGGCTTGCTATCAGAGCTATCAGAGCCTGCTTTGGATCCTCTGCCCCGCTCTCTCTCTCTCTGTCTCTTCCCAGCTCATGCTTTCTGAAAAATGAATAAACATTTATTTAAAAAAATGCATTTACAGTCACATCTGTTGTCTCTTCCACCCTCCAAATGGCCCTGGACTATCTGGCCTTTTAACAGAATATTACGTTGGTCCCTCCTATTGATAAAACACTATTGATCAAAGTGAACAAAAAAATGGCAATTACATTGGAGACCTTGGTAACTATGTGCTTTGGAGGAAGAAAGATACACTCTCTGAGCACTCTCCAGCCCTACCGTATTACTAATGTTATTAGGGGTTTGGTAGTCTGCGTGTGCTAGGATATCCTCTCCAAAGTAACAGAAACACTGCATCTGGCACCTCCCATCACTAAGAAGTAAATAATTTTTGTCTCTCATAGTCCAGAAGTTTTTAAATTTTAATAAAGCCCAACTTACCAATTTTATAATTTTTTTTCATGCATGTATTATGCATTGGGTGGTTTATTTACAAGTCATCACCCGGGGCACCTGGGTGGCTCAGTCGGTTGAGCATCCTACTTCAGCTCAGGTCATGATCTCACAGTTTGTGGGTTCGAGCCTCACATCAGGCTCCGTGCTGACAGCTCAGAGCCTGGAGCCTGCTTCCGATTCTGTGTGTCCCTCTCTCTCTGCCCCTCCCCTGCTCATGATCTGTCTCTCTCTGTCTTTCAAAAATAAATAAATGTTAAAAGTCATCACCAAATCCAAGGTTGAATAGATATTCCCTAATGTTTGCTTATTTTTGAGGGAGAGAGAGAGACCAAGCATGGAGCAGGGGAGGGGCAGAGAGAGAGGGAGGCACAGAATCTGAAGCAGGCTCCAGGCTC